>MPGH01000084.1:29831-105371 GCA_001937105.1 Colletotrichum chlorophyti
TTGACCACTTCGNAAAGCCAGCTCCAACCCTCTTTCAAAAAGCAGATTCGAAGGTTCTCTTTCCGCTGCCCGTAAAATCAAAACATAGTGTCTCCTGGTTTCCAAATAGTCAAACGCTTTGTCTGTCCCGAACCAATACGCATTGACACTCCCGGCTTATCAAAGATCAGTCCCTCCATACCCTCATCAACAATGTTCCGATTGAAATCAAACTCGTCAGGTTATCTACCTGGAAGCGAAAAACGCCGCTGACAAGACTTGGTTGGCCCAAAAAGCGGCCTTCAGCCTCAAAAACCGTTTTCAGCACACTGCCACATGTCCGATCTGAGACGGCTCAGTTAGGGGGAACTCTTGATTTCTCCAAAGACCTTTCGGCCATGTTGTCGATCAATTTTTCGCGACGACTTCGACCGAACTACAAAGTGGCTGAGCCAAATCTCCTGTCTCGACACGTCCACCAAGGTAGCCTCGATCTTCTGCCCAACAACATAAGTGAGAGTGTTAATCAAACGTGAGCATCATTTTATGAGGGCCAGAAGCAGGGTTGGGAAAGGTGATCGAAGAACACCGGGTTTTCATTCCCACCCTCAGCTCAATTCAAGAGACGACTGTAACAATATGGGTGATTCTATTTAGGTGTTTTGTCTAAGAAGAAATCACACAACCTCTTGACCATGAGAGGATTTGTGAACGAACCTGCTGCCACAGGATCTACGCAGTAGGAAGAATCAATACCCAGCATCAACAAGCTCGAGTGATAGATTTTGATGCTAATAATGGAGAATCCGGCTAATTTGCACCTTATGTGATCACGAGGCTGAGCGCGGGGGAGGATGCCATCACAACACTTTCCTAGTGCCCTATCTCCAGTCTAACCCTAACCACGTCACAATAGCGGCATAATAACAGTATTGTCATAGTCGACTGCCTCGTCGCGACATTCGACTCGTTCAAGACATGTTCCAAAAAGCCTATCCCATAAACGGGTATGTTTACCATAATTTCCGCTCCTTTTCCAACCTTTGCGATGATGCAAATCGTGATCCTCGAGCACGAGCTCGCAATTCAACCTTCTCAGAATCCATGCCAGAGGTGTCGGTGTTGTGGCATAGATACGCAGGCCACTGTGTCCAATCAACTCGGTGAAGATGACATACTCCTGGCAGAACCACCACTCGTAGAAACCCATGGAAAATCCAAGCAGTCTCATCGTCGCCCAGGTCAAGAACGGAATAACGGCAATGTCCCACACCTCTTGCTCTGTGTCTGCGAACAGCGTTAAAAGAGGATTAGGATGCCTGGTCAAGTGATGAGTTCGGTGGAATTTCCACAGATACTCAACCTCATGCATCAGTCGGTGATACCAGTAAAACCAAAAGTCTAGTATCACGCCGTAAAATCCAATTTTCACAGGGACCATCTTCCAATTGATCGTGTTCGGTGCTTCGTGGCTATTATAGCTCAACATTACTGCCAGCATGGATCGAAAGGTCGCGGTCGAGATGAGGGACTTCAGAACCGTCGCGACACTTCTGTCTGGCACGTCATCGCGTTCGTGCTGGTCGCCGTCGAGGAAACCGTAAAGCTGGCCGAGTGTTCGCATAGTATTCATCTGATGAATGGCGACAACTTTGATGGAGAAGCTATAGAAGACGAATGCCGCAGCGGGGTGCATATTGTAGCCCGTAATAGACACAAAAGCTTGATGTAGAAGAAGAGGGATGGAGGCATGGATTAGAATCCAGCGGTGGAACTGCCAATGAGGTACGTAGGGTATGGCATCGCCTTTTGCGTGAACTGGAACGGGTCGATCAAGCTCGGTGTGATAAATGCCCAGCCGCTCGATGGCCCAGTGACCTGGTTTCCAAAATCTTTTGTCGCTCCGCCTCCATGTTGATTTCATTGGGTCCCTACTTTGACTCATATTAGCCTGATCACAGGCCGTGGTTGTAACGGTTGAGGACATGATCGCTGATGTTTAAGATACTATTGTGGTGGAGACCCCATTTGGGGTGCAGTGTATGCTTGCGGTATATATGGTTTTCTAAACGCTGTTGTCCTCGGCATCGTCCAATTCACGTGTTTCGTAGACGAAGTACGACAAGCTCGGTCAGTGCGTCACAGGCCATCATCAATCCTACAAATAACGTTTGCCACAATAATCACTCATCTCTTATAGGCCGCATTGACTGAGATGCTGTCCGGAAATGACAGGGTCCGGGCTGTTTCATTTGAACCGAGGCTCAAGCAGAAGTGCAGGATACCTGTATTTAGCGAAACAAATGAGCTGGTCCCTGACAGGTTGTGTCTCCGATTGTTGACATACAAACCCCGCTCGCAGGCTGTGTAAGTTCCTGGATTTACCGCACCTGAAGAAGGAGCGCCGCGTAATGTTGGTGTCCCACGGGTAATTGACCTATGCGGTCGTGGCAACCGTCTGATGTTTCGACAGAGACATGCCTCGGTAAACACTTTCGTCTCTTTACATTGTCGAATAAATTATGAATCTTCTCCTCGGCTCACTGTTATTGCACTCCCACAAGCAGTGACCCCCTTGTTTTTATTTTGTGTTTCTAGTTTTCTTTAGTGGTTCGGAAGTGTACAGAACTTCACTCGTTCTTCGAAGGTTCTAGCGACAGCAAGCTGCTTCTGAAACACAACTTCTGCGTGAAAACCTCAACGTATAGCGCAACTTTTATTTCCGTTTAGATCGTCAGTCATCTGCATGACTTCCTTCTCTGGCAAGGCTGTTGTTGGCTTCATTACGAAGCGTTTGTGATTGCGGATCGTATCCCCGAGTTGACGACGTATAAGACTATATTTATTTGTCTGTAGTCTATACCCTATACGACAATGACTCAAGCTCAATCTAATAAAATGTACCTAAAGTAAATAACTTGATATAGCATTATACCCAATACGAAAACTTAGTGACGAGTTTGCTACCTTGCGTCGGGGTTGGCCATTGGCGCTGTGAGCATCAGCCGAAGAAGTTATGAGACCGTATGAGGTTAATGTAGGCGATGATTCACGAAACACTTTCCCACTTTTACTTGTAAGTAATTTTACAACGCGGAAATTCTACATCCGCGGAGAGGAAACAGCTTCTGGCCAAAGTTGCTGAAACAGCTCCGACGGTTACCTCATGAGGGAGTATGGTTCGAACTACCTTGCTTTCCCATTCTCTTGTACCCCCATAACTTTCTACATACACCGCTCTCATGCACTTGGGACTATTCAAACAGCTGTGTCTAAATTTCTACGAGCCAACGTTTACAAGGCACACTACGCACTAGCAGCCGCGATTTTGTTCACCAAACCAAGAATTCCGGCCGCAGTGAGGGGCGTGGCGGATCTGACGAAGCCCTCCTCGAAAGGAAGACGCTCTTTCTCTTTGGTATAATTAGTTACATTTCATGGATGGAGCATAAGAAAGACGCAGCTTACCAAAGAGAACCTTGACCCACTCCGTGTTGGCATTGCCGTCCTCCAGATTTCCAAACACTGAGAGGTAGAGGGCAGTTTCAATGAAGCTGAATTGAGTACCATCTGCATTCAAACTGAATTCGGGGTTCACAGCAGCTGCAGCCTGGAGGCGTGCAAGCCTAGCCTTGGCTGCTGTTGGGATAGAGATGGTCGAATCCGTGAAGTGAGACGATACTGACTTCCAGATGGTCTTGTTGAAACTGTGGTTATCGCCGAAATGGATGTCATTGCGGCTCAGACTGCCATCGTGCTCGATGACTACAGGATTGCACCGTCAGCTTATGGTCGAGATGAATAGAGAATTGAACTTACTGCCATGGGTGTTGAGATCATCAAGGTTAAAGGTGGCGTTATCGCCTGTGGTTGAGGTCAACAAAGCCTTCTGGCCGACCAAAGTTGTAGCCGCGGGGTCTAGGTTAACGGCTGCCGTAAAGCCAGCAATGAGGTCGGCGAGAGAGATGTTCAATCCAGTGCGAGGGAGATAGCCGTGGTTAGCGAGAGTGTTGACCATAGGGCACGGACTACGGCCTGGAACGTTGTTAAATTCATCAACTCAGAAAGAAACGTCATGGAACTACGAAACGTACGATCCGCGGCAGTGGGAGCGGCCCACTCATTAGCACCTCTGACAGCGAACGCGTCTGCCGTCAAGGCGACTGAGAAGACGAGAACGGACTGGAAAAGCATCTTGGAGGTGGCAAGGCGTTGGTTCGCGAAGATGGAAAGCAGGAAAGCCGGGAGCACACCAAAATGTGGAGCGACAGTGCGTAACAAAAGCGGCAAACAGGATGCAACGAACTATTTATCATCTTGCTCGCTACCTCGAGTCCAGTTTTTCAGGGCCGTCTACGATCCATTGCGGCTCTCAGCTCGCGGAGTCGCCGATCAATGTTGCGCGTTGCCCTATTCGTATTCACTGGCCGTGTGATGGGCCAGCTCCTGAGCTCAAGGACATGATGTGAGATTAACCTCCGCCCAAGACAAGGAAGTTGACCATGGAAGAAGTTACCGAATCAGGGGCAGTGCCGATAGCGTCTCCATAGCGGGGCAGAAGAGACCCTGGTTGAACCACTCATTAACCAATGGCGATTATTTAGAAGTAATCAAGACCATAATCTTAGCCTCGGTTGCTCGGAATGCTCTTTTTGAGGAGGTCTTCCGAGCAGGACCATATTACTAAACCCCGCCGGCATGATAGATGTCCCGGTTATCTCGAATGCTGTCAGTGCAAATGGTGGTTAGTGGTGGATGTCGATTTTTCTGTGAACAAGTGATTGTGGTAAGATTGCGACTAACGGCGGTAAACACTGGGTAAATTACAACAAACTACATGCTTCGTGCCATTTTCTACCTTGAAAAACACAACACGAACAGTGCAAGGTTTCATCAAAATCACTAATGCCGCGTTTTGTCTTGCCCTTTTGATTCATCAATAAAAAGGCACCTCTCTCTCGCATCAAACATCACAGAGGTTTTCAATACAACGACGTTTGAAATATTCCGACGCCAGCTATTTTCGTAAGGCCGCCGAAGTATAGCTTAAAAGACTACTTCTCGCAGTACAGCAACACTGAACTAGCTCAAGGCTCAGGATGGTTTCGGTTGACATCCGAGAATATGATAAAAGTATTGATATTACGTGTAACTTAGAAGATTTAGTATAAGATTTTCAAAGAGCAATAAGTCTAAGAGAATGTATAGAAAGATGAGAAAGTAAGGCTAAAAGAACGAGCGTAATCCCTCTTCCGAGTTGATGGCCAAACAGCGCTGGTAATATTGCTCTACTACAGTAGAACGGCTCATATTACTAGACGTAGTACTCTTTGCTACTCTTACAACTTCACTTTTTCGTTATCCGGTTTCTCAGTTACAGGCTCTGGGGCGTCTGTGAGCTCAGTAATCTCAAGACTATGGCCCGTTATGTTCACTCTCAAGTACTCAATATCTCCTAAAGCATGACCTGCAGGGCCCCCCTGTGATGACTTGATATGGTCTTCAGTCACATTTTGTTCCGCTACAGCCACTCTCTCTTGACTACCTTTGCTTACTATCGTTATGGCTGTTCGAGTGCCTTGAGTGGCGTTCGTAATATGGGTGAACCCCATCTGAGTTAGGCTGTAGGGGTCTTTTGGCTTATTGTTTTGGTTGGCCACCCCGTTTCTGAGTTCATGGCCTTCCGAACCTTGGCTCGACTTGGGTGTGAATCTGCTCCTTGGCTGCTGCCAGAATCTTTTTTTGAACATCGGGACGATCATTGGGGCTTGCCCAACGAAGATAGCGACGAAATCTTCCCGAATAGACCACATGGCTCCTGGGCCAAATTGACCGGTAGGCTGTGCAAGCGACGGTTAGTGTCCAAGCTCAGAAATCATTTGGCAAGACTTATGCGTACGTGAAAAATCAAGATAACGCGAATGATAGAAGCAGAAATTACAAAGACTCCCAAGCTAAAGAGAAAGTAAACTCCCAGTCTACGCCATATTGAGGCCCGCACAAGACTTATTACCTGCTCGATCTCTCAGTATACATCGGAAGGCTTTCCAAGTTCCGAGGGGATTACCGGAATCGGGATGGCAATAATGCATAAATCTGTAGTGACGTTCATTGCCAAAATACTGTAAAAGTAGACCTTATTCTGCGGAACGCAGTTTTCTACACAAAAAGTCAACAAATTTTGGTCTCAGACTGGAGAACTAATAAGATGCTCTTTCTTACCCCCAGGGTCGGGCCGAACCTGCCACATAAGGGTAATCGGACGGCAAGTCAAAACAATGATCAAGGCCATCGCGAGCGCAGTGACCCCAACGAAGCACATCACAGGAAGAATGAACTTGTGAACCCATTGGCCTTCAACAAGGCGTCGGTAAAAGAAGAGCACTGGAAACAATTGCTTAGAGCTTGCTCAGGTACAGCAGGCGGGTGTCTGTGGAATGGCTGCCACATACTGTTGAATTTCAGGGTCCAAACAATAGTAGCATAGCAGCACATGCCTAGAGATACGTTTAGAACACAGCACTTGCGTACTATAGGTTTCTCAGAACACAGTACATACCCACTACAAAGTTCTTAGAACCGTACTCCCAAACTGGACTGCCTCAGCAAGAACATCAGTTCGCTGTCTCGTATACAGAGTACGGATGCCTGAGTGGAGCGTACATTTCAGAATCTGGCATCGTTGCCCGTTGTTCCGGGGTTAGTAACGACGTATGTCGCCCTTGGGCGATTAGCACGAACAGTGTCGCCATTGTGGACACCGTCGTATACACGGCCTTCATCCAGTATATTAGCCATTGTCTCCTCGTTTGTAATGAGAACCATGAGGATGAATGATTTACCCAAGCGAAGAAAATGAGATAGTCGTCCGGTCGAAAGCCCGACACGCCAACCATCTTGGTGCGGCAAAACACTCGCATCGCTATCATAGTAGTCGCTATCGCGTACAGCGACCAGACTTCGGCAACACTTGGGTTTATCTCCATTACGCCTCCATGTTACGAGCAAAATGCCCCAACGTCAGAGAAGAGAACAGTGTCATCGAATTGATGTTACGGGGGTTGGTGGCAGGACCCGGGCACAGAGGTGTGTTCTCCAGGGCCACAGAATCGCGCTCGGGTAGAGATGCGGAGAAATCATGATTTAAAACATTCTTTTCCGGTCGAGTTGTTGTACGTACCCAGAGATATCCCCATTATTGCATATGCCGACGGAAACTTGTTTTCCCTCAGTCGGCGGACAAGGTTTAGACATCCGGCAGCTGCACTGGAAGAGAGTCAGTTTGTGAGTCGTGGGCTTTGCCCTCCCCCCTTATGATTAAAATGCATCAGAGTCTCCAGCGAAATCACAGCCTGCGGTTCCAATATATGCTATGAGATTCATCGCGTAATAGTCCCTTCCCCGATTCCTCAGGTACATGTCTACAAGTTTTGATTCTACGGCAAGTGCGGGGCAGGCAGAACTTCCTCCCTATCAGTTCCCTTCCAGGCGTTCAGGGCTTCTTTCCTAGCAAACTCGTGACTGACTACAGGTCGAATCTTACAGTCTGTGATTCGGAGATTATTGTGAGACTGCAAATTATGTGATGTCTTATATAAACGGATTGCTCCATAATAATACATTTCAGCTAGGGGAGGACTCCTTTATACATATAATTTGAATGCAGACCAAAGCCCTTTGTCCCTTTCAATTGGTGTGAGGAAGGCGGACACGTCCCAACGAGGGTGGCATCTTACCATATGCCGGGTTGATAAGAGCACGTGTGAGAAGATTAAATGGGGAAATCTAACACAAACCTACTTTTCAAATGGTTCCTTGTCATACCAATGTCAGTTTGCAACTCCGTCCGAGATCCTGGAAAATGCTACTCGGATGCATGCGGGACCCAGGTGGAGTGTTCAACATGTTGCTGTTCCTGGGCTTCCAGGGAAATTGCTAGGGCGAAGAGATTTCACTTTTGGGAGCTTCCGACTACTGAGGAGAGAGCAACATATCTTGACTCAGGGGTGTGCAAAGGGTGTGGCATGCTTCACGAAAACGGGATTCATTCAAAGGCAAATGTTGAAGTTGCATAGGATTTGCAACGTTTGTGAATCAAACTCCGCTGAGGGCAACTTATGAAAGAAGGGAAAGAGGGGGGAAACAAGGAAAGACCATGAGCTCTTGAATTAAGCTTTCTGTCTAGTTGCGAAAGTTTCCTATGGAAGGCATACTTTCAATATGAACTAAACCCTAAGTGAATTTCTGAGGGTTGAAATGTGGAAACGTTGGTTTACTACTGCTGGACCTGTGTTGGCCGGAAATGCTCTGGGCCGTGTGGAAGGCTTCAGTCTATCTCATCCCTCTCCCGCCGTTTCGTGCATGAAATACCTTGGTAAAGTAGGAGACCCAAGCGCCCATGCTCAGTTGTGTTGAACGCTGTTGATGCGGCGGTAAGAGGAAAGGGATTAAAAGGAAAAGACAGCAACCGCGAGCATCCTTATCCTCGTCCCGCTCTAGGGAAACTAGCCATTCGGCGTGCCTCTATGAATGGTCATGGTTTTCGGGTACTATTGTCAACGATTCTGATACATACTGTCAGTATGAAACAGGCCTCGCCACTCGTAATGCGATCGAGCGCTGACTTGGCTGTCCAAAACTTATTGGCGCCGCGCAAGCTGCCGGCCCGGTATTTAGGCTCCGTAACTAAGTTGGTTTCGGGATGCCAAGAATTGCGGGTAATGGTGCAATTTCCAATAGATACACAAACGAAGCGGTCGTCAGAAGTGCAATCCATCTAGACCATTTCTTATGTTGAAGTCAGGTTAGCATGACGTCTCACGAGTTCCTTCCAGGAGTTAGACAAGGGCAGTTTAGGTTGATAACATCCCAACAACACCCTAGCTAACAAACCAAGATAACCGGGAGGACAAATGCGCCTCGTTACTATCCAAGTGTGTTTGTTTCTACCGGGCCCTTGGTTAAGTGAGTGCAGCGGAGAACTGATGGTCTAGCAAACTTTATTTGGTAGACAGCAAAACCCCTTTTGCGGTTCGCCCAGTTGGGCTACCTAAATAGAAGGGGCGTTGAGCTGCTACTGAAGGCGAATAGAGCATGAAGGTTGAAGCCGCAGCCTGTCACTGGTGTGAATTACGTCGCCTCCTCGGAACGGCACTCGAGGCAGTCAATTAAAACGAGAATAGATTTGTGGATCCAAGTGACAGCGCTCACAATACAAGTCACTATCAGGTAGGAAGGCGAGGTGAAATGCAAGCACAGTTCAATCAACAGGGGACGCCAGAGCCATGGGTTCGCCAAAATTGAGCTACATCCAGACAGGCTCATGTTGGCACAGTGGCAGATGTGCCAAGCGCAAGCGCTGTGCTCGAACCAAGAGCCAGCACACGATACCCACATCGACATTGACATCTCACCAGGCCAATGATGAGACGACGTATCTCACGGCGCCATACCGGTACTTGCGCAGAGTCAAGACGGTGGCAGAGGCAATGCTATAAAGAATACAGCAGGTGACTGTGCTAACCGTAAAGCGAGTCATCAATGTGCGTTAGCGTGTACGCAGCATCTTACTCCGACGGGCGGTTAGCGACACTGAGCAACTAGATACAAGTCTTGATGACCTCTTGGCTTCGAAAATATATATAGATGGTCCCACGCAAAGAGATTTGTATGGTCAGAAGCTTAAGTAGGACTGTGGAGGTCGCCGAGGTCGACAGGCGGGTTTCCCAGTCCTTGGCCAGCAGCTCGCGCAACATGGAGCAGTATTGCGCTGGATAAACTCCGCAGTGCGGTTCCTCAAGTAATGCTGTTCGCTGTGATAATGCATGTCCAGTTGGAAAGTAGAATAAAGGCCAAGATTCCGGCTTGCAAGCTGAGGTACACGGTTAAGCTATCGGCCTGTGCCATCTTAACCCATTTATCATCAGCCTGCACTCTGGGTGCACATCTCTAGTCTCTGGGTACTAGTCTTCTCAGAGTCTCGATAACTGCCCAAAACGGAAGTGACTCGACAAATTGTGGTGTCTTGTCACATTGTCTTTCACCTCATGAACAGCGCTCCTCGTTAGGGGCATTGATCCTACTTCAAAAACCCCCGTCAATGTTTGTTGCTACTATCTAATGAATGATCCGTGTGTGGCTTGGTTTGGGGAGGGCCCGCATGTCTGCCCACGCCTTCGATTCGCCATTGGATCAGCTGCTGCACGCGAAGAGAGGGGACCAACCATATAGTTCTGCAGCCACACTCGGAACTTTCCCCGATTGCCACCACGGAAGAATGCTAATTTTGCTTTGTCTACATGCTCTATCAGGCTGAAATCCGAACTGGCGGCTTTGGTTCATGCATAGATGAGTAGTTTATTTGATGCTCGCTTGTTATTTCGTGTCACCTCCGTGCCTTTCAGTTTGTGCCTTCTGAGCCCTCAAGTGCTGCCATCAACCCAGTAAGCTGTTAATGAGCATGGCCATTGGATTATGGTCGTTCTGGGGCGTCCTCGATTTAGCAGCCTTCGTCATGCGTGGAAGATCGCACCGATCCAACCAACGCAAGTTGCAGCCAGGCCCTCGGCCACTCCTTGTGCTGGGGAATATCAAAGACTTTCTTCCCTATGGCACGCCCGAGCACCTTCAAACACCATGACCTATATGGGGGCATCAGCTCCACGGCGACCATGGGCTTGACGCTCGTCGTTGTTCACGATAAGTAGATGGCGCATGATTTGCTGATTTGAGCCGCTACCCAGACATTTGGGTTCCCCTAAGTGGTCATGGCCAATAAGGTGTGCGGCTATCGGTCTGTCGCCCTTTGCCAGGACTATAGTTCTGTGTTTCGTCACTATCGCAAATTCCTCCATCAGGACATAGGCACCAAGGTGTCTTCAGCGCAGTTCCATGATGCCCAGGAAAGCGAGGTGAGCGGACACCTCGTGTGGGCGGCGAAGGAGCCTAAGAGACTGCTAGAGCACTACAAGACGTGAAACTCACCAAGCGCTCGATCCAAGCTTATAATGTTACTAACTGGGGAGCATACGGCACCACTGCCGCCGCCGTTTTGCGGATGGCGTACGGTTATACCATGGAACTTCATAAGCCTGATGCGTTGGTGGAACTTATCGCAGAGATGATGATCGAGTTCTCGATTTCTGCGAGTCCTACGGCTCGGGCTGTTCTTCCTACTCTTCAATATCTTCCCGAGGTCTTCCCGGGGGCATGTTCAAGAAAATTGCTCCCGATCCACGCATCAGCCTATCTCCCTTATGAATTTGTTCAGCGCCAAATGGCTGCTTCACACATCGGCCCTCCTACGTATCAAGACTTGTCCAGCAACTTAAATTTGATGAGAAGGGAAGCTTGAGCAATGTCGATACAGAAGCTATTACCTTGTGGGCGGTGAGTCCTGACGGTGCCGCGTCGGATACATCAGTAATTATTCTCGCAACCTTTAGGTTAGCAATGCTTAAGTTCCCCGACGTTCATTGCAAAGCCCAAGGGGAGGTCGATTGAATTATTGGTTTCACCCGCTCACCATTGTATTGGGGCCGCGAGAAGCTGCCGTATGTGAACGCTCTGGTTATGAAAGCGTCAAGGTGACGGCCTTTTGTGCCCATGAGCTTCCCTCATACGACCATGGAGAACTTCGCATACAGTGGCTATTACATCCATAAGGCGGTCTCATTTTCACATGAGTTTGGTGGTTTCTACATGGCCCAACAGTTTATGCTTATCTCGAAGCATTCGACCCTACTCCCTTCCCCCACAACGTAACGAGCCGGAGCCCACAACTGAAGCTTTTGGCGACGACCGGAAGGTGTGTCCAGGGCAGTTTTCACGGACTTCGGTACAGTCTGTTAGCGGCATTAAAAGTAATTCTGTGCGTAGAAGCGCTACATTTGTTCCGAATGACAACTTTATGATTGCACTTAGCATGAGTTCTTCAATCCCTGTTTCCGAAATTCATAGACTATCGAAATGAAATACTTTGTAAAATGTTAGGAAAACTTGATGCTGGGTTATAAATGTTTTGTGGGCTTGTGCCGAATCTGCAAGCCCAACTTGGGCATGATAAACAATTGCGCGTCGGCACACTATTTCCGGTGTCTTAGGTAACGTTGGAACAAGATCTTTGAAGAGGGGAATGTTTAGAGCTCGAAGTGGGGTGATGGGTTGTAAATTGGCCTCGATTTTTTTTCTTGCGCCGCCCCAAATAGACTCCGTACGGATGATCGGCAATTTCCCAAGCTGACATGGAGGTAATTGTGCAATGGGAGCTCCTTTTCCTTAAACCTCCACAGCCGTGCCAGCCATCGGCAGCATGTCCCGGACTCAGCGGCCTCAACCACGTGACAAGAACCAAGTTAGCATCTGCTTCTCCTTGTACGCAACTCAATTGCTCCGAGCTTTTTTACCATAACTCCGAGGACGTCGTCCGAGGCGGCTCAAATTGACTTCTTTCGTCGACTTATAAGTTGAGAGCCGCCCGTTAAGGATTAGAATAAGGGTCACCACCTCAACCCATTACAGCAACGAACGTCATGTCACCTGGATCATCAGCCTGGCTGGCGCGCCTCGCCGACGAAAGCGGCTTCACCGCTATTGTCCACTCGTGCCGCGACACCAAAGTGTTGTGCTTGCAGCGCTTCGTCCGTCTCTTTGCATACGGAGCATCGTTTCTTATTCTTGTTCACTTCCTCTCCAGCCTAGGAATTTCGGATGAACGCATCGGAGTTTTCATGACCTTGACGCTCCTTGGAGATGTCGTCATCAGCTTCTTGCTGACAGCAGTCACCGACCAGGTGGGCAGACGAAAGATTTTGGCCGCCGGGGCTGCTCTTATGGTTATGAGCGGACTGGTGTTCTCCTTCGTCGGCAACTATTGGGTCCTTGTGGTGGCCAGTATTTTCGGTGTCATCAGCCCTAGCGGTAACGAAATTGGCCCTTTTCGCGCCGTCGAAGAGTCCATCCTTGCCCAACTCACGGAGAGAGAGCATCGCAGCGACATTTTTGCCTGGTACACCCTGTTCGGAACAGCAGGTGCCGCACTGGGTACACTCACCTGCGGTTGGGTCGTTCAAGCACTCGAAAACAGCGACTCGTGGACCCAGAATGAGGCATATCGGGCCGTGTTTCTTATTTACGCGACTCTCGGCATCGCCAAGTTACTGCTCATATTTGGGTTGTCGTCCAGAGTCGAAGCGACGCCGCCCAAAATCGACAGTCGGAACGAAACGGCTGCTGACGAGAGGCAGGGATTGCTATCGCGCAATTCTGGAGATGAAAACGACGAGCCTCGGCATTCTACAGACGAACGAGAAAACACGCCGACTGTTTTTCAACGCATGCGGGCTCTGTTGCCGTACATTTCCCCGCCGTCCCGCTCGATCTTGTTCCGGCTGCTCATCTTGTTCTGCCTCGACTCGTTTGCCTCGGGCATGGCATCGCCCTCATGGCTTACCTACTTCTTCACCACGGTCCACTCTCTCCAGCCGGGTTCTTTGGGCACACTCTTCCTTGTGACCAATCTCCTCGCCACAATCTCTAATCTTGTCGCCCTCCCTCTTGCACGTCGCCTCGGGCCACTCAAGACCATGGTTTTTACCCACCTACCGTCCGCCGTCTTTCTTTCGCTCATCCCCCTCCCTTCTCCGGGACCTGCGGGGACATGGACCGCGATGGCATTTCTGGCTCTGAGGGCCTGCACGCAGAGCATGGATCAAGCGCCAAGACAAGCCTTCCTTGCAGCTGCGGTCCTTCCGAACGAAAGAACGGCCGTCCTAGGAGTTGTGAACATAGTCAAAACATTGGCGCAAGCTGGTGGTATTGGCTCTGCGGGTTTCTTGTCTGGGAGAAATCTCTGGGTCGTCGTCATGACGGGTGCCGGTATCATGAAGGCTTGCTACGACCTTTTGATGCTTGGAATGTTCTTGGGTCTCAGGGATAGGGAGGAGGCGAGTAGCGGGAAGTCCCGTTCGAGAGACGAGGAAGAAAATCAAGTCGGGTAACTGGAAGGTAGACCAATTTTGTCCGTCTTGAGGGGATATGGGGTGAAACAGGTTGTTTTGTATTTGTTTTAGACTCCTATGGCAAACGCAATCCCCGGCTAGTTGGCTTTCTTGACTCCCTCGTTGCGTACAATGGCCTCAAGTTTGGGCAGCTCGAACTTGCGGTAGGCAATCTCATCAAGGAGCCACTCGCCGAACAGTAATCTGGCCAGCCAGATCGATCTAGCCATGCCGCCAGCCCAAAACCAGTTGCGAGCACCACCGAGCCAACCGCCGAGCCAACCTTCGCCCTTTAACGCTTCAGCCACAAGCTTCTGTGCGAATTCTTCAGCCGAGACGGTAGCGTTGTTCTGAGAGAACGTGAGGCGCTTGGCGTATAAATCCTTGATGCGTGCGTAGATTGAGTTAGGCGGCAACTCCCGGTTGAGCTTAGCAATCTGACTCTTGACGGTTCCTGTCATCGAAACCATGACGCGAACACCGAATGGCCTCAGCTCTTGGCGGAGGGTGCGGCTGTATGAGTTCAAAGCACCCTTGGTGGCCGTGTAAACGGAACCGAAGACGTAGGGAGAAACTGACGAAACGCTGCTGATCATGATGATAAGGCCGCGAGTTTGGATCAACAGAGGTACAAAAGCCTGGACCATGGCCATGACGCCGAATACATTTGTCTCAAACGTCTGGCGAGCCTCATCCAAGTCAATGTCAGTTGCCGGAATGGTGTGAGTCAATCCCCTTCGACATGGTCAGGAAACAGTTTACGAGGATTCAGATTGTTTGATAACGTTTGCCTTACGCATTGTTGATGAGAAAATCGAGACGACCCCCGGTCAGCTCATTGACCTTTTGCTTGCACGCGGCTATGCTTTCAGCCTTGGTAACGTCGAGGGCTAGAGTTGTGAGGCCCAGCTCGCTTAGGTCTCCAAGGACCTCGGGTCGGCGAGCTGTTGCAATGACGTGAAGTCCTGTGGATGACGGAATTTCAGCATGTGGAAGCCAGCTTCACAGGTGAGGAACTGGAAATTTTAGACGAGAACACCGCCCACCTTTGGCGTGAAACTCTCTGGCCAAGGCGTGGCCGATGCCGCCCGGGGTGCATCTGTGGGAAGCTTGTTAGCACTGGGAGCAGCCAGTGACAGGGTTGACCGAGTCAGGGGTAGAAGCAGCGGCACACCCTGTGATCAGAACCGTCTTGACGTTTGCGGGGATGCCCATTTTTGCTGGTGATGCAGTGCAGTGCTGACTCGGATCTACTACGTAGTAGAAAAACGCGTGCGAAAGAGTGGTGGACGAGCCAAAGGTGTGTTTAAGACTAGAATCACTTGATGGTAGAATAGGCTCTCAGACCTGTTCTCAAATAATCCGAGGCACGTCAGTCAAAATAAGGGAAGACAAGAAACATGTGGGCCGAAATTTGTCTTTGTTGGCACGCTGCTCGCGGAATTCCGCCCAGATCCATAAATCTCGGCCGAGCGCCTTAGTCATCGCCAGTCGCTTCTTGTTCCCTAGACATGGCAAGTCCTCATCAATATCGGTTGAACACCGGCCGGATTTAACATCGAAAAGTCACCAGGTTAGCACGCAATCGCGCGTCCCTCTTATTACAACGTACTTTGTATGCTGCATTAACCACCGTGCCACCTCTGATTGAGCACACTTCGGGAAATCCGGAGAATGCCGAGCAGTTGTTAGCGGGCCCTTCTGTCGCTGATGAATAAAACGTTTGGTGGGACGTAGTCATTCCTCCGGTGAATGTCGATTTGGATGTCCGCAGCCCTGGTTCAGACCTCACCATGGCGATCATTGGGACAACTGTGCAGACGTACAACTCTGTTGTGTTTGATTCAAGCACATAAAACTGGTATCCCGATCCAACCCCTCTTTCCGCCCACATAACAACCTATTTCACAACCCATCTTCTCCAGGCGTCAACCACCCCCTCTTCCNGAGCTTCTGGTTGATGGCGAAGCCATTATCAGTGACTCACGATCTTGCAGATGACCTGGAAGGAAGGCTTGAAGGCTATGGAGATGATCAATGGGCGAAAGGGCGATTAATTTGCCAGCTTCTGTATCTTTAGCCTTCGGTTGCGTTCAGAGCAGGATAGAACACCCTGCTGTTCTATACTACTAAACCAAGCGTCCCGATGAGAAGATTACTTTCGTGCGAAGCTCGGTAGGACCTTTGCCGTTTTCATTAAGGATTTTTCTACGAGGGTAGTAACGCGATGTTGCCAGGGGGGAACTATTGGAATCCTTACTTAACATTTCGACACAGCAGAAGCTCCTATACGGCCAAGTGCGCAAGCAAGATAGCCGGTCTTCCCATTTACGGGGCTCCAGCTGAACGTACCCTAAGATCAGCAGAGGAGCGTCCACATCGGACTACTACGTACTGTATGAGTGATTAAAAACAATCTTAAGCAGACCATCAGCCATTCGTATATATGTAGCTTGCTGACACAAACCTACAGCCTAATGCGCGTTTCAGCCAATCATTGTATAGGTGCGAACAGCATGATGTTCATCGTCATCATTCACCAATTGTCTCCTGCGCACACTAAAATGCGGAGAAACTGGTGAAAGGAAAGATTGGGCCTCGGCTTTGAGCATTAGCGACAAGGGCAGGCCTTTTGAGTGAGATTCTTACACGATTATAGGTCCATCGCTAGTCGGTGGTTTAGTTTTATGCTTCGTTACTCTAATGCTCAGCCTGGCTTCAGGGATTGATAGCTTTGGTTGGAATCCTGAACTTCTGCATCGCCTAGGCCTTTAAATACGAGTCTAAATTCCAGGTGTGACAGGCTGCTGCCAACAAATTTTGATTGCCCCTGAGACATACGGTTCATACAACGTAATGCTAGCTGCACCCCAGAGATGCTGGACCAACATCCCTCAAGCAGCTCCACCTCACTCCAGGTCCAGGCATCGGGAAATCCGTTGATGGACCCGCATAACCTGCACGCTCCCAAAAGGCACTACTACAACGTACAACGTACAAACATCCGATCCTAAGTGCCGGCCTACAGGTGTCGATCTTACCTTGCCAATCTGGGGACCCCGCAAAGTAAACGGCCCGATCTCCAAGATTCTATCATAATGTGGGACGAACTTTGGGGCGCAAGTGAGCCTATTACGCAGGTGCATTGAGGTCGCGGTATAACTCCCGCCGAGTTCACTTTTACGGCCTTCGCCGCCCTCGAGTCTCCTTCTGGGGATAGCATGGAGCTTTAAGTCGTCACGAGAGATGTCCCCGTCATGCGGGTCAATAATAGCCGAAGAAACTCGGTGTTCTAGAAATGAGTTCCTTCTTCCATCGTCTATAACTACCTGGCAGTGTCGTTATGCCTTTCATGGAGTTAATAGTTAATACAACAGAATAGTTTTCCTCCTTCCAGCACGCCTCTGATCGAGCTCCTTCATCACCATGGCTGTCTCGATAGCACAGTTGTCCTTCGAGCACCATCGTCTGGCTCTCGGCATTGCCGAACCGGAACCTCGTATCTCCTGGAGGTTCAACGGCAACGCTGTCGACTGGGAACAGACTGCCTATGACATCGAGATAATCAGAACTTCTCACAGTTCACCGAGCCTTCACAGCGTCAACTCTTCTGAATCACTCTTTGTGCCGTGGCCAGAATTGCCTCTGCAGACGGCTGAGAAGGCCACCGTCAGAGCTCGAGCTCATGGACGACCAGGTCAGCCGTCTACTTCTTGGTCCGACTGGGTTACGGTTGAGACTGGACTGCTGAACTCCTCCGACTGGGCTGGCGCTGTTCCTATCGCTGCAGATCGGGAGACCGAAGTTGATGGTCCCAAGCGGCCAATTTATTTTCGAAAGTCGTTTCCAGTAGCTGCAAACGTCACCAGCGCTCGACTCTACATCACAGCCCTGGGCATTTATGAAGCAGAAATCAACGGTAACCGAGTAGGGGACCATGTCTTGGCTCCCGGATGGCAATCCTACAACTTTCGCCATGTCTATGATACATACGACGTGACGGAGCTCGTGAACAACGGCGACAACGCCATTGGAGTGGCCGTTGGCGAAGGGTGGTTCTCCGGAAGACTGAGTTACGGAGGTGGTGTGCGGAACAACTACGGAGATACCATCGGTCTCGAATCTCTACTCGTTGTTACACTCGATGACGGGAGCACGTTAAAGATCCCTAGTGACACGACATGGCAGGCAAATTATGGACCAGTGGTTAAGTCTGAAATCTACAACGGCGAACATTACGACTCGAGAATTGAAGCCGACATGGGCGGCTGGTCATCGGCTAATTTCAACGCTAACGACTGGCTCTCCGTGAAAGAATTACCAGCGTTGAAAGGCAAATTAGTTCCGCCTGATGGACCACCGGTACGACGAGTCGAGGAGAGAAAGCCGCAGTCGATTTTCAATTCTTCCTCCGGCAAGACCATCATAGATTTTGGCCAAAATCTAGTCGGCTGGCTGAGACTCCATGTCTCGGGACCGAGTGGAACAAATATCACGCTTCATCACGCCGAGGTTCTTGAGGGCGGGGAGCTCGCCCTTCGCCCACTTCGGATTGCCACTGCGGCCGATTCTTTTGTCTTGAACGGCGACGGAAACCAGACTTGGGAGCCCCGTTTCACCTTCCACGGATTCCGCTACGCCCAAATCGACGGCTGGCCGGTGGACAGCCCTCTGACTCCAGAGTCCATCACCGCCGTGGTCATCCACAGCGACATGGAAGAAACAGGTTGGTTCGAGTGCTCCAACCAACTGCTCAACAAGTTTCATCACAACGTTCGATGGTCTATGAAGGGCAACTTTCTTTCGATTCCGACAGATTGCCCGCAACGTGATGAGCGTCTCGGATGGACGGGTGATGCGCACGCCTTCGCACCGACAGCCAACTACCTCTACAATGCCGCCGGTTTCTGGAGAGGTTGGCATAAGGACATTTGGTCAGAGATGCAGCGAAATGAATCCATGGTTGTGCCTTTCGTCATCCCAACGATTCCTCCCAACGACCCCGCAACGCCCGCCGCAGTTTGGGGCGATGTCGCCGTCGCCAACCCCTTCAACATTTATCAGGCGTTTGGCGACTTGGCTATGCTAGAGGAGCAATACCCACAGTCCCGTGCATGGATGGAGAAGGGGATCAGTCGTAACGAAGTCGGTCTTTGGAACCGCAGCACATTCCAATTCGCAGACTGGCTTGACCCAAAGGCTCCCTCTGATGCGCCCGGCAATGCCACGACTGCGAAGCATTTGGTTGCCGATGCATACCTCATACATATGACTGAGTTCCTTGCAAACATCTCTGCTGCTCTTGGTCACGACGATGCTGCTAAACAATATCGGCAGCAGCGGGATAACCTGACTGGAGCATTCCATGATGCTTGGGTTCAGGATGGGGCCTTTGCGAACAGGACCCAGACGGCCTACGCCATGGCTCTCAACTTTGGTCTCTACACCGACGAGGAGCAACGCTCGACTGCTGCCAACACTCTGCGTGAAATCATCGCAGATAATGACTATCTAGTAGGGACTGGCTTCGCCGGTACTCCTCCACTGGGCTTTGCTCTGCGCGACATCGGAGCCACCGAAGACTTTTACCGCATGCTTCTGCAGACACGCGTGCCATCGTGGTTGTATCAGGTTGTTCAGAATGGGACAACCACTTGGGAGCGATGGGACAGCTTGTTGCCTAATGGCACCGTCAACCCTGGCGAGATGACGAGTTTCAACCACTACGCATTCGGTTCGGTTGCCAACTGGATCCATCAGGTCATCGGCGGTATTGCGCCTGCCGAGCCAGGCTGGAGGCGTGTTACCGTTGCTCCAGTTCCTGGTGGAAACATCACGAGTGCAACCTCCCGATTCATCAGTCCCTATGGAGAGGTCAAGGTTAACTGGTGGTTTGAGAAAAACGTCGAAGAAAATGCGGCGCACCGCAACGGCTTTCACTTGAACGTGGAGATTCCACCGAACACGAAGGCTGATGTAACTTTGCCTAACGGAGGTGAAAAGAAGGAGATTGGCTCGGGCTTTTACGAATTCCACGACCCTAATTATCAATTGCGTTAGGGAGAAACTTTTCGTCATAAAATTGATATTTCACCTCTAGAACTGAATAATGTATGTATTAATGTCATCTACAATGGTAGTATTCCCACCTGCCCATCAAACACACACCCCTGCTGATCCAACCGCTTTACTGCCTATCGCACATTACCACCAGACGTCATGTATAAGATGGACGCTCTATTTGCCACTATATGGCTTAAGTGCTAGATCTATTGCCACTTAAACAACGCGCTAGAGGCGCGAATCGTAAAGAGATCTGCACTGCCACTTGGGGCAAGTAAAAATTGCAGAAAGGACTTGACCATGCACAATGCAACCGATAGCCGCTAACAGTGAGTCAGTCTAAAGAAGTCATATGGCACCATTTCACCTGATATTATTGGTGTCCTGCTCTACACTAGCATGTATGGTGTTCTGTACCGACCAAACGTCACTGTGAGGCAACCCATCTCCACATAAAACCTGCGGCAACTACACTTCGGCAGAAAAGAAGTGGGAGCAATTGATGTCAACACCCGCCAAAGCCCTTTCGATATCCTGCTCCTAGCCCTCGGGAAGAAAGGTTCTTTGTACTTGAATCACAACTTAAAACGCGCCGATAATCTTCTTATCCAACCGTACCTCTCTTGAGCCAATAGTGCAAACCAACCTCAAGCTACGTTCGATCCCCGCAACCATGTCTTCTTCGCCATCGTCCGACGAAACGGCGGAAGAGAAGCAGACTCGAAGGGACAAGGTCATTGCACAAGCCACCGCTAAAATCCAAGAAGCACAACAAGAGCTTGAAGCTGCCGAGGAGGCTCGCCGACGAGCCGAGGGAACAGACGACCCTGAGGAGAAACAAAAGACACTTGGCGAGGCGTCTGAGCATGAGAAGAAGGCCCAAAATTTGGCCAAACAAGCGCAGCGATTACAGAGTGGTGTTTGGCAAGGTGGCGTTGGCGGCGCGGGTATTGGTGCTGGCATAGGTACGGGTCTAGGTGCTGGTGTTGGAACTGTGGTGGGTACAGTTGTGGGCGGCGTTACGGCCATACCGACAACGGCATTAGGACTCTTGGTTGGAGCTGGCACTGGTGCAATACATGGGCCCTGGTACAAGCTGAACAACGGGAACAAAGGAGGCGGCGAGGAAGGGCAGCAGAACGATATTGAAGACAAACAGGAAACCAAGTAAAGCCAGGATTATGGTATGGACTCGATGATGTTTTCATGATACCAAACTGAAGAAGCCACGGTGACAGCGCGATGTTTGTATTAGCTAGGCGAGCCTCATAGAATTTAGAAGTCGGGATGCCGTGATAAATGAAATAACTTAAGACGAGGCATATAACAATCTTGTCAACCATCTACATGTACTCGCATCGCAACGAAGGCTACTGCACCTTTCCAGCTGTATTTGGCTTGCTACAGTGTAAAGTGATAGACTTCCCGAGACTACACGTCTTTCTATCGAGACTCTTACAGAATAGACGTACGCAAGGCTTCATGAACATAATTTGATTGAAATGGTTGATACATTTATCCTGGCTCCTATGGCACAAATGGCACAAATGGTTTCGTTTGTTTGCCTCTAGTTCCAAGTCCGGAAATTTGCTCCCCTGATTCCGTCAACGCTTTCCCGAAATTACGGCTTGTGGATTTTGACGCATCTAAAGCCTACATGGGCAGATACGACTCGTCCGCACTCGTCTCAGACCGAACACGCATAGGAAGGTAAGATTCGTCTGCGTTGGTAGTAGCTGCTGACTCTTAGCGGAGGTTATGGTCGACGTTTCTGAGAAACCTACCGTGATCGGGGGCAGTAGGCAAGGCAACAGCAAAGGCCGTTAGGGCGGCGAGGACGATAGCCAATTTCATGTTGTTGAATAACAGTTGCTTGCGTTCCGACAAGTGATGGGATAAAAGTTTATCTTAGAAGAAAAGGTTGTTGGCTAGATGCTGAATAGTTCCCAGAATCCTATGAGCCTTAAACGGTTCTGTTGCTCCTTTTATGTTTGGTGTGGACTGACATGGAGCCCCCGGAGGAACGCAACAATCTACCGCAGTGAAACCACACAAACAAGCCAAATCTTTGCTTACTGTCAGAGATGATGAATGAAGCAGGTGGTAACGAGTAGAACACTCCGAATGATAACTGCAAGGGCCACTGCACCCATAGAAAACAAACCATCAAGAGGATGGCTCCGCATACGCAAAACTATATTCCCCTGCAATGCCAAACTAGGCTTTCAGCTTGCAGTGTGATAACCAATCATGCTTGAAGCTGATACCTCGTTAGCCTTCAACATAACCGGAAAGATGAAGCATCGTATTTGGCTTGCGTTCACCTTCCACAATGAAGCTAGCTTGCAGCCCCGCAGCCTGGAGGATTCAACTCGCATAGAGGAGCAGAAACGTTGCGGTCCTTCGCTGACTGACAATCACGCACTAGCCTGGAGTATGAGCTATCTTTATGGCACCCCTAATTGATACTGGTACCAGCTACGTTACTCTCGAGGATTCTTAGAAGTTTACTGAATCCAAAACTCCCTAACAAAGAAGCCATGTAGTATTGGTCAATCTACTGATTACTTCCACTCCTCCCAGTCCTGTGCCGGATCTGACATGCCTCTTTTGGCCCTCATTCCCCATGTGTTGCCACAATCAGGGCATTAGACTCGAAGAATGTGGCACTCTAGGATTGGGTGGCCCGGATTCTAAGAGCGAGCGTTCGGGCGAGTTCGGTTCCACCAGGCGGGGAAGTTGCCGGCTTGCTACAACATCGCTTTTTAGAGGATTTGAACGAATGAAAGGAGTCAAGCCTCTTCCTTCCTGCGACGTCTAAAACACCTCCATTGACCCAGATGCAGACCGTTGATCCAGATAAGACTATCGCAGCATTGACGACCTTCCAACTTTGGCTAAAATGATAGAACTCCCAGGTCCTTTTGTCGGTCATCATCCGGAAGATGTTTGCGTGCAGGATTTTGAGCCTTTGAGGAGTCCTCTCGCACCATAAGAGTTTGCGGCGATGGCGCTTTTTTTCGTCATCCGGACATTTCACGGAACGTTTTCTTTCAAAAAGCCTGTAAATAAGAGAGTTCTGCCTGCCGATTCCCACATTTCGTTTCAACTTATCCGAGAGCGGACATGCTTGACCTGCTTCCGCCTCGACAGACTCAGTCAACCTCCTGTGTTTCTCCTCGGCAATTCTTGATGACCTTTTTTTTTTATAGTAACCTAGGGCCGTTTCACCGCTGAGCACCCATCAGCATCAAACCTGGAAATATGACGGACCGACAACACAATAAATACAAACCTCTATTCTCGGACGATAAGTCTGTTTCAAGTCTGGACGATGAGATCGAGCCTGTAAGAGTTAGGCAATGGCAGTCATCCTGGTCATGCAACCTTGGGTTATGGACTATACATGCCGCACTCCTAACTATCTACACAATAATATTCGCAGCCTCGATGCTCTCGACTAGAACTTCCTCGGGCGTCTTCAGCTTGGTAGACTGCACGTTATTCTGTCCACAGGTTTTACGGATGTTTGAACTGACTCGGAGAAATAGCACCTGCAAGTATTGCCGGCGACGAGACTTACCTCGAAGTTTTCCCAATTCAGGGGCCACCACATGGCAAATACACGGGGGAACCAAGGCCAGAAGTTGATGAAGCCTGGAGGAACTTGCTGCAGTGTGAGTTGGCCAAAAGAGCATTTGCACTTGTAGTACTGACTTGGCGGGTGCAGACAACAACATCCGTGTCTCTGATGAGTGGGTAAAACGTTGGGGTAGAAAACATGAAGCTGTCAGTTTGCCTGATGGCGGCTACCTCGGCATGCTTAGCGTCTTCCACGAGCTTCACTGTATCGTGAGTTTGATGTTTCGGCTAGCATGTCATTGAGCGCAAACTAATCTAGTTGGAAGAAACGTCTTTACCAAACTTTGACTCCTGAATACTATTACCCCAATGCGACGGAGAAAGAACTCGCTACAAACCGGGAGCACAATCGTGAGTCGGACACGATGCTTAGGATACGGAAGCCAGCTGCTAACACATTGTACTCTGCAAAGAACACTGTCTTGAAGTGCTTCGCATGGGCGCAACCTGCCGGGGAGATGTTTCTATCATCACTCATATGTGGACCGACATTGATGCGCAGCCCATCGTGAATCAGACGGCACCGCATCAATGTGTCGACTTCAACAGGATTATGGAATACTCCAGGGACAATGCAGTTGATGTTTACCAAGAAAACTATATTGTGCACCCTAAGTTCGGTATGTCTCGTCTTTGCGGAAAACGTTGAACATCTGTTGATTGGCGTCGTTGGTAGGCCCTTCGTTTCCCCACGGACACAGCATCAAGCCCTTTAAGGAGCAGGCAATGGAGCACCTTCATTAGCCTTGGGCTCAACTATCGGCTTGTTTTCATAACAGGACATAATGGGAAGGAAGAGCTCGGAAATTGTCACCGTCATTAAACAACTTCGTTAAGATAACCCGAGTTTGACCAACCATTGTGCACAGGACTCCTTGCGACTGCTACTACTTCAGCGCAGTAACAAAATTCGGCATGTACGAGCTCTAATTGATTCGGCAATAGAAGCCTTATCATTTTAATTTTACGAGGACTCTTCACTCATTTTCAGGCATAGAGCCAGTGTCCCTGTAATCATGTCGTGATGGAAGATTCAACATCATGATCGGCCCCAAGCAATGAACGCCGAGAGGGGAGCAGGTTTTGAAGTTCACAGGGGGTTACTGGGCAATAAGATATTTGCGTAATATTTACCCTAGAATACATTCAGATCTACATTGTTCAAGCTCTCTGAGATGTGCTCTTGTTCATATGCAGGGTTGTTGTGTTTCTTGCGACATAGTAGTACAGTGGATGGACAAGATATGCCCCACTTCACACCGAGGCTGCTCAATTCTCAGTATCCATTGGCCACCGACCGAGATCACGTGGCCTCTGAAGGTCTGCCGTCGCCGCAAGGACCCATGGAAAAAAAAGTTCTCGTCACCAGAATCGCACCCCAGAAGCCATCGTCGACCAATTTCAACCGCCCAAAGACGCGCACCCGCACAACCACCGTCACCACCACTCATCGATTTTCAAGATGCACTTGATGTACACTCTCGACGAGGCGGGCAACCGTCTGTACACCCTCAAGAAGGTGGTTGACGGCAAGGTCACGAAGTCCGCCCACCCTGCCCGCTTCTCTCCCGACGACAAGTGGTCGCGTCAGCGTGTCACTCTGAAGCGCCGCTTCAACCTGCTTCTCACTCAGCAGAGTAAGTTGCTCTATGCAAGGTTCTCTCAAGAAAGGCCAATTGCTAACATGTATTGTACAGAGTCCGAATAAATTGATTCTAGAATACTCGATTTGGAATCTTAAATCAGAAAACCTGCGTCCGAGATATCCTCATTCCAAACAACAAAAACAACACCGCCATGTGTATGGTGGCGACTTGTTCAAAATGAACGGAGAAAGCGACGAGGTGCGGCTGGGAAAGGGTAGCGATTAGGCTCTCGATTGCGACAATCGCATGTTCGATGCCTTTGACAAAGAGGGCTCCGTCTGGGTTCACATAAAAGAAAAACGGCGTTAGGGAGAGGCTTGATTGCATTCAGGGGAAATCGGAGTCCATTACTCGGTTCATACTGCGGTAGAAGTTCTTGCGATTCTAAAGCAGAGCGACGCAATCTGAAAAATAAATTCAACCTTGTTTTTATTTCTTCCCAACCTTCCCTCCGAGGGGCCTATTTTCCGTTTTGAGGGATCTATCATGGTATCATGCAGAACATACAAACATCAGCTTCCGACATAGCCTTTCCTGTGCCTGTTCATCTTCTCCGGCGACCGTTGACGTTTCTTCCGGGTCCAAGTCGCACCTTTCCATTGGCGCCTGTCGCGTGTCTGTCGCCTGTGAGAATACTCGGGAGGTAGTCCTCGTCCATGAGATCCTTACGCCGAGCACGGTGTTTATCACCAACAGCTCTCTCGTATTCCTTCTGGTCCTCTGCGAAAATGAGATTGGTACCCCAGTTGTTCTTGCCGCCTGCATTCTTAGCAAGCTTTCCGCTTGACGAGCCAGCCACGGGCTTAGGGATGCTGAAGACGTTGCCCCTCTTGTTCCACTGGAAGTTGCGCTTCAGATGGATCTTGAAAGTGCCATCCTCCTCGGTAGTGCATGACGTGCGAGTCAGAGTAGCCTGTCCGCAGCTGGGGCAAAACTGCCGGTCCATTTTCTTGCAGACCTGGAAACAGCCGTGGCACCGCAAGACCCATGTCTTGAGCTGGGTGATGCGAGCCATGGACGGCGACAAAAGGTTGAGACCAATTCGCAGAGCCACGTTCTGCATAGCATAATCGGACGTGAGGATGGCCACCTTGATGTCAATCGCTGGCGCCGTCGGCTGCAGCAACTTGCTGTCCTTCTCTTTATGCTTCTTAACGTTGGACGGCGTAATCCAGCCGTCCTCGGAATCGGATTCGTCGTCCTTTGTGGTAGCAACGTCGACAACGTCCCCCGCGGTGGGTTCCGGAACCGGTTCGCTATCCACAACACCTAGCTTTGCCATATCTTCTGCGATTTGCGTCGTGTCTGCGTCGGTGGTAGACTCTAGCGTTGTCGCATTGTTACTCTGTGGCGCATCGTCGGTTTTTTCGGTGCAGGATTCCTCGGCTTTTTGGGCTGACTCGGCGGCTGCCTCTCCTTCCGCATAAGTCTCGTGCTGCGCGTCCGGAGCGTTCTCGGTCGTGGACTTGACGGGGTCCTTCTTCAACCTGGAGTCGCCTCCGTTCTTCTCAACTTCGAGCTCGTAGGTCAACGCGAGCATGTGCAAATCAGGTCTGCTAAGGACCTCGAGGTCACCAGTACGGCGCGCAAAGTTGGTTACAAACTTAATGCTGTCGGGGCGGGGGTTTCGAAGTTTGACAAAGGGGAGGAGGGTTGTTTCGACTCGGGTGCGAGTGTTCGTGTCGCGAATTTCCTCGAGAATAGAGGGAAGCATGTAGAGCTCGTCTGCTTGGGCGAGGAGGGTGCTGACCGGGGGGTCGTTCTTGATCAACGGGCCGGTATCGAGACAAATTGCGTGAATGGGTTTGCGCTCCTCAGGCTTGGCAGCGTCCGCCACAGCCGGCACCGGTTCGACAGACATTTGCGGGGAGCTGACTGCGAGTCTAACGAGGCAGAAGAATTTACGCTCGACTTGGGATTTGATCGTCCGGGAAGAGGTTGCAGGCCGTTAACTGTTGGCCTTATGCTGTGCGCAGAATGATGGCAGATGATTTTGGATGGGAATGGGAAATTTCTCTATCGCGGGGTTGTGGTGGGGTGAACTTTTTGCGATAAGAGTCTTAGACTAACACCCTTGCTCGGTCAGCACGGCCACACCTTGACGGCCTTTCGGTGAATCTCGACCCTGGCCCAACCCGTCGGTCTAGCGGATCCAAAGCCGTGTCTGGGGGGATACTGGAATCAGAAGGTGAGGTCGCCACAACCCAACATAGTTACCTACCCACAAAGGTCGGTATATTAGTTTCTGCATATTCGTCATGGCAACTACGACCTTTTATCCCTTGGATCACTGTGAGAACAATGGACAATGATCTTCACTACACTGAGTGTATTTGCTTCTCGATGTTGCTGTACCAGACGCGTACCTCTCTTCGTCTCAGGTAGCTAGTGATTTCCGCAACTGGGCGATGCGAAAACATAACCGTGGTCCGAGTCGTTGCCGTGTAGTAATTATTACGTGCCAGAAAGCTGAAGAAGCAGGAGCCAGTTAAAATTCCCAAAAATGTACATAGTAGCATGAGTACCGCTGAGGATCACGCTGCTTCTGTCGTTTAACGAGATCAGCAACAGCAATGACTCGTTAACGCAGCGTTCTGTAGTGCCTGGGGTTTTGGGTTCCCCATCAAACTGTTGTCGAGTAGCCACGCAAACAGCGCCAAGAACGGTCGATATTGCTCAGTCCAAGAATCGATGGCGTGCTCGGCGTGGCGTACCTCACATGTTTTTGTGCCTCACAAACGTACATTCACTCGGGACTGTGTCAATTCAGGTGCACATATCAAATGCCAAAGCGGCTGTCGGCATCGGCTGTCGGTGGCGTGCACGACCGATAGCCATTAGGAATCTTCAAACTTCCACCACAAACCTTGCTCAAGGGATTTCATTCTGGGTTGGCACACATGGCTCGTACAAAGTTCAACATAGCCACCTCATACATACCCATCATACTGTTGGGTTCT
This sequence comes from Colletotrichum chlorophyti, assembly GCA_001937105.1. NCBI lineage: Eukaryota > Fungi > Ascomycota > Sordariomycetes > Glomerellales > Glomerellaceae > Colletotrichum > Colletotrichum chlorophyti. The sequence goes on from MPGH01000084.1 coordinate 58,119, forward strand.
GGTTTTTGTGCGGTTCTACAGCTGATTCTGGCCACGAGAAAGTCATCACCGCCTGTGCTGAGATTTCCGTGTAAGTCAGCTTAAGCGAAGACGATAGCCGATTGCCGTCAACAAGCCCGGGGCGGTGACGGAGTCAATGGATGATAATACCCCCATCCAACACGGATCGACGTTCCGTCATTCTCTCCGACGTTTCCAGGTGGCAGTCGACGTGGCGCGCAAAGTGGGACTTCGCCTCTGTTACCCCGTCCCTGCGTGTAACCGACCTAATCCGAATCTCATTTGACTCGTGTGTTTCTCGCTGTTGATTCCCGCAACTCAGATCCGACTTCACTTCAAATCTCATGATCTATAATGTCAGAAATGATGAGTCTATAAAAGGTGAACCAATTTGTAAGATTTTCAAATGTCTCAACGCAAATCCCAGAGATAAGGTATGCTCCCCGTTGTTCCCCGGCGAGATTTTCGGGGGGCTGCGGTCCTATTGGGGCGGGACAGGGGCTTCCGCCCAGGGCAAGTTCTACCCCACCGACCTCGCGGTTCGTGTTCTTCAGTGGATGGTACAGTTGAGCTTCGCCTGAAAACGCAGTTACCAAGCAGTTCCTCCCAGGGCCATCACCACCTCACAAGGTCTCTACCCCCGAACACTCCGTCTACGGGCCATAGCGTTTAACTGTGACATTGTATCGTGTATCCTGGAGAGTCGCCTGAAGAAAATTGAAAAAGACCGCCGAGAAAAACAGTCAAACAGTCATTGACCTCGGTCAGGGCGGCAAGAGTTCCATGACCAACAATCTCTTCATTTCAGGCTCATCCTCGCTCACTCACTCACTCGCTCATACACATCCCCGTCCCTGGTCTCCAGCCTCCGTCTTCATCCCTTCCTACCTAACCTTAGGAGGTGGTACTACCACCCAGTGCTAGTAGCGTTTCTTTTCCCCGGACTTTGTATCCTGCATAAGAACATTCTCTCGGTTCCGTTCGCCTCCCTTACTCACCCAAAACCAGACCGACTCGAGACCCACGCCGATTTTCTCTCCGGAACGGGCAATCCATGAGCCCTAGACTGTGAGCCTCATCGATCTCCATGCCTTCTGCAGATGCCGCCGAGTTCCGGTGAGCAACCAAGGGCGCCAGCGCAAGGTAGAAGACGGGAAAATTAAAAGACAAGGGCATACCTACAGTGTAGGTAGGGAAGAATGGCGGATCTGTTCGGTACAAGCAACGGCAGCAATAACAACAACCTGAACACCATCAACAATAGCAACGACAACCTTGGACGTCACCTCCGACCCGACGGTCCACCGACAGCCGTCGCCACCACCAAGAACACCACCAGCACAGCGACCACAGCTGACCCGGCCGCCGCTGCTGCCACCGTGACAGCCTCAGCCGCAGCCTCAGCCTCGTCCGTCTCACCGAAACCGACAAAGCGGTCTTCGGCGACGACATGTGTCACCTGCCGTGCCCGTAAGGTCCGATGTGACGGCCGTCGGGACATCTGCAGCAATTGTGAGCGCCTCGGCTTCTCCTGCACCTACGAGGACCCAGCCTCGGACGCCAACGGCCTCGCCGCCGCTCCAACCTTTCCCCTGCCGAGACGCCGTGTCCGCCAGGCATGTCAGAGCTGCCATTCCCGCAAGGCACGCTGTAGTGGTCACACGCCGGCCTGCGACCGATGTCGGGCCCAAGGGATCGAATGCGTCTACCGAGCTTCCAAGCGGACTCGCCTGAGCATCAACCCTCCCGGCCGAGTTGATCAGATCATCAGGTCACCGACAACATCGTCGTCGGCGGCCCCCGCACGAGAACAGCAGGGTCATCGCTCCCCGTCGAGGGAAGACGTTGCCCACGACTCGGATGTTGGCGGTGTTGACGCCATCGCCTCCAACACACCAAGCACATTCAACAATGATCTGTATGCTCACGTTTTCATCTCACTGGTAGCCGCAATGACTCACATATTTCAGCTCGGCCCCCGACCCCCAATTCGAGTCCCTCATCAGTCGGGCTCTCGACAATTTCTTCCGTCATGTCCATCACATTCCTATGTTGTCATTCCTACATCGCGCCTCACTCATGCAGCGACATCACGCCGGCCGCCTAGATCGGCCATTACTCCTTGCTCTCATAGGTATCACCAGTATGCTCACCGACTTAGGTCCAGGGACACGGGAGTACGGCGAAAAGTGTATCGACGAATCCGAGTCTATCATCCTCAAGAGTCTGGAGAATGCATCGACCATCAAAGTCCAAGCATTGGCCCTCATCATCAAGTACCGCGTCTTAACCCGTCGCTTCTCCAGCGCATTCATGCTCGCAGCCACCGCAGCGAGATTCGCCACGGCTCTGCGTCTCAACTATGAGAATCCAGATCTCTGCTTTCTCGCTCAGGAGTCCAGGCGCAGACTCATGTGGGCACTCTTCATGATTGATCAGGGTATGGCGGGCGGATACCGAGATCTCACGCTCTGGACCCCAGAGCTGATCCACATATCCCTCCCTTGCAACGAAAGAGACTTCGAATTCGATCTCGCTCCGCCGTCATTGCGAAACCTGGTCCCCAGTCCCGACGAGTCCGAAAACGATGACATCGGCAGTCTCGCCCTCCACGTGCGCATACTCTGGCTCCGCGGCAGAATACTGAAATTTGCCAAGCGAGCATCAGTATGCTCCGACGACGACCTCGGACGCCTTCGCGAACAGCTGCAGTCGTTCGCCAGGGAGCTATCAGACTTTGCCGAACGCCTGCCGGTATCGTTCCGCTGGTCCGATAACAGTCTCCGACTGAGGGCATATTCACCCCGACTCTGCGTGTTCATAATGATCCACGTATGGTGGCGCCAATGTCACTGCGATCTCTACCGACTAGGCCTTGTCGGCCTCCGTGATTCGTTGTCCCGCTCCGCTGCGGAGCGGATGGGTCGCGACTTCATCGCCGAGTGCCAACGTCAATGCTTCGAGCACGCCATGGAGATGTCCAATATGTTCACCTCCGTCAAGCAGCTCGACCACTATCCCGTAGCAGACTTGGACATGCCCGTCTGCGCCTATCAGTGCGTTCGAATGTTATATTACATATACCACCTCAACGCTGAGGAATATGGCCTTACGCCGGACATTCTCCGCAAGAAAGCCACCATATGCCTCGACGTAACTAAGGGATGCTGTTCTGGAACGGCGGCAATCTCGATTGTACGTTGTTTTTTTTTTCCTCCTCCTTTTCCTCTTTCTCTTTTTCTTCTTTTCTTTTCTTTTCTTTTTTTTTATTCCCCCGACTTTGGCGCCACATTTACTAACTTTTTCGCAGCAATCCGACCTCCAGCGACTCATGGACCATGGCCTCTCAATACAGGTTACCCCAAGTCGGCTGGTCAGCGAGGAGGCCGACGACGAGAGAAACGGCTATGGACACAAACGCATCCGTCTCAGCCGTGCTAAGCAAGTGCAGCTGGTCGACGACCCCGATAGCGGTGCGCCCGCCGCCGACGAGCTCACCAACCGACCCTTTGGCATTGGCGCCTGGGAAGACATCCAAGTCCCCGAGTCCGAAAAGCCGGACGACCAGGCTCCTGCTCCGCCTCAACCGGTCCTGCCCGGCTCGCTGGAGGTCAACAATGCTTTCGAGGGTGCCCTGGAAAGCCTCGACTTCAACATGGAACCCATGGGCTTGGATTCTCTGGCCTGGTTCTCTAATGAATGGGCGCAAGGCGACTTTCAGGCCGACTTTTGATCTCTCGGCTGCCTGCAATGCAACACAAACTACTTTACCTACATTACCAATTTATTGAGAGTAACGAGGGTGTCCGCTCAGTTTTGATCTGTTGGACCAAGCATGCACGGATCGCACGGCCAAAGTGAGCCCTGGGTCGGATTTCCGAGTCATCCCGCCCACGTATGGGGATAACGGACAGAGCACGAACTGGAGCATATCAGGCGATGAGCCCGTGGGGAGGTGAGCACTCGAACCTGAAAGTCTTCAATGGTCACCCAGTGCGCTAACAGATGATAATTACAGCTACAAGTGGAATAGACACGGAGATACTCGCCCATTATCGAAGTGGTACGTCGACCCCAGGATGTGCTTGATCAGGGCCTTTGTCCTGTGTCCTGTACTTGTACTGTTTGCGGCAGTGCCACAGCCTGAACACCATGTGAGGGGTGGAAACCGTTAATTATTCAATTCTGTACCGGGACGAGAAACGGTAGATATTCGACAACGCATCAGCGGTTGGAGACATGCCCAGACCAAGATACGAGAAAAGGACTATTTTGTACCACAAAATCAACTCAAGATTGGGGTTATGCATCTCCCCTCACACTCTATCTGAGATGGCGCACATTGAACTCGGCAGCACCACGTTACAGCAACTAGAGATTCATCGCCTCTGGATGTTAATATCCAAGCCCAAGGGCTTCCTCAAGAACCCCTCCTTCGTGTCCATGTAATCTTGCTTCAACTCGACGCGATACCTCTTCGCCCATGTAGCAACAATGAGCTTCATTTCCATCTCAGCCACGTTCCTTCCAACGCATGCCCTGGGCCCATAACTGAATGGAATAAATGCATTCTTCTGCCTCGCCGTCAATGACTCCCATCTCTCCGGCCGGAAGTCGTCGGCGTCGGCGCCCCAAATTTCCTTGGAGTGATGCATCGTGTACGACGGGACGCTAAGTACCGTTCCAGGTGGGAAGAAGTGACCGCGGATAGTCACGCCCGGCGACTCGGGCGGAACCTCACGGGGCAGGCCGATGCCGGATGTCGAGTGGAACCGCAGCGTCTCGTTGATGACCATACCCAGGTACGGCAGGTCCCTGACCATTTCATACGTCGGCACGTCGCAGCCCGCGGGGATGGCAGCGTCCAATTCCTTTTGCAGCTTTTCAAGCACGCCAGGCGTTCTCGCAACGTGGAAGAGGAGTGCGCATGAGGAGTTGGACGTCGTGTCGCTGCCTGCGATGAGCTGCGTCAACGCCTCGGCCGTGAGTTCCTCCCTGCCCAGCGGCTGGCCCTTCTCATCTCTTCCCTCCATAAGACGTGCGAGTAGGTCCAGCCGGTCAATGTCGGGCGGGCTATCCAACCGTGCCTTCACGCGCGCGATTGCTATGCCCTTAAGACTCTCCACTGCTTCCAGGCCCTGGCTGAAAAAGGGATCGGGAAGGTATTTCGCCCACGGCTTCATGTTAGGGTAGCAGCCTAACGTCGCCGAGACCTCGCCGCGACGGTTTAGGATCTCGATGGCGGGGGCGTAGATTGGGGGGCTGTTGGGCGACTCCCGAACCTCAGCGATGTCCGCACCAGACTTGAGCATGCCGAAAGGGGCGCCAAAGGCGAGGTCTCCGATGACGTCAAAGGCGAGGTAGTTGAACCATTTCAAGCAGTCGATGTTGGCACCGTTGGGGCTGTTCTTGATCAGGTTGTCCCACTTCTGGACGAAAAGTTCCAGGTTCTCGTGCATGTAAGGCTCAAACTGGCTGATGGACTTGACGGAAAAGGTGTGCGAGACTAACTTGCGCTTTCGAGTATGCTCATGGCGGTCTCTGGTGTTGAAAAGACCTCTCCGGATAGAGACAAAAGCATCGTAGAATTCCCTGCTGCGGGGTCAGTTGCGGGACGCTCCTCAAGGAGATGAATGTCCACGATGGCACGGTCCTTGTAGCTCGTCGGGTGTACATACGATTTCAGGAAGCCGTTTCCATGCCCGTAAATGACCTGGATGGCCTCATCATCGGCAATGCTCACATGGTTTGGCTGGATCCGAACGACGGGACCCAGCTTCTCATGGACCTTGTCGACTGTGAGGTATCTGTCACCACGTCGGACTACCGCCAGGAGCCAGAAATTGGTGAATTGTGCTGGCAATGGCGCCGGTATGCTGCGGAGATGGCCGTAGGTGACTAAGTACGGATAAAGGTAGTAGACCGCCAGGCCGACGGTCAGTATGACCGGCGCCCAGGGTGAGATAAGAAGCTCGAGGATTGCCATTATTGAAGTCAATAATTCAACCAAACTTGAAGACCCTACGCTCTCAGTCACCAGTTGGTAAATGTCAATGGAACAAAACAAAGGAAGTAGGAAGTGCTCTGATATTGTACTTTGAGTTTCGCGGGATTATCGGAGATCATGTCTAAAGAAAGAGAGAGCGCCGGTTTCCTTTTGTAACTTGTCAGTTTTTTTTTCTTGCCCAATACTTCAGCAAACTCGCCTTGTGCATTAAGCTTCGGAAGGGACCTTGTAAGTGGATCTTGCGGGGGGCGCGCGGCATGCCGTGTTCCGCCCTACAAAACCGTGCCAGTACTACACTCAGCTTAGGCCCCGCCAACCCCCGCACCCGGCATCAAGCCCGGCAATGACAGTAAGGACGGCAGTGATTTTCGGGATCGCGAGTCGGGCTTTGGACACGGAGAGTGCCAATAGATTCGGAAAATATGCCGTCAGCAAAGCCCGTAAGTGGATTCCAGTCCTGCTTCACTTGGCCTTCCAAGATTCTCGTTACAAAACGCATGTGATACATCGAAAGAACCAAACCGCCCATCCCTGGGTACCTTTGGACAGATTCTGAAGAAATAATGGGTATTGACAGCATGTGAACAACTCTGTTTAACACTATATTGTACATAGACTAAATTCTTTGAGGACATTGATTGGTCCTTTTTTAGATGCGCCCGCCCCGAACTCCAGAAGACATGCACCACATGGCGAGGCCATATCAAATAGAAGAAAAAAAGAACGCCTTTCTAAGGCAGACTGATATGCATCTCAACACAACTGTAATGTAAATATCGCCTCCCCGAGAGAGGCCCTAGACGTCACCTCAACATGTACGATAAATCTGGCAGGTTCCGTATAATAAGCCGCACAACGTCGGAATCTTCGGTACTATCCCTGGCCAGTACTGTGGAGGGAGTTTCAAGGCCCGTTGTTAGAGGGGTCTTACGGAGGTCTTCGGAGGACACTCGAGGCTGACCATGTGATGGATCCAGCGGGTTAGTGAGCTGCGCTGCTACCAAGATATTCGGCGGACGTTTGGCCGTGGACGACGATCTGAAAGAGTGTAGTGATGCTGGTGGCCTGTGAGAACCGTCTTGGCTATGGGGTTCCGGGACAGCCGTTGGCGTTGTGGAGGCGGAGGCGGGGCTGATGACACTGCCAATATCCCTCACGCCTGATTTGGTACGGGAATGCCCTGTGGTGTCGTTATTCCCGGTGCGGAGTTCATCAGCTGCGGATTCGCTAGATATGTTTCCATTGGAAAGCCCGGTCTTCAGAGTATCGGGTGACGGGTTGGTCGAGACCGGATCCCAGCCGGTCTTTGACAGAGACGTAGAGTCCGTAGTTTCAGCCGTAGTTGGCGAAACCATGTCTCCCCATTCATCGTCATCATCTTCTTCCACCTCTGCCACACAACGCTTCTCTTCCTCCTGCTTCTCCACCGTGCTAATTACCGGAAGTGTCAGCGCATTTGGCTTAGTGAAGGCGGGCAGCGAAGCATGAGACTTTGGTTTGTTATCAAAACCAGTAAAGGCAAGGGGAAGCGACGTTGTGAAAGTTGATGGCTTTGATGACTTGTCTTCGCCTGCCCCAGTGCTCCAACCAAATGTCGCGAGACCCTCCCAGTTGTTCGCTGCCTGCGCCGAAGCAGGTGTGTTTGTCGTAGAGCTGGAAACTATTGGAACCGTTGATAAAGGAGGCAGGACACCCACGGAATGTCGCGGTCGATGGAATGATGCCTGCCGCTTTGCCTTACGACCAAAGACCTTGTCAAGATCAACTGGGGACGCTGCCGTGGTCGCGTCCCAGCCGAAAGACTGGTTGCCTGAAGCCCTGGCCAGACCCCCGTGAAACGCTCGTCCGCCGAAAGAATCTTCCTCCATCCACCGACGTACTGTTTTTAACGTCTCTTGCCGCAGGGTGGAATTTGCCCAGTTGATCCGAACATAATTTTCGTCGTCGCCCGCATTATGCTTACGAAGCGACTCATGACGGGAAACTCGATACCATGTCTTCCGCTCGGATATGCTGCTAAAGCTGTCGTGGATAATGCGGTCCGATACATCCCCGGCAGGCTCTAATGCTTCGTCTACGGAAGGCTCGGGTATAAGCAAGCCGAGCTGGCTCAAATCCACTTCAAAAGGGTCATGGTCCGGGCGGCTAGGCTTCACTGCCTCTTCACTTGACTGCGTCGCGCGGACTCCAACCTGAGGCAAGTCTACCGAGTCCGAATCTACCGCGGTAGGCGCACGCCGAATAACCTGACCACCCTCTGTCGAGTTAACCTCTTCGATGCCGTTGTTCAAAGTGTCTTCCGCGCCTGGCTGTGGCTCTTGGCTCGCGCTCCGCCGTGGTATTGAAGAGCGTTCCTGGGTCGTTGCCGTCTTTTTAGCTATCCCGTCGTACATTTCCACAAGTTCGAGAACCTTGCCGGAAGGCTTTCTTTGTATCGTAGTCTTCTGCGGGTGGTTGTCTTCGATGGAGGTGATGGGCGAGTCGGCATGTCTAACATCTGGAAGATCGTCGTCGGTTTCATTGTCATCCTCGCCAGATGTGGCCGAGTTCGAGGAAGACACAGAGCCATCATCATCATCAACATCAGGTGGCTCGTGGGGCCTGATAACTTTATCGCACTGATGAGCTTCAGGGGGGCCAAAGCAAACTTCGTCGGCTGCAGATATTGCAGACTCGAGCGTGGCAGATTGTTCTTCGAGGGTGTCGCTGGAGGGGCCAAATGGATCTTTCTCAACCTGGGCGGGTTCCAGCACGAGCGGTGGCACGTCGGGTATTTGGGGTAGTTGGGCTAGAGGTTCAGGTTCTTCTTTGGTGAGCGAGGAAACGTGGTTTGCCCATGGATCGGGTGAGGGGTGACCCGGGGAAGCGCCACTGGGGGTTATAGGAGGCCTGAGGCCTGGTGAGGCTGAGCGGCTCTGAGGCCACTTCGGTGTGCTGCTCTTCCGTCTCGGTTCGTACGTCGGGGTCAGTTGGTCGGTAGGGGTTCCTTCGTTACCCCAAGCCCACGGTGATGCGTTCGAGGCCTGATTGAGGTCGGGGGAAGTCCAATCGCCAAAGGCGTCGTCGTCTCCCCACGCCGAATGACTAGAGGGTATTGCCAAGTTGTTCGCTGCGGAGAGGAAGGCGGGAGGCGGAGGTTCGAGGATCGTGTTTGAAGAGCCGGCTGACGGGGTGGTTGAATTGTCAGTGGTCGCCCACGGAGAGCCCCATGGATCGTCCATCGCGTATACGACTATAAATCATGTTGTTGATGTAGCCACTAGAGATGTGTTGAGGCTGCGCGATTCCGCAAAGGTGAAGGCGTTGGGATCGGCAGCCAGTTTAGTAGGCCATGGATGGCACCCGTCTCGCGTTTGGCGATGCGCGACTCGAGTGGTAGCAGAACGTTTTTCCAGGGTTTGAGGTTGGACTGCCAGGCGACTAAGTACGGGACTAGGAATAGGAGGCTGCACTTGAGCGACAAGGTGATAGCGTATCATTCAATTGGAGCGACTATTAGTGAGAACGAGGCAAGAATAAAAACAGAAAATAACTGAGCTGCTCAAACGAGGTAACGATGTCGAAAACAGATGGAAGCACAGGATGGGAAAAGGGAACCCAAAAGAGATCGGACTAGGAAAGGAAGGTCCTGTTCCTCCATTCGGCTGTCCCCAGTACTGGCTTCCCACGCCCCGTCACAGAGCCCAGACCCTCAGATTTGATCCAAACTCCCATCTCACCTTACTCCGGACAAGGCGGAAAGCGTCCGTGCACACGCGAGGTCCAAACTCACTGCGTGTCTGGGATTGGGGCTTGGCGTCTACTAGTGGGTCCAGTTGAGCTCTGTACTGGGCCGAGCCGTGGCCTGCCCGTTGCGAGAGGAATCCGATGCTTAGCCGACCATTTTTCTGCTTAGCTCGCTGATAGGTACCTAGGAAAGGTAGAGCCTCGATAAGATAAGAAGGACGGGACTTTGGATGGACAGCGCCGATGACGGCATATAAATATGTTTGGAGAAGGAGGGGCAAAAAAAAAAAAAATGAGAGAGAGACAGGCAGACAGGGAGGCGCAATGAAGAGAGGAGGGGAGAGTGACAGAGCGAGTATTGAATCTTGCCCAAGGGTATCTTCGGCAAACTTGCGACAGAAGTAGAATTTTGATAAAGACAGTCTCCGGAAATGTGCTTGGTTTCTTGGGACACGAGGGTTAAAAAAAATTAGCTCGATTACATTCCGTTGACGGTCATCCTGATGTCTTGTTTTTCTTCTAGAATGCTTACCAATGGGCACCAGAAGTCGATGAACCCAGGCCTTAGTAAGTGGGGAACATCACAGCTCCCGTCCCCCATCTGATTTGAAATGAATTGGCTTGGACTTGATCAATTTACCTCATTATTCTTAACGACCTAAAAGTTCACTCTCTCGTACCATAGGATACATTGATATTTACCTGTCACTTCTCTCGTCGACATACGCTTGTATTCTGCTTCGCCGTCCAGGGTCCTCGAAACGTCGCAATGTCACTCTCGAAAGTCAAACACATCGTACTGGTATGACCCCGCCCTTCCCACCTGGCATGTGCGACTCCTCGCCCAAGCGACTGAATGATATTGACCGACTCTCACAGGTCTTGTCAGGTAAAGGCGGCGTCGGAAAGTCCTCTGTAACAACTCAGCTTGCCCTCTCACTCTCGCTGGCTGGGTTCTCCGTCGGTGTTCTTGACGTCGACTTAACGGGACCTTCAATACCCCGCATGCTGTCGATTGAAGCCGAGAAAGTCACACAAGCCCCAGGAGGTTGGTTACCAGTGCCCGTTCACGATGCCGTCGAGGAGAAGGGTATCGGTTCGTTCCGCGCTATGAGCCTCGGCTTCCTTCTGCCAAGGCGAGGCGACGCCGTTGTGTGGCGTGGCCCCAAAAAGACAGCCATGGTCAGGCAGTTTCTCTCTGATGTCTTGTGGGATGAAACGGATTATCTCCTCATTGATACGCCCCCGGGCACCAGCGACGAGCACATTTCTCTCGCCGAGACGTTGCTTCGGGATGCACGCCCTGGCCAGGTGGCCGGCGCTGTTGTCGTCACAACACCTCAAGCGGTAGCCACGGCTGATGTCAAAAAGGAACTCAACTTCTGTGTCAAGACTGGACTCAAGGTGCTTGGCGTTATCGAAAACATGAGCGGCTTTGTATGCCCGCACTGCTCCGAATGCACAAACATCTTCAGCTCAGGCGGAGGAGCCGTAATGGCCCAAGAGTTTGCGGTACCGTTCCTCGGTACCGTTCCCATCGACCCGCAGTTTGGCGAGCTCGTCGAGTCTGGCAGGAGACCACGCTATCCTCAGGGAACCCAAGTCCATGGCCAGGATATCGGCAAAGCAGCCAACGAGAACGAAAGCGAACCATCGGGTGACACTCTCGTTGAGAAATACCAGGACTGCTCGCTTTCTCGCATTTTTAGCGATATAACGACGAAACTGACAACGGCCGTTGAAAGCCAGACTCAATCATGAGCGAGGCCCTTCTCTCCCAACTATGCCATTCAAGGGCAAGACGATTAGTATGTTCATGCACGACTCAATCCGCGCCGAAGATAACGCATGCATGGAAGTATGCGAAAGTCGGTTTATCGTCGACAACGATCTTGGACCAAGGTGCAAGGGGTACCGGCTGGATAAGAGACGCGTCGCTTGAACGGTACCAGACCCCGGATTTCTAAACGACTATCCGATGACAGGAAGAAAGCCACAGGATCGATGCGCCGAGGGGGGTCTGGCGAGCACGTGAGGAGAGGTTGGACATTTGCCGGGATCCCTGCTGGGCTGCCTTCCACATGTAAAGGCCCGCAGTGTACCACTATGCGAGGGTACTTGATGGCAGTACAGTGCAGACCAACATGAGCTGCCTTGCAGAGAGTAAAGAGAGAGAGAGAGGGAGAAGCCGGTCTCACCGTTTATCTGTTCACACGATACGACGCATACTACCACGAGATTAGTGCCGGCTCGTTTGATTATCCTCTTCACACAACAACGACGACCGGATGGTTCAATCAGTGGTGTGTGTTCAGCAAAAGTCGACGCATTACGGCGGTGTTGTTGTGTCCCAATTTTGATCACATGCATATGTATAACCTACTTCTCCACGCTTCACGTATTTAGCAAAACAAGAATGTCTTAGGTTTCAGTTATGGCACAACAAGAGAAAATGACGTCCCATTTTGATTCTTCAGCGCAATCCGTCAGCCAAGCTAAGGCAACGCCAGGTAAGGTACTTGCAGATGGCCTTGGAGAAAGTCTCCCCGTTGAATCCCGGGCCAGAGCTCCTCAACCCGACCACGAAGCACATGGGGTGGGCTTGTGGGTTACAACACGGGGAAAACACGGGATTCATAGCCTGGAGTATCCAAAAACGCTCTCCCAGAGCGGCCATATGCAGGCAGAAGTCGGCAAGAAGGGCCGGTGAGAAGAAAAGGTGAGGTTACCTCAAAGTCTCTTTAGATGAGCGCACGGTGAGGTGAGAACTGAGGAACAAGAGACGAAGTACCTTTCCTTGCAGCTTGGGCTGAAATTTTGTGTGGACCGGGAAGGAACAGACAACGAGGGGTCGCCCCAGCCGTCAATCGCCCGATGCGCAGAAACAACTTTTTTTTTTTATCCACCAAAAGCGACATTTCCCCTCCACAGTCCACATCTGACCCGAAACCACAACCCGACAGCTGTTGACCACAAACCAAAAACCACCACGACAGGATCCCACCTCGAAACGTGAAAAAATCGAATCCTCTGTCCAACACACGATCGTCGTGGTGTGCATACACGACCGCCTCCCTTCTAGTCAAGTCTCTCAATGAGCAATACCCACCTCTAAACACCTGTGAACGGTGACAATCACCTGGTGGTTTGCTCGTCTCCCACCTTTCGCATTGCGACCTCCGTCGATTCCTGGCCGTCTATGAACCAAGTCGACCTCTTGCGCTTCCTTTCCAAACCCGCAAAGTAAGTCACATCTTCGGTGAAGCTATGCAGTCGTTCTTGCCGGACGCGCATTCCGTCTTCGCGCCTCACCTAATCCCGCCACACCCGTCTCCTGCGATCGCCTGCGTTGACGACGTCCTTGGCTAACATGCTACGTTGCCTCCAGGCCCAGATAACACTTGCCTCTCTCCCCAAGAAGCCAACTTTTGATCCGGAGTTTACGACTTTACCGCTCCCCCTCCGACCACTCTTCAATTCCCGATCGCGCAGATTACCTCGTCTGCTAGGTCCGATACTCCTCCACAGGTATCGGTGTCTGCCAGAGCGAGGGCCCGTCGTCGAGCCACAATTCCGGTCCCTAGGGTCATTTTCATACCCCTCCAAGCCCGGCCTCCTTAACGTCCTCTCGAGCGACGTTACCAACCTTACATCTTGTCTTGCTGCTGGCTCCGCCAGCCTCCACGAAAGTCCACCTTCCTGTGGGCCTACTCTCTCAGACGAACGCCGCAAAGTTCGTTTGAGCGGTAGCTAGTGTCCCGCGGACTTCTAGCCCTCCGGCGAGAATAAACTCACACCCTCACCTCTGCTTCTCTTTGTCTGGGTTGCACCCAAACAGCCTGCCTTGCAGAAGATGGTCAACCCCTCCGTCCCCAGCGACTATACCTTCTCTCCGTCCGAGGCAACCCCCCATCTGACCATCAATCACGATGTGGCTGCTGACCTAGACTCGAGCAACGCCTTTGAAGGTACATCTACCTCCCCAGTCGCCTGCGACTTGTCCCTCCTCTAGCTGCTAACAAACCTTGCCTCGGCTAGGCCCTGAGAAGCTTCTTGAAGTCTGGTTCGCTCCAGGTCCGAAGTCGCTTCCCGCAAGCGCCCAGCCCAATGGACTGAAGGCTGTTTCCGCCGACACTTGGGTCACTATGCTGGACATGGTCAACTGCAAGATCCTCTCTGTCCTCGAGTCCGACACAGTCGACGCCTACCTGCTCTCTGAGTCCAGCTTGTTCGTTTTCCCCCACAAGCTTATCCTCAAGACTTGCGGCACCACCACGCTGCTGCTGGGCCTACAGCGTCTGCTCCACATCGCGGCTGAACACGCCGGCTTCCCGTTCCACAACGCCAAGGATGCCACTGAAGTCAAGGCCGCCGCCATTCCGTACCGTGTCTTTTACAGTCGAAAGAACTTCTTGTTTCCCGACCGACAGCAGGGTCCCCACCGTAGCTGGAAACAGGAAGTCAAGTACTTGGACGACATGTTCGAAGGCGGTAGTGCCTACATGGTCGGCAAGATGAACGGCGACCACTGGTATCTCTACATCACCACGCCGAACCAGACCTTAACGCCGCCTCGCACCCCTGATGAGAAGGAGGAGGCTCATGAATCTGCCGTCAGGATCCCCACCGGAAGCATTGCCAGCTTTAGCAGCGGCGTCGAGGAGCGCAGCGACGAAACGCTTGAGATTCTCATGACCGACCTCGACCCTGAGAACGCCAGGCAGTTCTACTTGTCGGATGCGAGTGCGGTCGCAACTGACAAGTTGCATCTGCCGCAGACACAGGCTGCCCGGGATAACGCTCACCAGAGCTTGGGCGACATTTCCAACGTCCACGAGAAGACGACTGAGGAGGAGGTTGATGTCTTTAGCAACACTGTTGAATCCGACCTCAACGACGCCGACCGCGCTCTCACTGAGGCTCTGACGACCGAGGGACATGCTTTGGGCACTGTCGTTTCGGAGAGATGCGGCCTGTCCAGCGTCTACCCGACCAGCAAGTATCCCGGCGCCCGTGTTGATGCTTACCTCTTCAGCCCTTGTGGCTTCTCCGCAAACGGTGTTATCCCTGCTATCACCGACGATGAGGATCTATCCAAGAACAACAGGGGTGGAAACGCTGCTCACTACTTCACCGTCCACGTAACCCCGGAGCCCAACTGCTCGTTCGCCTCTTTCGAGACCAACGTTCCCGGCGGCCAGAGTGGTCGCACCACGGCCGAGATCATCGAGCATGTTGTCGACATATTCAAGCCCGGTCGTTTCAGTGTCACTCTTTTCGAAGCCAAGGGCAAGAGCGCTAACCCATACGGTATGGGTGACTACAACTCGAGAACTACGGCTGCTCAGCGTCTTGTCGACCCCGTCCGTGGATACCGTCGTATTGACCGTATCGTGCACGATTTTGAGGATTACGACCTCGTGTTCCGTTTCTACGAGAAGGAGGGTTGGGCTGGCGACCGTGAAGCCCGCCTGGGAGAAGAATTGTGATTTTGCCTTTAGTCTGAGGGAACGGAAAGTATGCTCTCTTGGATATTAATTTTCGTGGTGCTGCATCTCTATTCAAACAACCCGTTACCGTTCATGAAGTTTTTCTGTCTCTTTCTGATCGGCTAGGAATGCAATCACTCAATGGTTCAAAAATAAGAAGCATGATCCATCCCCAATGCCTCAACTCCAAATATACTGTTCAGGGCTCTCGGTTCGCAAATGACCCGTCATATCTTTGTCTACGTGAACGTTACATGTATCGTGGACGCAAAGCCATTGACTACGCGCCGAGACGTTCATCGGCTCGGTTCGTGACGAATAAGTGCCGCGCTGTGCTCCGTGATACTAGAGTGAGGTTTTTGACCACGACCACTGTGCTCAGCAAGGGGTTGTAGAATGAGCCTTTGTGGCGGTCGACATGCCTGCCGACCTCAAGCCGACCCCTTTAGCGGGCGACAATGAACGAGCCTTCGGGAGGCGGTAAGTAAGACCAACCACGAACTAGTGCAACGGACAGCCGGGGACAGGAATGCGGGGGGTCGATCTGTATAACGTCCAGTGATTTCACCGCACCCCCCAACTTGGCTTCCGGCCCCCATCAACCACGCCAGATAAGTCTCACTGAGGAATGACTGAGGAATGTTTGTGGCCCACCAGCCACAAGCAGCAAAAACCGGTAGTCATCATGATCCTACCAGCCATCTCGCAGCGAGTGATATATGAACGATGGCCTGAAGATCACCATCTAGAATATTGCTGGGTCAAGCGACAACATTGGCTCCCCCGCGTTGAGATTCACACCTCCACACCATGGCTCCTCCCCTCAAAGGTGACGATACCGTCAGTGTCGTAGAATCAGAGACGAACACATCAATGTCGGGCAGCGACGTTTCGACCAAATCACCACCGAAACCACTTCCCATCCTTCTCGCCGCTGTCATGCTTCTTATGCTTCTCGCTTCTGGGGGCGGCCTTGCCTTGTCAGCTCTCCAATTTCGACCTTCGAGGACAGGCAGGCGGGACTGTCTCAGTCAAAGCTTCATCTTGTTCGCTGTAAGCGACTCATTGAAACCCACGTCGGGCTGGAACATTCGCTAATACTTACCAACAGTGCATGCTTTCACCCGTGTATCTCGCGTTGCACATGGTTGTATCGTTCCGTAACTACGAAGTCTCGAGGAGGCAGTCACTGCAGTCGCCACTAGTGTCATGGGCCGTTATCGTCGCCCGCCTTGCGTTGCTTCTCTGGATCCCAGCCATAATACTCTCATCGGCGGCTATGGCACGTTACCCCGGGTTCGTAACGCAGAGTCCCATCACTGAGCTCAACCTTACAGTATCCGTCATCGGGATGTAGGTCCGCCCTTTTAATCTGGACTGCCCAGTCCGAAAACTAACGTTACCGTCAGCGCGGCAAACATTGTCGTAGTTCTCGTGCTCGAGATCGCATCGCACCCTTTTGAACTCCCCTGCTTCAACCGACGTGGCACCATAACCTGCCTCGTTAGCGATTTTGAGAAAGATCTCAAAGAAGAAGTGCCAAAACCCCCAAGCCAACCGAACAGCCGTCCTCCAACTCCCCCGGCCTATTACTACTTCCCCGCCAACCACAGACACACGATCCCGGCCCCAGCGAGAGCGAGGCTCGTCCGTAAGGCCAGCTATCCCCGGAACCTCAAGACGCAAGACATCCCGCCCGTGCCGCCCCTCCCGTACCCACACCCGGACTCTCTTGGTATCATGCTGCCCATTCCCGAGCCGCTGCCGCCGCTGCCGGAGCTAGAACCGACGCCAGCAATCAAAGTCACCCCGGCGACGGCCCCGGACTGTCTGACGCCCGGAAAGCACGTCCCGCCTCCTGACAAGAACAAACCGTGCCCGCCTCCGCCGGGCACGGCATGGGCGCGTGATTGGGAGCAGCTTGCCGTCGACGCCGGCGTCAGGCGCAACGGCTCGGTGAGCGACTACGGCTCTACGGTGGAGACGGACACTGCCGACGGACGTCCCGAGGCGCCTGGCCCTGCGCTGAAGCCGCCCCTGCCGTCTATCATTGTCACTCACAGCCCCGAGCCCATCTAAGATGCGGTTCGCGTGCGAGGGCTTGTCGGAGTAGCCATTCTACGATTATACGGCGTCCATCATCGCGTACGATGATGACGAGGTTATGGATTATGGATAATGAGAAGACGAAGCGTTCCGTTCTCTTTTTTTTTTTTTTCTTTTTCTTTTTGTCCCTGTCTCCTTTGTAATATGAGGCATCTACCACCTAGGCACTAAAACAATTCTCATTTGTCGTATCAAAACGAAACTATTTTGTTCCCGCTCGGTACAAACTCGGGGTGAGCTTGTGCCGGTTCTCTCAGCCTAAAGACCTTAACCAGTGGATGAATCTCCCCAACAAAGGGGGGGGGGGGGNTCTCCCCGTGCCCTTGTTTTCGCGGATACTAACCGGTTCATGATCCAAAAAATGCTCCAAGATTTCCTTCATCACCCCGAACTCCCCAGAGAGTAGTGAAGACAAGTCTCGGCTCCAACGTCTTCGCCCCCGGAGCCCGAACCAAGAACGCAGGCCTTCCAGTTCTACACTTCATCACTTTCGAGCACATACCACGGAAAAGATCATACTTTATATCGAACGAATGATTGCGCTTCCCATGTTTTCTGCTAACCCAAGTCGTACATATTTTATATCCTACATGCCCACATCAAGTCATCCCGGTCATTGTATCCGACTTACTCGTCCCACTGCACCCTCATCGTCGTGGGAACAGGCCAGTAGGAGCTCTGGTCAGCAGTCATGAATGCTCTCAGTCCGAGCCAGGGCTGCTGCCGACTGCTCGCGCCGTTCTGTCCCTCGACAGGCAGGCCGACCTGCCCGCCCCATGCGCCCGCCGGCATGTTCTTCAACTGGCCACGGCCGCCCTCGGACCTGCGCAGGTTCTTGAGGCCAACGATCTGCTTGAACAGGCTCGTCTGCGCGACGCGGCTAATCTCCTTGCCCGCACACCAATGGGGCCCAAGCCCGAAGTGGACATACGACTCGAGAGGCCGGTCCAGGCGAACCTCGTTGGGGTCCTCGAAGATGCTTGGGTCGCGGCCCGCTGTCATGAGGTTGCAGATGACGCGCTGGCCCTTGGAGATCTTGACCTCATACTTGCTGCCGTCGATATCCGGGTTCACTACGGGATTGCGTGACGTTGGGTCGTTGGGGTTGGGTAGGGCAGGAGCGTAGTCGGTAATGACCTGGTTCGTTGCGGCCTCTCTGTAGACCGCAACGGGTCCACGCAATCGGCAACCCTCGAGCATGCTATATCAGACGGTTAGAGAGATGCTCGTAGCAGGGATTTTGGGCGAATGAGACTTACTACTTCATCAACAGCTCGTCCGTCTCGGGCGTGTTCTCATGAGCCAAGCGGTACAGCTCCTTGAGATGCTTGGACCCATCCCCGAGGTAGTAGTCCAGACACAAGGACAAGACCTGGGACTGGTTCGTGACATTTGCGGTGACGACAGGCATGATGGTTCCCCACACAACCTCGTCAAGGTCCTGGCCGTCCGCGAGCATACGCTCGATGAGGTGGTTTCCGAAGGTCGGAAGAGATGCCTCTCCCTCCCTAATCTTGGCGACAATATCCGTGATCAAGCCGGCCTTGGAAATTGTCTGGACGACGAGCGTCATCAGCTTACCAATGTCCTGGCCGAGCTCGCGCGCAATGGTACGGAGCTTGAAGCTGTTGGCGATATCCGCGTCCAGGAAGACGCACTGGAAGAGGGTGGCGACCACCATGTACAGTTCCTGGTCCGTGTAGACACCCCACGGGGAGTCTTCGTTCTTGATGGGCAGGCAGAACAGGGCCGCGTTGAAACGCGTGTTGGTGAGGTTGATCACGTCGCGGACGACGTCAACCTCTCTCTTGCCCTTCACATAAGGAAAGCTATGCTGCTTGATCAGTCTGGGCGTCATATGAGTGTACCACTTGAAGACCTCCTGCTCCCAGGGCCCTGAGATGAGCGCTTTCCTGACCACCGTGCGATTCATGGCGTTGGCCTTGCCGTCGCCCGACAGACAAAAGTTCTTGGAGTAGTCCTTGCCTGGCTGCGCAACGAGGTGTCGGATGGCGTCGCCCCAGATGACCTTGAAATCAGTCTGGTTGTACAGAATGTCGCTGACGGCCTTGTGGGAGAGAATTGGAATCATCGGAGTCCTGAGCTTGGGCTCTTCCCAGGAGTACAGGTAGGACCTGTCGATGCTGTCGAGAATCTTTTTGTTCTCTGAGGGCACGGTGAAGGGGAAATGGGCGTAGATGCTGTTCTGCTGGAAGGAGTTGGGGAAAGCGCGGAACACCAGCTTGTAAAAGACGTGGCTCTGGTCGACGTTGTGATCGTAGCTAGCTTGGTTGAATCTACGCCTTGTCAGTATCCTCCGTGGATTGATTCGCGAGGAAAGGCTTACCCCCAGTTGGTCAAGTTCTTCGGGGTGTAGTCGACCGTGTAAAAACGGTCACCACGAACCAGCGCAACCGCATCGGAAAGAATAGCCCTGGTCATGGTGAAGTTGCCGCATAGTCCGCTTCCTGGTGCCATTGGGGGCTTGGCCTTCTCTGCAACCAAGCCCGGGTACAACTCAACGAGGTCGGGCGAGCCATAGAGGAATCGGAGCTTAGCAGCCACCTCGGGGTCAGGGTTGATGTCCTCGAATGTCGGGTGTCTTGTGAGGCCAAAGTGCTCACGGAACTCGTTCAGAGTAGCGACGTTCCAGTTTCTCGCGCTCTGGATACCCAAAAGCTCAATGGGTTTCATGATCTCGGGGATTCTGTTAGCACCGTACGAGCCTGCAACATCTTCGACAGACTCCTTGAAGATCTTGACCAAATCTTCCTCGCGGAACGTCCCGTCCGTGTTACGGTCGAGGTCCGAGAAGCCACGCTTGATCGGGTCATCAGGAATCTCCCTCTCCCAGCCCCTGACGGCTTCTCCAAACTCGCGGAGAGTGAATTCTGAAACGGGCTTTCCAGTAGGATGCTTAAGAACCTTTGAGAACACGTCTTGGGTCCACTTGTCGTCCTTGGGAGAGATGGTACAGTGCCATCTGTAGATGAGGTTGAACTCCACCGACACCTGGTTTCCGGTGCCTTCGGGCGTCTCTGTGGTGAGAATGCTCTTGCCCTCGTTGGTCCGGGGGTCCAGAGCCCAGCTGGAAGACGAACGGTTCAAGTTCAGAATGGTTCTGACGTAGTCGCGAAGGACAATGCTGACGTATAGGCCGCAGGTAATCAGACGACCTGTTTGGAAAAGGTCGTTGTCGTACTTCACCCATGCGTTCCATGAGTCGTAGTCCTTCTTCAGGGCGTCGTACTCCTTCTGCAACGACAGATACTCTTGGTATTCGGGAGAGTCATCCCCGACATTCTCCGGCTTTTTTGGTGCAACCGGCTTTTCTGGGGCCGGTTTTGACACGTCGATAGGGTCAGTCGTCGGCTTAGGGAAGCGATTGTTCTCGTTGATGCTGCATTCAATCAGTAACTTTACTCAAACAGAATGACGATGAGGTTAACAACCTTGCCAGGTTGGTTACAATGTAGTTATGGAAACGGTTGAACATGATCAAGAGAACGCCGACACCAGGAGGGAATCCGAGCACTCTCTTGGAGGAGAACGAGTCGGGCTTGAGCCGACCGTCACGCTTTGTTCTGATTGCGTCCTGCTCCTTCTGGTTGCGACCATACAAGGGAGCAAGATCCAGGTACGAAGAAGTTTGGTTGATACCACTAAGACCATCCTAGAGCACGTATGCGTGAGCGCTAGTTCGACCAATTGTATTCGAAGGCCACCAGTGGGTTTCTTACAGTCTGGAAAATGTCGTGTGTGATGATGGTGGCCAGGTAGAACATCACACTCGAGATCTTGTTCGGGTGAGGCTTGAACTCAGGCCCCCTTGCGAAGAGCATGTCGAAGATGAGGCTGGGCTCTGGCTGGTTGGGAGACTGATAGGCGACGGGCGGAGCGGACCGGGCATACGCCGTGCCAGCGGCACCCATTCTCGGGGCGTGGATGTTGTTGTTGGAGCCATCGGCCGCGCGGTATTTGTGCTCCTCGGCCAGAGTTGTCATGGGCGGGTGGTCAATACCGTTCCAGAGCTGGTTGATCAAGCCGGATTCAAGCTTCTTGCCCTTGACGGTGCCGGCGGGCAGCTTGGCGAAAAGTTGGATGAGATGCTCCAGTAGCAACTCGTTGTCGTTGATCTGGCCCCTGACAGCAGAGCCCAGGAAGTTGCCCAGCGTGTCGAAATCCTCGAAACCGAGCTTCTTGATGTCTTGGAGGAGATTTGTAGGCTCGGCCTCCTCGGAGGCACCGCCCGGGACTGGTCCGGCATGCTGAGGGATGGGAGAGATAGACTTTTGCAAGACTTTGCGGGCCGCAGCCAACCGCTCCGTTAGAGGCGGCTGCGTCTTGGGGAACTGCTCCTCGGCTTGAGACATTCTAACCAGGTGTTCAGTTCAGCTCAAGTTGGAGAGGGGGGAAGAGGTAACTTTGGGAAGTGAAGAGGAAGAACAATCATCAAGGCAGAGGGAATCAGCAGACGGGAAGACTGCCTCCTTCATATACGTGACAAGGACCCCGGGTTAGGCGGCATTGTCTGGTGAACATAGCCCCGGCGTAGGGCGGACAGGGAACGAGAGGCAACGTCCATGACTGTGAGGCACATGGAAAGCATGTGAGACAACCGGTACTATTTTAGTTGGCAATGGGGATCAAGCTGTAGGCTATCCTACGGATGGTTCCACGTTGGCGCTGAGGTGAGCTTGAAGCTCCACATCATTGTCATGGGTCTTTGAAGGCAATAGCGCTAGACATTGATCCAAATGCATCTGGTCGTAGGAGGGGCGCCGAGGGCTCCCCGCCATTAGCCTCGTCGCGGCGGACGGAACATAAGACGTTGTTCCCGAGGCACACCAGTCTCAGAGCAGGCTTAGCCAGATGGAGAAAGTCAATATCTCGGAGGAGAATGAAGAAATGCGGGTGTTGACAAAGGGTAGAACACGATTGGATGCATTGCGAAGCGAGGGGACAATCGCCCCCCCCTGTTTTCGTGCGTGCCCTGAACCAATGTAATGCACGATATGGCAGACCGAGTTCTGCATCGTGGGGTCCCTCCAGGGCGCAGCCTGAATACCCTGTATGCTTTGTCTGGCTGCCTGCTTGTGCTGAGGATGAAGTGGCATAACCAGGGAAACATTAGCGCGGGTGATGAGGGCTGCGTACTTTGCAGACCCATCGGTTGGTTTGCCTTTGCAAAACGGGCCAGAGGATGGTGAAGAAAGACTGCGCAGCATAGTAGGACTGCTTAGAGGGACCGAAACCAGCCAAGTTCCTCCAGGTGCTGGCGAGATGTGTCGATGGCCAATCACAGATAAAGAGAATCGCTTGCTCACAGGTATCCCTGCCGAAGCGAAGAGTCACTCTGTCTCAGCCCGGCATCTCGGTGAGTGTGTAAAGGTCCGCAGGGACTATGAATATGTATGTATGTATTCGCGCAGTATGGGTCAATCTGCCCTCAGCTGAGGCATAGGAGATACTGCCATGACCAATGGCTTTACTCGGAGATTGTGACCTGGGAAATCCATCATCGGACGTCCTTACCGGAACGCGTATGATCCGCGTGAGCTGTCTTACTTCCCTTGCTTGGGTATACGCCTTTCCCGTCCCGGTGAAGTCGTTTTTATCGGTTTTTAGGCCCCGGCGGGCAAGGCTCGACAGCTGTTGAAGCCTGGAGCAGTCGATTTTCCCAAGTGGGAACAGAACTAGCGTTGGGGTCTATGTCGATCTGTTGCGGTGGTTGGTGGTCGCACACTGGGTATTGTGGACCAGAAGTAACAGCAAGCAGGCTGAGCATTGCCAGCGGCTTCCGCCCTGTATAGCAGCACTGGGTTTGGCCGGTGTGGTTTTGCATTGCGACTCTGCATCAGAACGCATCGACAGCTTCGGGTTGGCTGGCTTTACGGACGCTTGACGTTGAAATCGGTCATATCCGTAGATCAACCCAGTTCCTTGGCAGGTCAGCACTCTGTTGTACGTCGTACCATGTAAGATTTGTCCAACGAGAAGAGACCCTAGTAAGCCACACATTTTGTTTTTCTTGTCTCTCTCCCCCCGTGGGGGCACACACGCACGTTCGCCAAAATGCCCCTTTGGCCACCTCTTTGTGAATCCCACAGGACAGCTTTCCGTGCCGCTGGGCAGTGCAAGGGCGTCGCAATGGTGCGTGACGGCACATCTTCCGCGAATATTAACGTATACAGGTTGGAAGTTACGGATACACAAATCCCAATAAACCTGAGCGTTGCCTGTTGCGCTTCGGCTTAGTCTGCGTATAGTTCAACTTGGTTCCGACCACCTGTCTTAAGGAAATTTACGAAACAGTTGACCGCATTTTCCCTGAAAGACTTGTTCATCAAATGCGAGGCTCTCCCTTGCGGGATCGCGGGAAGTGGACCCTTAGGTGTCGTCTCTGTAGCGCCTTGAGGGTTGAGGCATCCTGCCTGAGCATTGATTAGACGAGGTCCACGCATGATCTGACTACCTTGGGCTGAGCCGTTGTCAGCTTCGTAGGCCGCGAACCTGTTCAGCGGCGAGTACGAGGTCGGTCCTCGTAATCTCGGTGACGGCACAAGGATGGTCGAATGAAGCGTCATTTGGTCACGCTGGATGATGCTTGTGCTGTGAGGTCATTTGTTGCGAGCGCTTGCACTTATGGAGCACTTTTCTGGGTAGGTAGTATCTAGATCGAAGCCGTCTCGTAACGGCCTGGGCGCTAATAGGGGTCTCGGGACTATAGGGCTGAGATAGCGCCTCGAATCTCGGTGGAGGGCGCCATCAATGGCGGCAGCCAGTGGCATTGTACGATGTCGCGTCGCGTGGACTAGATTGACTGTCGCCGAACAAGGCCAGTTTACGGGGGGTGGCTTGCGTCGATACAATTTGAGCGACGAGATTTATTATGAAGATGCCTAGATGGAGCCGGCATGGCCACGTTTCTGACAGCATTTTCCAAGGTCGGATTGACGTTGGCGGCGTTAGGAAGAGCGAGAGCTAGTGCGTACCTCAGAATGATGGCATTTCAGACATAACAGGTCGTCCTTCAAGCACTAGGATCTTGAAAATCTTGGAGCGCCAAGTACCTTGCCCGGAGGAGATGTTCTGGCTGGTTTCTAAGCCGGTTGTCGATTTTAGGAATGAAACAAGATCGGACGTAGGCCGGGCGGCAGTGTTCGGGACGGCTCATGGAGGGAAACGGCATACAGGGAGTGACAGGCAAGGGACCGCCATGTCGTGGTTGGTTTCAAATAGCGAACACCGAAGCCAATGTGAAGTTGAGTGCACGCAAAGGGCTTGTCTTCAAAGGAGGCATTGAATGACGAATCATCTGGTCTCTTGTTTTGACGTGGAATAATAGCTTGATGAAACCCGTCGAACAACAGGTGACTGATATGTTGGCACAGGATGTTGATGACGTGAGTGAGAAAGAAAGAGGCGAAACGCGCGTCGGCGTCCGCTGTCATTGCTGCTCGCGAAGCCCGGGGCATTGAATGTGGGCGTGCTGAAAATGGCTGTCGGGGAACAATAGCACTCGTCGAGCCGATTCAAGTCGGAGACGGCAAGCGAACAGACTGGGCGACGTCTCGCAGTCGAATCCGTCACGATTGATGAGTTTGCGGCTTCCGAAGAGTGGTCGGTAGCCGTACCTAAAATACCTTACCTTGCCTTAGGTAAGTCGTACTTGAGGTTACACTGGAATCTGTTTAGTCTCACTTCGGGGGATTCAGGGCAGGGGCGCGGAAGGACAATTCATTCTTCCTTTCTTCCTTCCACCCCCGAAAGTACATACCTTACAGCACCTAGGGACAGTGCCTTAGTGTCTTTGGGTCTTTGGTACCTTACCTTAGGCTGGTTATACAGGTAAAGAGGCGAAACTCGATCAATCTTGATTGAGGAAGGCAAGCGGGAGGGGAGTCGTCTTACCAACCTAGGTAGTTCCCTGCCAGTTAGGTGGGTGCGATGGATACTCCATCCCATAGACTGTATCTTCTCGGCAGCTTGCATGCTTTTGAGCGGCTTCCAGTAGTTTTACAGTCATCTCATCCGAAGCAAGGCCTCGTATTCGCTGCGTATTCGCAGCTTGAACTGCGATTGATGCTACTGGCTAATGGCTGTCCGTATTCGCACTCTTGTTACTTCCATCTCAACTCTAGTCATCATCCGTGTGTCTGGATCTGTCCTTCCATAGACTCGAGCCGTATCAAATTGCGACCAAGTCACGAATATTGATCACGAAATACCTGACCTTTCTGCCCCCTTCCCTTCCACAGTGGGGTCCACGCCCGTGGCTGACATCCCAGCTAGCCATGTTGGGCCTGGTGGCCGCCGTATGCCCCTGCCCCTTTTTCTTCTTTCCAATGTGCGGTAGGGTACGTATCTTGTAATTAACGTGAAAGGGAAAGGATGGGTAGGTCCCTTTTGGAAGGTGTCTTGGCGCGCAGCGTTTATCGCAGCAATCAATTTATCCATCCTTCCTTCATTACCCATTTCATGTTTCGTGTCGCCTGAATTGCAACAGCCATGGCAATCCCCCGGGGGGTAAGGGATGCGCGCGCTCTCACCTTGTCACGGAACTCGCACCCGACTTCGGGAGGGTACTTAGCTAAGCTGAGGTGCTGTACCTCCCAGCTTTTCCCTCCCTCCATCAACCTTCATGAATAGCCGTTGCCTCCTGTAACCTTCCCTTGGCTGTTTCTCTCGGGTCTATTCCTCGGTCAGACACGGTACGCCGTTTGATCCCTTGTCCGTCATCCCGGGTTGCTCCCGTCCCAGCCTTGGGTTGCTGTCAAACGCTGTAGCAAACCACGCCACCTAGGTTCCCTTCACCCTCTGGCCGGCTTCGAACAAAACTGTCCTCGCCCTCTGCTGCGTCGTTCCACTCCTGTTCTCTCCCTACCCGCACACGATCAGTACCCCAAAAGATATCCACCACCCAGTTGGACGAACAACCAAATTTCTCGCCGGCGTCACGCACCTCAACTCACAGACACGAGCAGCTCCCAAAGGGCATGCCTTCGTGATGATCTCCCTCGCCGTCCGCTCCCTTCGCGGGGCCGTTGCTCGCTTCTCACCCTCCTCATACGCCTACGCCCGCCTTTCAAACGCGAACTCCGAACCCTCGTCCCCCGGCGGCTCCAACACTGCTGCCCCGCCGACTTCCTTCCTCGCTCGACTGACCGCCCTCCTCTTCTTCCTCTTGCCCTCCTTCGTCCAACGTCGACTGCGTCCGAATGACTTTAAACCTCGACGGTTATATGCCACCTCCTGGCTCGACGGATTGCGTGGCGTTGCGTCCCTCATCGTCTTCTTCTGCCACTTTACCGAGAAGCATGTCCCATGGTACTCGTTGGCATACGGTTACAGAGACGAAAACGACCATGCCGCCTCCTCGCCTCTGCAGCTGCCCTTCCTGCGCGTCATCTTTTGTGGCCGCCCCATGGTCCACATCTTCTTTGTCATCTCAGGTTTCGTTCTGTCCCTCAAGGCCCTGAAACAGGCGAGGAAGCATGAGTACGACGGTCTACATCGCACTCTTTCGAGCAGCGTTTTCCGTCGCGGCTTTCGCCTGTTCCTTCCGACCATCGCCTCCACCTTCGCCATCATGGTAATGATCCGCTTGGGTTGGACGGGAAAGCCTCTCCCTACCCTGTGGGAGCAAATAGTCGACTGGAAGAACGCTGTGTGGAAAATTACCTTCAGCTGGCAATGGGACATCACGCAGCTCCTGCCGTACGACGTTCATCTGTGGACCATCCCCATTGAGTTTTCCAACTCGTTGCTGCTGTTCGTCGTCCTGACTGGCCTGAGTCGCATGAAGACGTACTTGCGTCTGGCCTCGGTTTTGGCCATCATGATTTACTCCCTCAAGTCGGGTCACTGGGCGGCCTTCGAGTTCATGGCCGGCATGGGAATCGCCGAAATTGGTCTGATTCAAGAAGCTCGTCACGAGCGTGCTGTCGCCACTGCCCAGAACAAAGAGGCATCCGACATGGAGGCGTCCGTTATCTCGGGGCCTTCGTCGAGTCCTGTCGCAACACTCCTGTTCAAGGCCTTCCTCGTTGGCAACCTTGTCTTCGCGCTCTTCGTCGCCGGATGGCCCAACCAGCACGCCGACATCACTCCAGGATTGTCTCCGCTTTGGCACAACACCATGGAGCCCTTCTTCGGCATGGGCGGAGACCTCGTCTCCTTCCCTTGGTATGCACTCGGCGCTGTCCAGGTCGTTGTGGCGCTCCAACAGATCAAAACGCTGCAAAACCTGTTCGTGACGCCACTAGCGCAGTACCTCGCAGACATTAGCTTCGCCCTATATCTAGTGCATGGCCCGGTCCTTGATGTCCTGTCGCATCGCTGGGTGCCGGTCTACTGGGATCTCGTTGGCGGTGCGGGTGAAGCTGGTATGCTTGGACGTTTGTTTGTCTGGATCATGGGTATAATCACGCTCTCAATCCCCACGGTGTGGGGTAGCGATGTTTTCTGGAGGGTCGTTGACATTAAGAGTGTTGAACTGGCGCGTTGGATCGAGGCTTGCTGTACGCGCGAAGAGTAGACGCGGTTTATGTTCGCTCGATCGTGTACTAAAAAGTGTGGCATGTTACATGAAGGCGTTCAAGGGGCGTTTTTGGCACTGGGATAGATGCCTTCTCCATTCTTCTTTGTCCAGGAAAGCGATAGAGCCATGACTGTGTTTCCATGGCGAAAACACCAAACATGAATTCCGGTTCTACAACACGAGCTTCTGGTGACTGGAAACGCGGTCGTGCTTATCAGTAATGCCGTGTAAGTGTTGATGTGGTTCGGAACGGACTGCAAACTGGTCTTCCAGTTTGACGCGTACGTATCGCCAGGGCCGTAAATCCTAGAGCGAGGTTCTAACCGACTTCAAGGGTGGAAACGTCGTTTTTAAACGATGAAAGAAGCTAGGCTAGCAAAGCGCCGGGCTATGGCACTAACCCAAATGTACATACATACGTGCAGAGCATAATCCGATGAGCCGGCCGATCCGAAGACTCTTGTGCGACGGCTATTTGAGCCAGCGCGACATACGCGAATTGGGAAGAACCAGCGACGGGCGAAAAGGGGTTTCTTAGGGGGCAGAAGCGAGCACGCTGAGTTTTACCTACGAGCCCGGCTCTTCGAGGCTAACCAGTAACAAGAATGCGAAGACACAGAAGCATGTAGTGCAACGTTGAACAAGAATGGTGGCAAGAGGCTGGCTTGCGGCTGTGGGACGAGTATGCACGAGTAAAGGCAACATCTGTGTCGTTCTCGCAGGAAGTTTATCTATTGATTACTACTGATTACTATTGCTCACACGCACTCCTCGACATCACCGAGGTTCAGATGAAGCGTGCTTCAAGCGGTCTTTCGTGGACTAAGGTTTGCGGTCCATGACTGCGAACAGTTTGAGGGCCCGGTCCTTTAGTGAGCGCGTCGGACCCGGTGGCCGACTGGTGATGTGTACGGTGACCGCCCCGCGCATGGGGGCTCGGGCTTGAAGACCTGCTATCTCCAAACTCCGGGCTTGAGAAGCATCCCAGGTGAAAACAAAGACTAGCAATCATATCATATTCACCACCAACGACGTGGAAATCATGTAGCCCAGTGTCGGCGATACACAACGTTGAAAGACATTACAAGGCGAGAGACAAGCAATCGCCTAACGCCGAATCAAAACCCCACAGGTCTGACGGAGGAGGGCGTCGTCACCTGGAGGGGATCATTCCCATGCGGCCTTGCCTTGGTGATTACTGGGCGGTTCATGCCTGGTCTTGTTGGCTAAGGATGTATCCCAGCCAGTGGGATTAGGCCGCATGCTCGATCATGATCCATTGGACCTCGCAGTCGCAGGATTGCTTGGCTCCTCGCTTGCTCAGTCTCCTGCCATACAGGTTCCTTTCCGCCATTTACCCAGGGCGCAAGCCATCGCCGACCTGCATGACGGTCAACTTTATGACGACAAAGGCGCCGGGGTTTCGTTATCCTACCTCCGACCGGCGATGTTGTGTGAAGAGGACCAACGAGCATGAGCCGCTTGCAAAAGGGTCTTGAGGCTCTCACTCCGTCTTGGCTAGATGCTTATAAGAGAGAATAATTCCCGGCATTTTTTTCCAAACCACGACAAGAAACAAACAGCCTCCAAGTCCCGGCCGACATCAAGCTTACTTTCAGCAACTTACCGAACCGCCAACCGCGATCAAAAAACCGAAATGTCCCCCCAACTGAGTCGCGACACAACCGCCACCGAACTCGTAACCGAGTACGGAGAGCACATCAAGGGCAAAACCATCCTCGTAACCGGTGTCTCCCCCGGCGGCCTCGGCGCAACATTTGTGGAGAAGGTCGCCGCCGCGTCCCCGGCGACTCTGATCCTCGCCGGCCGCAACACGGCCAAAATCCAGCAAACCATTGACGCCATCGTCGCCGCGCATCCGTCCGTCACCATCAAGAGCCTCCAAGTCGACCTCGGTTCCTTCAAGAGCGTGCGGACGGCTGCCGACACGGTGATTGGATGGGACGACGTTTCCAAGATTGACGTCCTCGTTAACAACTCCGGCATCATGGCCACGCCGTTCACGCTGACGGAAGACGGTTTCGAGAGCCAATGGGAGACGAACCACCTCGGTCCGTTCCTGTTCACCAACTTGATCATCGAAAAGGTGCTGGCGGCGCCGGCGCCGAGGATAATCATGGTCAGCAGTGACGGGCATCGGCTGGGTCACATTCGGTGGACGGACTACAACTTCAACGTGAGATTTAACCCCTTCCCTTTCCCGCTCCGAGCTCTCTGTTCTGAATATCACCCAAGGACGGGAAGCACTACAACCCATGGTTCGCCTACGGACAGTCCAAGACAGCAAACTGCCTCATGGCCATCTCTCTTGCCGAGAAGCTGGGCGGCAGAGGTCTGTTAAGCTTCAGCCTCCACCCGGGAGTCATCATGACGAATTTGGCAGACAATTCGGCAGACTTTGAGTCTTTGCGTAGGTGAACCCTCACCAACCCCAACGTGTGATCTCATGGCTGACGTATTGACCAACACTCAAAAACAGGCGCTCAAGATGTTAACATGGGCACCAAGTTCATGTGGAGCGAGTTCAACTTCAAGACGAACGACCAAGGCGCCGCCACCCACGTATTTGCGGCCTTCAGCCCTGACATCAAGGGCAAGTTTGCCCCAGAGTAATCTTTGTAACGCTAACCGGAACCCTTGGCTGACACTTTCCGTCAGATTTGAATGGCGTCTACTTCAACGACTGCCGCGTTGCGGATCAGCACAGCGAGGAGGTCTATCCGTGGGCGACGAACAAGATCGATGCTGACAGGCTGTGGAAGCTGAGCGAGAAGCTTGTCGGGCAGGATTTCAGCTACTGAGCGGTTTCTTGGAACTTGTGGAAACCTGAAAAGAATTCACTTCACGTCTTACTTTGTATTTCTCTCTTACAAGCGTGGTTCGCCTTATATGACAGCTGCAATGTCATGCACAATTCTCGGGACGTGGAGGCTTCCTGATGAAGTCTTTTGAGTTTGGGTTCATTTTGGGGCAGTAGTTCGCTTGTAGCTGTCCCAATTCGGGTCTTCTAATCTAAAAGTCGAAACCACGAGACGTCTAAACCCACGAAACGCTCAAAGCCGGATACATTTCACCAGAGCTCATGTTCGATGGTTTCTTAAATAATTCTAGAAGATTCTTCAACATAGAAAATTTTGTATTGATACAATATCCCTCTCTCTCTCTCTCTCTCTCTCTCTCTCTCTCTCTCTCTCTCTCTCTCTCTCTCTCTCTCTNCTCTCTACATTAACAGCCTTACGGCGTCTCTGGAAGAACATCATCAGACACGGGCGGCTTCGTGTAATCTTGTGGAAGGTCTTTCTGGGGAGGTGCCTGAAAGACGTTGATCTCAGCACACACGGTCGCGCGGCGGATATACGGAGAAGGGCAATCTTACCTGAAGCTTCTCAGCCCACTCCCTAACCGCGTCGTAGTTCTTGCACATGTGCTTAGTGTTGAAGTCGGGGAAGGGGACCGGTGGGTTATTGGCCCAGACCTGGCCAAGCACGCCCGTGTCGACGTTGCACATGAGGACTTGACGGATCGTGTCCAGGCAATGCGCTGTTTGGTTCGAGATTAGACAACCTCACGGACTCTCTCATGCCATCCTCAGGGTACCATCAGCACTTACAGACGTGCAGCCGAACGATGTAGTCCTGGTTGGCGAACGCATGGGTACCTAACGCCTTGTAGTAGTCGTAATTGTAATACAGAGCTTTCCGCATCAAGTTCTGCATCACTTGTTAGTCTACCGGGTATGTGTTCGATGAGTGGCATCGAGCTCACAAGGCAATGCAAATGGTGCATGCCCTCGACGTTTACAAAGAAGCCGGCACCGTGTTTCTCGGCCCTCTGCACAAATGACATGTCGAGGCCGCTCTTCAAGCCGTCCTCGATGGAGATGACTCCAGCGCGGTCTGCCCACATCATCAGCTCATCGAAAAGACTCCAACTTCTCGCCCATATGGCGGAACAGCTTACAGTCTACGCCCAGTGCCTCCCACGCGGCGTCCACCTCGGGCGAGGCTTCTTTTCGGTAAATGTCCTGTTTCATGAACGACCCGTTGAAATGGTTCCAGTCATACTTGACGCCGACTTCTCTCAAAATAGGCGACCACTTCGTCGTGTGCGCAGAGCAGGTGCCGTCGAGGTCCGTCGTGTTCGAGGCAAAGTGTGCGCCGACGCGAGACGAGATGAAGTTTGACACGACCAGGACGGCCGCCGCGGCAGCGTACTTCCAGATCTGTCTGCGTTTGACTCCCTGCTCCCTCGCATCAGGGGCGGATCGGAGCGACTCGAGGTCTTCCTCAGACTCGTCGACTCGCTCGGCGAGCGGTTTGGAGTAAGAGGTTTCCTCTTTTGCTTGCATCATGGCTGCGAGGTGGAGGTTCGAATCGATCTGTGCTGAGAAAGGTGTCGAAAATCTTCAGAGCATCTTCAGGGGATGTTTGGGAAGACAAAGAGAAGGGAAAGCAGCTCGACGAGTGGAGGATGGTACCACTAGAGTTCAAGGGGGTGGCCTCACCCGAAGGGCAAGGGAGCATCGGGACCACAACGACTTCATGTCTGACATGAGGAATGCCGACCTTGACCCCAGCAAGACATCAAACGTACACATGTCAACCTGCCCGTACGATGAGGCGCTCGTAATCGCGTAAAGCTGTTCGAGGTTCGAGGTCGCCCACGCGGGTTTCCGCAACCAGCTGGAATGCTTCGCACCCTTCCAAAAAAGAAAAGAAGCCCGGCTGCCCGATCCAACACCAACTTTATGCACATCCCAAGATTGGCATCGGAACACGACATTCGCGGCAGGAATGTCGCCGTCAATAGTTTGGCTGCAGTCGATCATGCCAGCGCATGCGGCTGCGGCGTGGGGGAAATTCGAGGCGCACATCCTGGCACCACGGCAGCATCAGTCCCGCCCCGGCCAAAGGACGAAAGAAAACGGACCGATCGACGTTGGCTAGTAGATATGGGGAAACGTCTGACTGAGCGCCCATTTTCCCTTTTTGGGGGAGCACCTTTGACGTCTGCGGGCACCAATCGCGAGGGTTACAAGCCTTGCCCGACTGGGTGCAAGGGTCGTTGACGTGACGGGACGGGAGGGTAGCCTGTTGGTCTGGGGTAATATCAAGATCTCGTATCGGTGCGAAGCTGACCCCATCTCCTTCCAACCCGGCCGGGAGGGAACTTTTGATAGTTCGTGTTGGAAATAGGGAGGGGCGACACGGCAGTTGCTGAGCGGCACCGAGCCGTTGCAGGGCGCGTGACATAGACGACGTTCGTCAAGTGACCGGCACGTTTCCATCACGAAGTTCGTCCCAAACCTGCAGGCAGGAAGGCAGTCTCATCTTACGAATAGAAGAACGGGTGAGGATACTCAGGGCAAGTGACTTTCTTGCCACTGGATACTTGAAAGTTTCAGCCATCAAGCCTCTCAGTAAACGTGGCATGCTCTTGGCCTTGTAAAGTTCGTTCTCTCTTTCAGGTATCCGTCTTTGCATTCTCCTGCACGACGCTTCCAAACGCCAATTTGAAGCTCTCCGCAGCCAGAAAAGATGGCAGCAGCCATCACCTTGGCGGCTCCCGAAATAACTCTCTCAAGCGAAGGCGCCATCGCCACCTCTCTCTCTCTCTCTCTCAATGTCCGAGATGAAGCCATGCCGGATACCACACCTCCACATCGGGCATGGGCACATACAGCGGTCAATCGTGGAGAGGCGCGAACTTACAATGGCGTCGCCCGTATATGAAATGCATGAGGTAATTTCAAGGCAGGTTTGAGAATCCAGAGAGAGACACCGAGGTCACCATCCTGCCACGAGCAATCCCTCTGATAACTGGATAATGAGACACCCAAGCCAGCCAAGAAAGCTACGTGCTGACAGAAAGGGTATTCCTCAAGGTTGCCGCTAATGCAAACGCAAGGCCCCGCAGCCTAGTTCTGTGTTAGTAGGGCTGATGCCTTTCCAATGGGAGTGGCGGGAAGGAAGCTTCGGTCTGAGAAGCCATTTGCCTGGGTGCTACCTCAACATGAGTTGAGGCTGTTCCAGGTTTGGCTCTGATGGCTTGCATTCTCATGCACTGCGGCGTTTTCTAAGCTGTTGGACACGTTTACAGAGAAGAAACATCCAAGCCAGTATTAGACATGAGAGCGGTGCCGTGTCGACCCGTGTGTTACCTCTCACAACAGGATGTGTGTATGTGTGTGTGTGTGTGTGTGTGTGTCAGAACACCAAAATCTCGGGATTTGCCCAGATCGGACTCTGCACTGCTATGCGGCGGCTGAGTACTTTCAAGTTGTGAACCGGAGAGCGAGACACTCGTGGAGTTCAACCATGGAAGAGACGCGTCTCAGTGATACTTGAAATGCCATGTGGAGGTCAGTGGGAACCAACCTGAAAAGAGACATGTTGGATGACCATCATCCACTGCACACCTCTCATGCCTCCCTTGCTCGCAATGACACCTACATCTGCTAGATTCAACATCACAAGGCCCGCATGAATACGAGAAGGACGATCTCCCAGTAGATCGAATCAGCTTCTCAAAACATATCAAAGCTCCCTTCTAGCGCCATGTACATCGTGGGCTACTACTTCCAAGACACCGCAGGGCCAATCTCATCGTCCCGCTTCTGCCGAAAACGCATCCGGATGACCTTGTGACGCCATCCGGTTGCTCTGTCCGATACCCATCCCGTCATCTCGAAGGGCCTTCTGCCCGTGATGCGGGCTGCTTGCAGCAGACATCGCTTCATTACACCCCAAAATAGCCGACGCGGGCTCTTGCTCGGGATCCCTTGCAACCGTTCGGTTTTGGGCCGGAGGACCCTTCAGCGATCGGAGACAAACGCCATGTTCAACGACTGTTAGATCAAAGAAGCGATGCCACATGCGGCACTGTCTCTCATCATCCGGCTCCAAAGCGTCTTCTGGCGCGAGGATGGCAACAGGTTCCGAGCGGAAGCTCGCGTTCTGACTCTCCCACGCATACCCAACTTTCCCATAAGTACGTCGCTGCACCCTCCACTCCTCTCATCGTTGTTCTTTCTCCCCATCAGCATCTTCCTCTTCTTCCAGCTCATCTAGCACTCACACCAGCCGCTCAAGTCTCTGTCGGAGCAACCCCATATCAACCCCAAAAGTCACTCAGCCAAACCGCAACAATGAAGGTCTCCGCCGTTCTCATGATCACCGCCGCCTCGGCCGTCCTCGCCGCCCCTGTTGCCGAGGCCAACCGTGAGCCCGCGCCCGAGGCCGCTCCCGAGGCCGCCCCCGATAACTACGGAAAGTATGGCGACTACGGAAAGTACGACTACACCGAGTACGGCCAGTACGGCTCGTACGGCTCGTACCCGGCCCCGGCCCCGGCCCCCGCTCCTACCAACTACGGCCAATACGGAAACTACGGCAGCTACCGCCGCGCTCTCGACTGGGTCAAGAGCCTTTTCTAAGCGATACTTCCAGCAACACATCATCATCATTTGGATAAGGACACTTGGGCCCATTTACCAACATGTCATCTCCCGGTTCCTGTCTGGCCACGGTCCACGCCCGGCTTGGACTAATATCGAACTTTGGAGCGACGAAGTCTTATTCAAACATAGCAATGGGCTTAAAGCTATTCAAACCAGGCGGTGCCGTGGAGCATGTCTAATCTAATAAAGGGCCTGTTTGTAGGCTCATATACAAATATAAATGCTGTCGAAACTTCTGAAGCTTGATCCCGATGTTACCTCTTTGCTCAAGACCCAGCATTTGCTTCGTATGGATTGTTACCTGGGAGGCATGTTTAAAGCTGTACCAGTCACCGCGATCATATGTGTCTTATCCTGTTTGCTGCTGGAGAGAATGTTGGATTGGCGCAGTTTGTCTATGTAATCGTTGATCTACGGTGGCAGAGGCACATATGATTTCACTAGAGTTGAAAGGGGAAACAAGGTCCTCATCCATTCATT
This sequence comes from Colletotrichum chlorophyti, assembly GCA_001937105.1. Classification (NCBI taxonomy): domain Eukaryota; kingdom Fungi; phylum Ascomycota; class Sordariomycetes; order Glomerellales; family Glomerellaceae; genus Colletotrichum; species Colletotrichum chlorophyti. The sequence goes on from MPGH01000084.1 coordinate 93,950, forward strand.
TCTCATATTAATTATGTTTGGAAACACTACTTGTATTTTACACTACTTGTATCTTGGGTTTGTAAACTCCAGCTAACATGCTGTGCTAGCCTCGGGGGTTTACTGATTCATGGCTGCTCTAGGAGCGAGCACCACCACCGCAAGGTCCGTCGTGGGAGTGGCCAGTAAGCTCAGCAGCGCGCTGGAGGTGCTGGGCTGTGTCAGCGGCGAAGCGGCGCTTCTTGAGCTCGACGGGAGGGAGGGACTCCCAGCTCTGAGCGTACTTGGCAACGCTGTGAGCGATAGCCTGGGTGTTGACGAGGTATGCGTCGTGGTCCAAGTTGTTGATATCATCGCCGATCAGATGGTAGTTGACATCATAGGCAACACCGGCCTCACCACCAAACAAGGCGGCCTGTTCCTCAGTCTTGATACCCTCAGCTCCGGTGAACAGGCCACCGGACGGGATGCCGTTCTCGATGAATCCGGCGTAGTCGGAGCGGCCGTTGAACTCGGTAGGAACGTGGCCAAGACCCTTGGACTCGAAGAACTCTTCAAAGTCCTTCTCGATGACATCGGAACCGGCGGGGCCAGCAAAGTTGAAGGCGCTGCCATCACCATCGTAAATGGCGAGGATGGGGTTGGGGCTGGCAATCATGTCGAAGTTGAGGTATGCGCGGATCTTGTTGATCTCGGTCTCGGAGCTGTTGAGGGACTTGACGTAGAAGTAGGAGCCGAGCTTGCCGTACTCCTCAGCGCCCCAGAAACCAAGTCGGACAGCGTTCTTGGTGGTGAACTGGGCAAGGGCCTTGGCGACGGTAAGGACTCCAACGGTGCCGGAGCCGTCGTCGCTGAGGGAGAATGATGGTCAGTCTTTTGTTATCATGCACGGCTTAGAGGATACATGGAACTCACTTAATGCCAGGGCCAGCGAAGACGGAGTCGGAGTGGCCTCCGATCATCAGAACATTGTCATGGTCACCGCCCCTCGTCTCGGCGATAACATTGTAGTTAACGCGGTCCTCAATGATGGAGACAAGGTCGAGTTCGACAGAGACATCCTCTCCCGCCGCAATGGCAGCAACAAAGGCCTGACCGTCCTCTTGGGTAATGCCGACAACCGGGGCATAGGCATCGGAAACCTCACCCAAGGTGCCGGAGAGAGGGCCGACATCGTTGTTGTAGATAATGGCAGCAACGGCGCCGGCGGTCTTGGCGTGGGTGGCCTTCACGGCGAAGTTGCACGAGCCTCTAGACACAAGGGCAACTGCACCAGCGACCTCGGCAGGGTAGTCCGAGATTTCGCAGCCGACATTGGCGACGGCAACCAGAGGAGCACCGCTGACAGTGCCGCCGGGAGTGTAAGTCATGGGACGGGAGTCAACCTCGGCGCCTCCAACGGAGAGAGTAGCCTTGGAGCCAGAGAAGCTCTCGGTGAAGGGCTGCTTGTAGACATCGTAGTAGTCGAGCTTCTCAAGCTCCTCGACCAGCCAGTCCACGGTCGCGTTGTGGCCACCACCGCCAAAGGCACGGTTTCCGCCGTGGGCATCCGCGATGTCCTGGAGCTTCTGGGAGCCAGCAAGCAGGTCCTCAATGGTGATGAGCTCCTGCAGCTTCTCGGAGTCGACGTAGGGCTTGCACTTGGTAGCGCTGGCCAGGGCCGGCAGGGCCAAAGCAAGGGTGGTGGTTCTCATCTTGTCGACTGTTGGCTACAACCTCGCACGAAGTTCGGTTGTTGGATGGTGCCCCAGGTAAGTGACGAAAGCTACGCTTGACAACAGACGAGAGGAGAGGAGCGTCGGAGAGGTAGACGAGCGACTGAGCGGGGTGGCTTCCAAACAGAACAGAGCAGGTAGAAAGCAGCAAACGGCCGACTCATGAGCTGCTTTTGAATGCTCCTACCCGGGGCCCTCGGTGGGAAAGAAACACGTCTCGCGTGATCATCGCCAAGTCGATAGATAAGGAAGCTGCTGCTGGTGTTCCCTGGGGCGCATCTGAATGAGGAAGTCCATAATCATGACATTTATTGCTCCACCACCGCCGGATCGCGACCTGCCTGATCCAGGAACGGTTGCCACGCGCCAAGGCGATTGTGCAGCGATCTTGCGCTGTAGACCTTCTTGGCACCAAGGCCTGCAACAGTGGGTGAGTCTCCGATAGGCCAATTGAGGAGTCACATGATTCAGCTAACTCGTCCTCACAACTCTACCTGCAATGTCGCAACTCGGTACTGCATGATAGACAGAGCGACTTGAATAATAAAAGGAACCGAGGTCTACATGCCGTAACGTCATCAAGTTGGCCAAGTCCTGGTCGGCACTGAACTGGCTTCGTTGCGTCGCGGGGTAGCCAAGACCTCCGTTCGGATTGGATAATAGTACTAATAATACCGAACGTAACTTTAAACGTTAAACCAGTCTCCAAATCAACACTCCATCTGTTCTCTCTAATAGGGTTGGATTCGGCCTGGCCCGACACTTTCTTCTGCCAAGGAACTCTGTTCTAGACCGCCTAGCGAAAAAAAAAAAACGTAGATGGTGTTCAAACGCTCTCCACGCGTTTTAATCGCTAAAGGAAATCGCAACGCAGACTAAATACAAGTTCATCATCAAATAATATAAAGAAGAACGAGGTTGACATTTCCAGCCAAGACCTTGCTAAATGAACCGATCTGCCGAACGCCAAGTGGTTTCAGCCATTTTATCTTTCATCATCTTGAGACCAGAGAACGTGTCTGCCAGAGACATGATATCCTCTAAAGGGTAATTTAAAAAAAAGTTTTACATTGTTCATAAGTTGCTCAGAAATAGTAGAGGTCATGACAGATTGAATGGTGATGATACACAAAATGGTACAAGAAAACGCTATAATGGTCTGTCAGAGCTAACAATACGTGGCACCACATTTCTTTTCCTGTTACCTTCGTCATCTTTTACAACTTATAGGACTCGATAGAAGGACGAATCCTCCAAAGAATTTTACGAAACAGGAGCGATAGGAGTATGTTACGATTACGCCGTAGGATATCGACAAGGAGAGATCACTCTGTGCTACCTTGGCCATCAGGAACAGCATCTCGTCGTTCCTAGCCTAAACCTCATATCAGAAAATCAAGGTAACAAAGGCATTAAAAACTGAGCTTGCCGAGCTGAAAGGGTGTGTTACGTCTTTTTGGTCCTCTGCCAATGCCTAGAGTAAATTCGGTCTGGTATCCGTCGCCAGTATCGAGTCGCTACAGATTACCACATGCGGTTTCCAGCGTAGGAACTCTTGTATCCAACGGATGGCGTGTAAAATCACGGCTTCATGACCAAGTTGTACGTTATACTTGAAATAGGTCTTCAAGCCAGTTCTTCCGCGGAGAGATCGAGGACCAAATTGAGTATTTACACAACAATAAATGAGCGGTGAAATGACATCTGATATACCAGCTTACTCTGGGCAATCTCGTCGATCACATCTTCTCGATTACCAACAAAATGCAAACCCTCCGCGGCTTGAGGGACACTTGGACACTTAGACGGCTTCTCGGGACTGTTAGACTTTCAGTACGAAATATCTTTCAAGCGTAAAACACAGCAGTTTTGAGGAGAAATTGCGTGGCCTGCTTGTAACGCATGCTAATGGTTGTATGAGCCATAAGTTCGCCATGTCCGAAAGAGCAATCGGATGAACAACAATCTCTTTAACAATAGTATACAAACAATTTGGCAATGCCGAGGTCATCGAACAGGCTTTTCGGGCATCCGTGTAACCGACATCAAAGCTGTTTGGCGCTGTTTGGTAACGAGCCGGTGGCATGCAAGGGGTTGCCAGCAAACTCTGCATAATGGGAGAAACAACGGACCCGAGAGGGGCAATGCCGGCCGTCTACTCCATTCACAAGTTCTGGAAGGAAATTCGAGAGGCTGGGAAAATTACGCCGATCTGCGATTCGCCCCTGGTTCGGCGTTGTTCTCCCCAGCCTCCTCAAATTTTTCCACTGCTCCCCAGGAAGAAAGGGAGCGGGAAGAATGTATCGGCCGAGACGGTGGGTGCTGAAACGCCGATGTCCATGCGCGCTGCGGGCATGCGCCGTTAGGCCGGAATCGATGCCCCCACCTTTCTCCGATCATTCGGCGGGAAGATCATCGGACAGCATAGACGAGGGGCAAAAGCTGAGAACCAAAAAGCAAAGTCGGTGTGTCACGGTCTCGTATCAGACGGAAGATCCAACCTCCTCTTTAAATCTTGGCTGGTGGGAAGTCGTGGTTTTAATTTGGGCTCTACAACACGATATCTCATGAAGAATGCCATACTAGCCGCCAATTGCTCGCAAAATAAGCTCATTCGGTTCAAGTGCCGATATGACAAGATAGAAAAGATGCTTTGCGATGCGTCGGAGGTATACATAATTCTCCTTAAACCCTTCCTGGCAAGGAGAATTGCATCTCGAGACAGCGGCAGCAGCAACGTCACAGGCCCAAAATGTTTCTTTTGGCGGGGGCATTGCCTCAACCCGGAGAGTGGGACGACCAGCTGCAGTAATCGGAGCACAACATTCGTATGAACATGGCAATTTGTCGTCTTAACGCTGGTGTAGCAGTGGCGACTCAGGGGGACCAGCCTCCTGCATTTGTCTAAAGAGACGTTTACTGGTTGAGACGTTAGCATTGCATGTCTAGCCTGCATTCGATTTCGACGCAGGAGTGTCGGAGTCTTGTCTAGCTGAGCAATGCCACATATGGCGTTGTTCCTTTTGCTCCATATGCCCTTCCGATCAAGTTCTGAAAGCACGAGATACGTAGGGGATACTGGCGACGCGGAGAAGAACAGGAGGCGGTTTGGTAGTCAACACACAAATGGCGCTGGGATGGGGAGGGAAGCGCGAGGACCGGTCATTATGATGAGAAACATACTACGTAGCCTATAACGCCGCGGTACATTAGTGTCAACAAGCATATCGTATGGGCGTTTTAGAGTCCTTGACAGATCAAACCCAGTTGGCGCCGGCCAATGTTTCGCCGCAAGGTATGCGCGACAGTCATGTACAAGCCGGCTGGACCCAGGCCATCGGGCTATGCATAGGTAGCATGCGCCCTCAGCAAGACATAGACAGTAGAGACGATGAGGTGGTTGGCGAGACGGCTTCGTCTTCAAACATGCGAGACATGACGACACAGCTGAGTGACTCTTTGTATTGTGGAGGGACGATGTCGGTGTATGGGCGTCAGTGCCACCACGTTGGTTGGCGAGTGGCGATGAAGGCCTTGACATATGGCCAACGAAAGAAGTGTGTCTGGAAACGACGAATGGCGGTGCTTTCTGAACAACCATGACCTGGCTGAGGAGGCGGAGCAAGGAAGATCACACTCGGCCGGCGCCATTTGAATAGATTAGAGCCAACGAGGGCGACTAGTACGAAGAGGTCTGAGGTGCATAGATGGACAACTCAGAGACAGAAGAGAGCACGGAGGCCCGGCAAACATGAGGCCGCGACCGGCTACGGCAGGCGAACGGCCGTTGAACTTCTGACCATCCGCGACGGAAGAAGGCCGTGACAGGAGACCTGGCGTGCCGTTCTCATGGTGCAGCGGACGGTGGGTGTCCAGTTGGCTTGATAAACCTGGGCCAAGCGGTATAGAAAGTAGGTCACTTGGAGAGGAATTCGGGCAACGCATTGAATACGAGGTTTCGCGGTGTAAGTCATGTCATGTCCCCCCTCCCCCGCTCCCCGAAGAACAGTAGTGTCTGGTACAGGCGAGCGCGAGCGGCTAGGACGACGGCAGCGGGGAACCAAGGTATTAATTTAAGTTGAGGTACCTGGATCCATCCAGTACTATCGGTAAGGTGCATTGGTTTGGCGGTGATTAATGTGTAATTGCGCTCGGGGCAGGCGGTTGCTTGTATGCTGCAAACCAGTTGCGGGAATGATGCTTCTGTTGTTGAAACTAATTGTTGCGTCTTTGGTCAGTTGATTGCAGCGACGAGCAAACCGATGGCGATCAACACAGCTCGACAAATGACGGTGATGATGAGGAGCTGCTTCCTTTCAGTGATGTGGCTTTCACCGGGAGCAGGAAGGAAGGCACAGCCCGTCTCCCATGTCCCTTCCATGTCCCACGTCTTTCCCCGTGTCCGTCCCCTCTCCCTGTCTAGATGGGGACGTGTAAGTCGTGGCCCCACCCTTCTCCCGGACGCGTTCAATTGGTCGACTAGTCGCGATAAAAAGCAAGCAGATGCAGTAGCACTCCTCACTGTCAACGAATCAGAACCATCGGAGAGGTCTCGCATGAGCGTCACTATCCCCGTTTCTGACATTGCGACCCGCAAATTCCTTCTTTTTTTCGTCCTCTTCTTTTTTCGCGTGTGCCTCAACCAGCTGGGCGTGCCAGCGTGTCAGGGAAGGGGAATCTAGGAAAATGGGAAGCCGCAGCAAAGCCGGTCCTGACTCCCGCCCGTCCATTTACCTCAACCCCTGTTCGACTGTGTCTCTCACTTGCATCTTGGTCCTTCACGACGCCAGGAATGCCCCTCTCTCATTGGCCCAGTCACGGAACTCACGCGCTTTACCACGCCTCTCTTTCCTTTGCCCAATTTCGCACTCATTGGCTTGAACCGGGCCAGGGCCAGGCTGATGCACTGCTGCACGCCGTCGTTGAGCCCGTCACTCTCCCGTCCCAAGCCTGAGCGTTTAAGTTGGATTTCCACTGATCTTCCCCTTCTCCCCCTGTCTCTTTAGGCAGTGGGCAAGCTAATTAGGTGTCGTCGTAGTCCCGTACGGTTTGTTCTAGAGCCAGGTACCTCACCCGTCATCCGTTCTTTGCCCTATCGCTTCCCCCCACCACACGAATCTCTCGTCGCGTTTGTACCGTTCTCCTCCCTCTGACTTGCTGCCATGGGTGCAGGCAATTAGTTTATCTGGAGAATCAAGGCGCTTAAGCACCTCAGATACCTACCTACCTTACCTAGGTAGCTTTACCTTACCTTAAGGTAGTTGCTGATACTCGGACACCGTCATCCTCGACTTCCTGTCTCTGCCTGCATCAAGCTGCCTCTCGTCAAACGGCCTAGCACTGCTTCGCCTGTCCCCCTCCAACAGGATACCCGATTCCCTGTCGCTCACCACTGACGGGACCCGACCCAAGACCTGACCCGGCCTACCTTACACGCCCATCCCGGCTCCGTGCGCACGCGTCTCTCTCTTCCTCCTCTTTTCGTCCTCTTCCGCCCTTCTCGATCGACGACAGCACCTCCCTCCCTTTCGCCTTACCTCACCTCTACCTCTACCGATCCCTGCTCCCTACCAACTGTCTCCCTCCCTCTCCCTCTCTTTTCTCCCTCTGTCTCCCCCTCCGTTCCCTTCCTTCCCACCCCACGCTTACCTATCGACTCTGTTCTTGTCACTCTCTTCCTCTTGCACATACTCGATTCCGCTGCGTGGACGAGAACAACAAACAAACAAATACGCTCGCTACGCCTACCTTGCTCCAACCTTCCCATCGTCTCCGCGACCTCTCGTCAGTCTGGCACCGACTCGTACTGTTGGGGAGGTGTCGACGGGACACTGCAAGGTTACAAGCGACCCAAGTACCTTCTCGTCGATCAGAGAGACCCAGGCCTGGAATTAGTCGTTCGACTCCCGCCAGACACCCAGGCTCACTGGGTGTACTGCTGCTCCCATTCCCACCGACTCGCCGCACACAACACTATCGGAACCCACATCAACAACAGTATCGCATCCCATCGCATTCCCCTCCGCTGGGTTCGTTGCGTGCGAAACCGCAACCGTTCGATCCACACACAATGGCCACCATTTCTCGCCAACCATTTGCGCCCCTCGATGGAGCTCGACTACAGAACCTGACGAGCGTCAAGAACAGACAGAATGGTATGTTTGATCCAACACGACCAAACACATCCATTTCCCCCTCTGCTCCGCCATCTACCGGGCTTCTCATGTGCCATGTTCTCCACACGCAAATCATGTCACCTCATCTTATTCTTCAGACCGCCTCCGTCATTCCTCGAATGTATCCAAATTCCTAGCCTAAGCAACCCCCCCCCCCCNTTAGCTATTTCCCCCGCTTCTGGTGCCAAGCGCAAAGCTGCCGACACGGCAGATGCGGACGACTTTGAAAATGTCGACCCAAACGCTTTCTCCTCCAAGCGCTCCAAAGGACTGGATAGCTTCTTTACCAAAGACACACTCAAGCCCTCTTCTTTCGTATTGACCAAGCCCGCGCCACTCGTCGAAAGCCCCCCATTGCCCAGTCCTGTGAAGCCAACTCTCCCTCGACCTCGGAGTTTTCTCCAGCCCAGGTCGCCCGCCGCCAAGGTCAACACGGCCATCGCCAAGTCCTCGCCGCTTTCCGCCCCCGCAGGCCGTTCGCCCACTCGTGGCAAGCGATCCGGTATTCTCTCTAGCCGGCGACGAACAGCGGGGCCCTACACCCGCGTGGACCCACCTCTGTTTGGCCTGTCATCCAGCGCTGCACCCTTCAGTCTTGATGCCGCTCTCAAGGGAACCATTCCAAGCTATGCCGCCCGATCAGTAGCCTCGTCTACCCGAGCTGTTGCCAAGGACCCCCTCGAGCCTGACATGAAGGCGTCTTGGTTCTTTGACATTCACGAGGACACGCCGGAGCAGGAAATGACCAACATGCTACAGCATGGTACGTGTGTTCTCGACATCAGCTCCGATGAGGAGAGTGAGCGCAAGGCGAGCAGAGACCGTGCCGAAGGTCGCGACAAGGAGAACGTGCCACCCGCCGATGATGTGAGCCAGACAACGTTGAGACGGTCGACTCGCCGCGCCAATGAAGACGACATGGTATTTGAGAAGGAACGAACAGCACTGGGTGAGATGGACGCTGCTGATTTCTACGCTTTCGGCTGCGATGAGACGTCGGTCATCATTATTCCCGCGGACGAAGAGGACGAGGAAGAAGTGCCTGCTGAGACAATTGCTCAACCCGAAGTACCTCAGCTCAACGTGTTTCCCTCAGATCTCAAAGAGGCCCCACTCGGAGAAGCCATCGAATCTGCCGTCGTTGATGAGCTCATGGGTAAATCTGCCGAGCCAGCAGCCAAGGCAGCTGTCCTGGAACCGATAGAGGGCACTGGTGAGAGCTTCGAGCTGTGGGAGAGCGACAGTACAAAAGACGAACCGGAGGTTGCAGCGGCCGAGTGTTGATGATTGATGGCTGTGTTTTGCAGTTTTCCAGGCCCGCTTCGCTTGATTTTGCTTCGTTTCCAACTATCCACCATCTTTTAATAACGGGTCACGATGAATGCGGCGTCGGGAAAGATTATTGTTTTCGGGTTTTCGGGACGGATGAACACGGACAGGCGAGGTGATGGGAACACCGGGACACTTTGGTTTAGGATTTAGGGATGTTGGATTCTGTACAAAGGATGGAATGGAGTATTGATATTTGTTGTCCTGCTGAAGCTTGTTGATAATCTCGTCAATACAGCACGTTTAGTGCTTTCATCAGGATCTTGTGGTTGCGCCGCGCAGTTCTGGTGCTGCGGTGGGGTGTGCGCAGATGCAACGTACTGAGCATCCAAATCTCCCCCATTGAAGCCTCTCTGAGTTTCCCGATGCCAAAGTATTAGTTTCCAGCTTTATTAACCTCTCACGCCGTTGGTTAGTGTGTCGCCTGGATGCGCCAGCAGGCGTTGGAGAGCGCCCGGCTGTTCCAGGGCCACGTGACAGCTACACGCGGTCCCGCCCGGTCGCGCTGTGGAAGGCGCGCATCACACACTCATTCCGGGGGAGGCTCCACTCGGTCCGCTCATGCCACTGCATCCGCGGGACTGCAACTGACTTGCAGCTGCCCATTAGTTTTAACTGGCACACCGAAGTGAGAACTGCACCACCAGGCGACATTCACAATCGATTGTAGCGACGCTTTCAACATTTGACATCGCCCATCTGTCACCAATTTCACAGGAAAATCACTACCCGCTTACTCACATCCGGGGGGCTCCATGGCGTCCATTAACGACCTTGCCACTGCGGCTATTGCGACCTCGGCCGGGACGGGCGGTCCAGCCGAGGAGGACATCCCTGCCGTCACCACACCTCCCGCCGGTTTCGTTCGCGGTGCATTTGTCGTTTTTGAAGGACTTGACCGTAGCGGCAAGACGACGCAGGTGAAGCTGCTTGAGCAGCGGTTCGTGGAGCTGGGGAAGAAGGTCAAGGTCATGCGGTTTCCAGGTGAGGGCTTTCAGCACTGGGTCCATTGGTCCGGGTCCCGAGACCCGAGACTGGAAACGCCGCCGTCTTTCATCCGAGCTTTGCTGACAGAACACAGACAGAACGACACCCATCGGACAAATGATTGACTCCTATCTTAAGAGCTCCGTTGAGATGGAGGACCACGTCATCCACCTTCTCTTTAGCGCCAACAGGTGGGAAGCAGTGTAAGTGTTCTGGCCGATCGTGAACCAGACACCCTCCCGTTCTAAACCAGGTCTTCAGAAAAAGCATCCAGGCCCTCCTCGCATCGGGCACAACTGTCATCTGCGACAGGTATTACCACTCAGGCATCGTCTACAGCGCCGCAAAGCATAACCCGTCCCTGAGCCTCAACTGGGCGCGGGCGCCGGAGCTGGGTCTGCCGCGGCCTGATCTCGTTCTTTTCCTTGACCTCGAGGAGGCCGTCGCAAGGGAGCGTGGAGGCTGGGGCGGCGAGGTGTACGAAAAGGCCGAGTTCCAGCGGCGGGTGCGTGAGTTGTTTTGGGGCTTGAGCCTGGGGCGCGTCGGCGCGGATGGCGGGCTTGGGGAAGAGGGGAGGGTCGATCGGGAATTTCGGCAGGAGGAGGAGGACCTCGTCGTCGTGGACGCTGGTTCAAGTGTCGAAGAGGTTGCTGAGGGGATTTGGGAAAAGGTCAGGCCGCGGGTAGAGGCGGTTGAGAAGGGGGAGGTTGGAAGCGTGGTGAGGATTGTTTCGTGAGGTAACGGCTGAATTGCAGCTGCGAGAACAACGGCTGCCAACTTACAGTTACGATGAGATCATACGTTTTTGCATACCTAGATAGCTCTGTCTGGACCTGAAGAGGAAAGGCTTAGACGGATAAGGTCGCCCAACACATGCATACTTTGAAGATTTTAGGCGGCTAGTGAGATGGACTGGTAACGTGGGGTTAGTCCTACATCAACGTCTCACGCCAAAGCCCCAATACCAATCTGGCAAAACTTTTCCCGAATCTTACAAAATAAACATCAGGATATGAATAAACATCAGGATATGAAAATACACTTCACATCTTTCAAGGCAGTGAATTAGCGAGGTCCTGGCTACGTTCGCTGCATTGATCAAGGTAGCGGGGTGTGGAAACCTTACTTAAACATCATTGGAGCTGTCACTATCAGCCAAGTGAAGCTTAGCTTCAGTTCTCCCCTTGGTGTAGTTGGTTCATCACGTTCGACTGTAATGGTTACATTGTCATCGAA
>MPGH01000084.1:105379-188201 GCA_001937105.1 Colletotrichum chlorophyti
TCGATTCTGGAAGGGGAGANATTTTTTCCTTTGTCTCCATTTTTTGCACTGTGGTCTTGCTCAAAAATTATCTCTTTCCTCATCTTGTTCATTGGCACACTCACTTGCTTCATTGAATTAGAATCAAAGTGCAACCACAATGGACGTCCCCATCGCCGCCAACGTCCTTGGCACACTTGGTGCAGTAAGCCGTCGCTCGAATTCCCTCAAAATATGGAGCAGCCGTAACTAACGAATTTCAGGTTTGCTGGTCAATCCAGGTCTGTCTCATACGATGATCCAAATCATTCGTCACACTCAATTCTGCCTGTCGCTGATACAAACCATCAATAGCTCATTCCACAAATCGTTGTGAACTACCGCCGCCACAATGCGACCGGTCTCCAACCTTCGATGATGATGCTCTGGGCCTGGGCTGGTGTTCCTCTAGGTGTCTATAACATCGTTGAGGACTTTAACGTCGCCCTTCGCATCCAACCCCAGATCCTAACTTTTTTGAGTCTTGTCACTTGGATTCAATGCTACTATTACGAGCGGGTGGGTAGTTATCGCCCCTCTTATTCCCCGGATAGGTTTCATCCAAGTTGACTTCATGCAGAACTGGTCCATCCTCCGCTCCGTCGCCGTCGTTTCCCCCATCGCCGCCGTCATGGCCGGCATCCAAGCCGCACTGATCGTCGGTCTACGTATCCTGGTGTCCCGAGGCATCACTTGGCCCATGATCCTCATGGCCGTCCTCTCCGCCGTCCTTCTCGCCGCCGGCGTGCTGCGCCATTACTGGGACATTTACGTCCACCGCACCGTTCGTGGCATCTCCTTCATCTTCGTCGCGATTGACGCCGCCGGCGATGTCTTCTCCCTCGCCTCGATCTTCTTCCAACCCTCCATCGACGTCCTTGGTATAGTCATCTACGCTACTGAGTTCGTCCTTTGGTGCGGTGTCTTTGCCTGCGGCGGGTACTACAATTTCCTGCCCTGGTTGCGGAAAAAGCTCGATGCTCCCGCGAGTGTTTCCGCCGACGTGGACACGCCGGCACCGGCCAATAGCATCGCCCTGCACGACTTGCCCTCTTCCACCTCCGTCTTCCGAACCGCCTCGCGGGATGAGTCGGGGCTCCGGTCGAGGACGGCGGTGTTTCCGGATCGCCAGCCCGGTGGTCAATGAGGCATTCAACGATTCAAGTATCACTATCGTGTGCGTATGATCACACAATTATACACGGGCGTCTTGTACAAACCAAACCAGGTTTCGCATTGTCTACCTGAACCCTTATATCACTCTCAGAGTCACGCATCAACATTCTTCAAGCATGCCGATACGCAAAAGAAATAGAAAGAAAGCCATGGACGAAAAAAAAACCCAATTCCCTAGAAAGAAAACATCCACACTTGAGAGAAAGTTTGCGGAAATCGTCATTCTCTGTCTCTTCATCAACACTCCTCAGATTCATCCAGTGGCCCCCATCCTTGTTGCCATCCTCTACAAAAACATGACCGCCAAAGCCGCAGCCGCCACGGAACCGAGACTGACATATGTCGTGCCGGCGCCGGCCGTTGCTGGAGTGGAGGGCTTGGGCATGGTCGAGTTACCGCCGCCGCCGCCGCCGCTGCTGGCATCCGTACAGTTGCCTGGCGCGAACTCCTGCTGCGTCGAGGTGAGCGTGGTCGCGAAGCTGCCCGCCAGCTGGGCGGCGACACTCTGCACGCTCTGCGGCACCTTGCTAACGACCGCGTCGATGAGCTTCTTCGCGCCGTCGCCAACGTTCCCGACGCTGGACGAGATGACGCCGCAGAGGTTCGCCTTCTCGAACTCGGGCTTCTTGTTCTTAAGATTCTTGACCAGGGAGTTGCCGTCGTTCTGCAGCCCCGAGACGTACTGCTGGAGCTGCAGGGCCTCGTTGAGCGTGATTTCGCTTGTGCCCTGCACCTGCTGTGTGCCCTGGTTGAGCGTGCTGACGAAGCCGCCAGCGGAAGTCGCGAGGCTGTTGATGTCGCCGTTGAAGTTCTCGACGGCCTTGTTGATGTCCTTGAGGCTGTTGCCGACCTGCTGGATCACGCCCTGGATCGTGGCCAGGTCGCGCTCCGTGAGGACTCGTGTGGGCTGCTCGGCGAAGGCGCCCATGGCGAGGGTCAAGAGTGTGATTTCGGTTGTGAACTTCATCTTGGTCGACGGGATCGTTTGCTTCGCTGTTACGTATGTGTGTATAGTATATGTGTGCGTGTGAGTGCGTGTGATTGCGTGTACTCAGATAGCTCTTGTCGATCAAGAAGCCTCTTAGGGGATGGTATATTCTTGGTGCATATATTGTCTCTCCTTGTGTTGGCCAGCAAGAACAGATTTTTCCCGGAAAGGGAGGGTTGGTGAGGAGGGCGTCAAATGGCTTATAGGCTGGCACAGACTCGGATCCGGACTCAGAGTTCGATGAGGAGGAGGGAGGGGCAAAACAAGCTTTGCACAGACGGCAACACGATATGGAATCTCAGCTCATCGCCTTCCAAAAAGCGTAATCCGTCTCACATGTCGCCCACGGTTCACCCTCGTGTCCATCAGCCCACACCCAGACGGTTTTGAAGGGGAGGAGAACAGTAGAGAGGGGGGAAGGAAGGGGAGGAGGGCCCAATCTTCGACGCTGGCTGTCTATTCTCGGGACATTGTCGCTTCCAGTCCGCAGGCCGCATTGACTTGGGTTTCCGCCGTAACTTGACGTCAATGCATGGATCAGGGAGAGTTCCTTCGCCCGGCTGGCTGGCCCTGTTGAGGATGTGATACCGGGATGTGATGAGAGCTTGTTTAACCACTCGCATCGTTCGAATCGGTTGGAACTCATTTGCCTCATCCAGGTGGACGAATCCTGTGAGGCCGATCATCAGAAATGGAAACCATCTCGGTTCTCAGAAACGAATGCTTAACTCGAGTAAGCTCAAACGGTTCATCTAGCCCACACAACTGCAAGCTCCCCAGCTCCTTATGGGATATAATCATCATGTTTATGCCATTGATTCCCGTAAAGCCATTGCTTTTTCTGTCCTGAGGCTCAGCAGAGAATGAACCGCATACGGCTTTGTCATCCAGACGAAAGTGGTCGAGGCGGTTGACGTCCTCCGAAGGGCCAAACCTCCTTGAACAGCCTGAACAGCAAACATTCACCACGGCCGTCGCCAACACCGCCGCCGGGGTTATTTTAAAACATCAAACGGAAACCGTCCCCGAAAGCTGCGGCGTTTAAACGTCCAAGCCACCCTCTCCCCTCTTCGGCACAACCATGACACGACGTCGCTCACCAAAGTGAAACGTGAAACGTGCGGACGGATCCCTGCTCAACCCTCTCCATTTCTCTCTCTCTCTCTCCCCCACCCCGCCCCCATCTCCTCTTCTCCCACCATAATCATCCCGGCTCGAAACGAACGGGAACGCTGACGATCTCCTATGGTTGCAGAAACCGAACAGGCATCCCTCGGGTTTTGGCCTGCTTTCTTACGCATTGGTTTTCGGGGGCAGGGCCTTACTGGACGGCATGTCCACCGAGCTTGTCAGGTAGACCCAGGCCAGAGAGGCACTCTGAATGCGACAATAGAATTGTCCGGCCACGAGGGAGGACCACCCGCGGGCACAAGCGCCCCGAGGCTATCGGCAGCGGCCATGGCATTGGTGACACCTCATGTACGAAGGGTCCAGAAGGGTTCCCGTCAGCCAGATCGTAGGTATCGTCAAGCAGCACACAGTCGAAAGTTGGTGTGGGATATCGCACGTTCTTAAGCTTGATCGCTCTTCCCGCCTCGGTTTGAAGGATTTACAAATTGACGTAAGGGACGGGCGCCTGTGATGACGTTTTCTTTTCTTAATTTCCGACGCGAAACTGCTGCACGCAGTTCCCATCTGCCCAGCACTGACCGTGGGAACTTGGTTCTAGCGCCGATTTCCTAAACCTTTAGTCTCTCCCCTTGGACGACGACTTTAGTGAACAAGCCTGGAAGTCTCTGGTTTCTTCGACCAAGGCCAAAACGAAAGTGGCGGCGGGAACAAACACGCGCTAATCCGCCCTCGGATGCATGCCGCGGCCCGCGAAGCAAAGACGATTCATGAGTCAATTCAAGAGACTTATAAATGCCGCGGCAGCCGGCAACGAGCCAATATGGGTGTCGCGTTCCGCTTGGTAGTGGTGTAAGGTCTCGTTTGAACTGATCTTGATAATTACCTGCTTCCTGGCCCCCTTCAGGAACTCACCTATCCTTGGTCGTGAGGGGTGATGGCGGCCGACAGCGCCAACTAGTCTCAAAATGAGAGGAGATACACACAGAAACGAACTGCGCGAGTATCAGAGACCCAGGTGAAACGTGACACAGCTGAGGGCTGGGGAAGCTAGACTGGAGAGCGTCGTGCAAGGAGGGGTAGAAGATGTGCCGTCGTCTTGAAAGCCGGATCCCGACCTTGAGCCGAGTCTGCTCTGCCGCCCTTGGAAACGCCATAAGAGGGATGATTGGGCCGGACACTTGTTGAGCCGTACGCACGGCGCGTCAAAGTGCTGGTGCTCTGTCGCTTGCAGGTTATCGGCCGGTGTGTCAGCGGAGGAGGCTCTGCCTCGGTTGCATGTCCCGTTCGCATCGCTGTGGCCAAATAGGGAATTCGTTGCCTCCTTATCCCCCTCTTGCTCCCTGGGGCTTGACTGTGCCTCCGGCATCCCAAAAGCGCAGCTGAGCTTCCGTGCCGGTTACCCAGTCGAGTCAATCCCGTTCTTTCTCAGGAACCTTGCAAGCGAAGAGTTGCCCGGGCCGGTTCCGGTGCTTTTGTTTCCGACAATTACGCAGAAGAAAAGAGCTCCTCGGACGTTCGAAGTTGTTCACATGGCATTGATATATGGTCAGATCACCCACCGCCCAAAGCTCGCTGGACTTGAGGGACTAGAGAGTCTGGCGTGCCTATCGAGAAAGTTGGTCGCCAACGATAGTTTACATCTGACGATGCCCATAAGTTTTCATCTCCTACGACAGACTAAATCGAGGGGGGGAAAAGCTTATCACGGCGCTCAGTCATCACTCAAGCTTCATGTTCATCGGGCTCCATCCTCTCTGCAGGCCTATCTATGTTAAAGGCTGGCCTTAAAATATGAGGATTTGGACAACAACTTGGATTTCATGAAAATATCTCTGCTTGTCTTCGTCTTCAGCCAGGTATACACATGTGTATCTGCCCATGAGCAGACAAGCAGTAAAACTCTGTGATCCGACAACCCGTCAGACACAGCTGATTATGTATCTTTTAATCCAACAGCCCGCTTCTTAAACTTGCTAACGACGAGGTTCTTGATTGGAGCTTCTACTGCGTATCCTACTACAAACATCTTCGGCCGAGCAGAGTTCCGACAACCTTTGGTGGCATCACGCCATTGGCGAGGTTGTGAACTCAGATGGCAGTTTCTTTTTCTGGCAACCCGTCTTATCGACAGGGATAGCAGTCAGCACGGTTTAGAATCGTTTGGCCATCGCCGCTCTCAGAATTCAGCTCGGCTTCATCTTTATCTCGTCTGCCTTGCTTGTATACGATATCGCCTTTTCACTACGGTGAATCTATATAATATGTGGTCAACATTAAAATCATCAACTTGTGCCTCATTTGACGCCGGTATTCATATCCTACGTACACTACGTAATGGGCATGGTGGGAGTATAAAGGTGGATGTTAAATATGTTAAGTCTCTTGGAGCACTACAGTCTATCCTGCCACACGTGGTTTTCTCTTTATTTTTCTGAGGGTGTTTTTAACGCGTTTCTCTTTGCTCTTCGGAATGCGTGGCGTCAGGCCAAAATTTGCCGAGACACTGCCACTTCCTAGCCGCATATAACACACTGGCTGAGGGCCAACAGAACGCCCACAGTCGTCCTTCCATAGCGCAAGCAGAATATCTGTTGCCGAGCAGACTAACTGCCGCTTATAACGATTACAAACTTTTACCAAGGCACACGGACAATCCCTCTGGACCAGGTTGAGGCAACACTCAGTGCGGTTTGGCAAGGTATTCCGTATCGACGTGTATATCGTTGGCTACGGAATGAGTGGGTAGATGGTGAGTGTCGCAATCTCCGGCGGCTCTAATATTCCGAAGCATGCGCCTGGCTTCGACAAGAAGGGATCTTCTATGCCTTGCTATACTATACGTTCGATTGGATTGCACAAAATGACACTTAGTGTCGCAACTCCCACTCAGTCGGAATCGTCAACGTACGGACCCTTATTAATCAGGTCGTCTAATCGCTCTCGGCCTTCCATAAACGTAGTTATGAGGGATAGTATAAATATTCATTTTCCCTCTTACCTGAACAAGGGCTCAGAGGTCAGAAGGATCCAACAGGACTTCGAGTGGCAATATAGGCACAGTTATTCTCTATTTCGTCTGTTGTACTGGCCCAACCCCTCGAACTTGGTCGTAACTGAACTTCCAAATCTTGGAGGAAACGTTTTCTACTTCGCCTGCTTTTCTCTTCTGCTCCCTCCACAAGTGTTCTTAGGTTTTCGATACCAGACATGGAGCTTCTTATTCGCTACGTTTTCGGGGCTTTTCTTGGAGGTCCTACAATATACCGCGCGCGTCCAGTTGCACTTTCGGGAAACAAAGTTTTTCATATAAGTGAGAACAGCCGTATTGGGTCACTTCAGTCAACCGACTTCTAACGCTGCCTCTGTATAGGTACATCGTCACAATCACCATTAAACCTGCGGTATTTGGTGCTGCCATTTACCTTTGTCTCGCCCGTATCGTCGTCGTCTACGGGGAAAATCTCTCATTGCTTCGCCCAAGAACATACCCTATCACTTTCATGGCATTCGACCTCATCGCGCTCGTCCTGTAATCGAGTGGAGGCGCAGTTCTCGATGGAAGGGACCTTGAAAGCATCGACATGGGACCTGCTCTTGTCCAGACCGGCCTTGCCGCAGCACATCTCATTGCTATTGCTGTTTTCGTGGGGTTTGCGCTAGAGTATGGGGTCCGAACATGCCGAAGCTAAGGTTCCTGGAACAGGGAGTTTGAAGACTTGAAGACGTCACGGGTGTTCCTCCGTCTCCTTGCCGGTAACCCCTAACCTGCTCGCGCATCTGGAAAATCATGGTTTGACAAGCTTATTGCTAACGCGAAGTGAAGGTGTTGCTGTGACAACGTTGTATATCTTCGTTGGACCAGCTATCGAGTTGCTGAGCTGAGCCGAGGGCTTGACAGTGACGTGGCCAATGACGAAGTAGCCTTTATGATAATTGAGGGAGCCATTGTAGTCATCGCTGCCATTTGCCTGACTCCCTGGCACCCTGGTCCTGCTTTTCAAGGGCGCTGGGATGAGGCCAACTTTCATTTTCGATTCAAGAAGAGGCAGAGCCATGTGGAAATGGTGACGTCGGAGTGACTACAGCTAAGCAACAATGATCCGAGCTGATCTAAACTTGACGTGTGGTAAGAATGCGACATCCATTTAATTTATCAGTGCTGTTATTCGTATCCTCGAGACTCAACAGTACGACATCAATTACACCTAGTGTGTCTCCCCTCCGTATCGCCTGTCAACATCTTGACGCGTCTTACCCGCTTCCAGAGGAACAGCTGTAGTCTCGGAATGGCGAAAAGTCCGAGTTCCCTCTCGAGTAATTCTCAATTGAGAAGGACAGCACGGGTCCGGGCAAGCGATAAGTGCGTCGGTTGTCATCCAGTCGTTCATGGAGGTAACTCGTTGCTTTGCCGGGAGAAGCGTGAGGACCGTTGCTAGATTGCAGTAATGCTCGTCAGGCGCAAGCCTTATACCTCTCGATCCAGTAACCAACCTAGGCTGTATATGCTGATACCCTGGTTGGGTGGTAGATAGAGCATCTCTCCCTTGAGAGTAAAGTAATCACCTTCCTTAGCCCCGCACATGATTCGCTTGCCAGGGGGACAGATAACCTCAACGCGAAGGTCGTATAATTCGAACGTGTCGTCTCGGCTCTGACTTGATGTCATGCTTGGGGCTGTAGTGGAGTTTCTAATTTTATTATTGGTAACCTCCAGAACTCGTGGATGTGAGTGAGGGGGAAGCACTAAAACGGTGCTTTTCCCATGCTCTCCCGTCTGAAATCCCCGCTCCAGACTGCCCAAGTACATTAGCCGATCCCGTCATATCAAGACCGTCGATATCACCTCAGTCTTTCCGATTGGCTGCAAGGGGGTCTTAAAGATATTTGCCAATGCACCGTCAGTTCTGTGACCTTTTCGCCGAGGTCCTAAACGCAATATTGCGTCATAGGAGAAAAAAAAGCACCTTGTTAGTGCTTATCTACACTTCAACACAGCACAACCTCTAGAACCAAGTGCATAAGGTGCCTAGGCTTCCCCTTCCTCCTCTTTCCAGGTTCGTGATAATCTGTCGTGATAACCTCAATAGTCTTGAGAAAACTTAGACAGAAAAGAACATACGTGACTTTTTTTGCCGTGTACTTGAGAGAAGCTTCAGAGGTAGTTGCACCATGCCGCTTTCAAAGACCAACATTAGTATATCCATTGATGGACGTGACTATAAATATCATTATTACATTTCATCAATGTCAAATGAACACTGAAAAGTGTCAGAAGGGCAACTGCTTCGTACCTTATGGCCAAATCTACTCTAGAAGATAATGAATTGGTCGGCTTCAACGACATAGAAAAGGTTAGCCTAGTAGTCCTTCGGGTCGCGACACTGTCGAGGCCGACACGGGGGATGAGCACGCATCCAAGTGCACATACGGATACATGGCTCAGGAACAAATAGATGATTACAATATTTGTGCATGTGATGTCCCCCGACTGGGAATATTAAAGCAGTTACATGAGCCCCTGCTGGACAAGCATGCTTGTATGCCATAACGAAACAGAGTGCTCAAGGCCGTCAATGAGTGGGAGTGATTCCGTACAACGCGCCATTAAATAGTGACAGGGGGCCCTTGATACCAGCTGGTGCGGCCGCCGCTCGTATGCAGGCAACTCCAAAATTTGACGGCGATGGAGCAGTTACACTTCAGTATGCACCGTTTTATTTTACCGAAAGGGTCCATGAGAGATACTAAAATAGTTCGCTAGTCGTCGAAATGCTGGGTGGCCCTAGGCCATCCGTCAAAAACCAACCCGCAGGTCGGAATGTGGGTATCATATGAAAATCTACAAGTCTTTCAAGCCCTTCTTGCTGGACTCTCCTCGCCTGCAAAACCTTGGAAACACCGTTTTCCCAGTATCATCTGAAGATCTGTCGTCCGCCGGTGCGAACAGGGAATCTTTCGACGCCACTGGATTGTTGTTCGTGCCATAGACCCTGAATACCCACCCAACCTCCTTCTCCTGACATCTTGTAGCGTCGCCACGCCTCACGGAGATGGTCCGGTCTCAGGGGGCCCCTCTTGTCCTCCATAGCAGCTCTGCTCTGGCTACCGTCGTCTTTAGGGGGCGGTGTAGGTAGTTCAGACTGCTTTTCGCCCGTGGCCTTGATCCACTCGCCTTGGACGTCGCGAGCTTTCTCGATAAGATCTCCGATAAAGAGTTTGGAAACGGATTTTACCGCCAGTGCGACATTGGGTGGGACTGACTGCGATACGGTTGCATTTACAACCTGAGTATGGGTTAGTATGCTACTCATAGTGTGGAAAGATAGTACGCATTGGCAGAGCGGTGCTTACCCTCTTGACGACGGATTCAGTCAGTTTGGCTGCGCGCCAAGCTTCGAAGCGGTCGTATTGATCCGGGTCAAAGGACTCGACGAGCATTGCACGGAGCCTTATCTCCTCCTGCTTCTGCTCCTGGGTTCTTGCCGTTGCATCCACCAAAGCCATCTGCATATCATTGTCATCGTCGTCGTCGTTGGCGCCCTCCTCTTGTCCTTCAGCACCTGTACCCGTTACGCTAACTGTTGTGGGTGCACGCCCGCCAACAAGCGACGGTGTCTGCTCCCGTGTCTCAACGTTGGTCTGATTCTTTGGCTTTCTACCCCTCTTCTTTTTAGGGGGTGCGCTAACTTGGCTGCCGCTGACGACGCTCATGGTGTCTGCTGAGGGTGATCGTGCGAATGGTGAACCGGCTTCAGGGGGAAATGAGGTCTGACGGAGAGGGTGGGCGGCTGCTGATGTTACTGATAGTGTCGACGCTTTCCGGCGCTTCACTGATGGCTGGGAGGCGCCATCTGAGGCGCGCTTTTTGCTCGACATCGGGAGTTGTGCTGATGATGGGTACGGGGGAGAAAGAGCGGTCGGAGAGTATGCGTATGGAGGAGATGCCATTGTCCAGATCTCGTTAATTTGGGGTTGAGGAAGTCGACCGATCGGATTCGCACTAGGGAAAACGGCAAGCGCCGTCGTGCGTGGTCGAGAAGAGGAGAAGAATGTGCACCTCGAAGACCGAGATCCTAAACGTAACAAGGCCTTTGAGTTCGGGTGTCGGTGGGAGGCGGGAAGAGATGCAGAATACTAACAGGATGGTCGATGTAGATTCACGTTGGTAAAGCACGGTGGCTCGGCCTGTCGCGATCGCGACTGATGGATTTAGATTGATGACAAACCTGTCACATGACCAATCTTCAGCCTCAGAGCAAGCCACAGAAATGGGGATGGGCCCACCAAGTTGCCGCTCTAGCGAAAGGTCCACTAGACCCTGGACAAACACTAGTGTCGAATGTGGAAAGTGGGTAGCTAAGGTATCCCAAGCAGAGAAGCTGTGACTTTCCACATTAGAGTGTGGGAGTGCCGCCGTTCTAGGTTTCTGTCCACTGTCGGTGGCCACATGGTGCCATAACGGTACTGACAATGGACAGTGTCCGGTCGGGTGATAAGATAACGCCGGTCATAACCGAATTTTCTGCTCCGATTCCCCTCCATCTGAGAACTCCGATTTGGCGAATGGCCTTTTATTTTCTTTTTTAAACTTATACATCAACCTTGAAGCATCCCAACTGTCTTTCCCCATTGCAGCCTCGCCTCTCAAGCCGACGACACAATGACTCAATCCGAAGCGACAGAGCTCAAGAAGCGGAAGAAGAACAGGAGCAACCGTGACAATGGCCAGAGTGGATCGAGTGTAGCGAGCGATGCCGAAACAGCAAGCCAGTCTAGCCCGCGGGGCTCCAGGAAGCAGAAGCGCGACCAAGACGTCACCGAGATCAACGGCCACAGATCCAGCAAAAAGCAGCGCAGAACAAGCATGAGCCAGCCAGCTCGCGATCCCCGTGATACCACAGCAAAGGCGCTGAAGAAGCGCAAGCAGAAGGCCGAAACCGAGGCAGAGGGAACTGTTACAAGATCCCCAAGCCCGGTGATTGACTTTGATGGCCTGAGTCGTCCGAGTAAGATGACACCTTCCAGAACCACCCCCCGCGCAGGACCATTGACTGATTTTCACGCTCATCTCAGGCCTTGGAACCCGGGAGCGGCTCGAAGAAACCCCGGAGCAAGCCGCCGTACGCCTCGACAAGCTAAAGGGTGCTGTCCGAACAATTCTTGAATGCGTGGGCGAAGATCCCGACCGGCCCGGCGTGCTCGACACCCCAAGACGTTACGCTGAGGCGATGCTCTTCCTCACCCGAGGCTACCAGCAGAACGTTAGGGATATTGTGAACAACGCCATCTTCCAAGAGGGCCACAACGAGATGGTTATCGTCAAGGATATTGAGATCTTCAGCATGTGCGAGCACCATCTCGTCCCTTTTACCGGCAAGGTAGGCTCACTATTACTACTCGGTAGCATGATACGCAACCAGCTGACACGGATTTGAACAGATGCACATTGCCTACATCCCCAAGAACCAAGTCATAGGTCTGTCCAAACTGCCACGCATCGCCGAAATGTTCAGCAGGCGCTTCCAAATTCAGGAACGTCTGACGAAGGAGGTTGCATATGCCATCAACGAAGTGCTCAAGCCGCAGGGCGTGGCAGTCGTCATGGAGTCTAGCCACTTGTGCATGGTGATGCGTGGTGTACAGAAGACGACCGCCAGCACGATCACCAGCTGCGTGCTTGGTGCTTTTGAGAAGAAGGAAAAGACCCGGAATGAATTCCTCAGCTTGGTGGGCTTGAAGACATGATGGAGTGCGGCAGAAACATCAACGTCCTGGCTGAGACACCCCCTTCTTGGATCGGGGGACGGCAACATTACTGTCGTTTACATAAACTTGCTTTCG
Source organism: Colletotrichum chlorophyti (assembly GCA_001937105.1). Classification (NCBI taxonomy): domain Eukaryota; kingdom Fungi; phylum Ascomycota; class Sordariomycetes; order Glomerellales; family Glomerellaceae; genus Colletotrichum; species Colletotrichum chlorophyti. Next base: position 117,534 of record MPGH01000084.1, read on the forward strand.
GCGTTTGGTTCTATATATGGGCATGCATTATGGATGGGAGAGACCATACTTTCAACACTTGGGTCAAAGCATGCAATTTGGCGATTTTTGGGAGGTAGACTGTTTGTGAAGGGAGCTCAACGCTCGTTATGGGTTACAGACATCATTCTTTTTTTGCTTTCCGCAGCGCAAATACAAAAGGCAGATCGGCTTGGGATGGGTTTTGTCCAACGACAGCCGACGCCTGTTTGTCTGCATTTACTGGTAGACCATACTGTCGTTAATGTGTCTAACCATGAGGCGGTGAGACGTTCCTTACGTGCCGCAGCTGCAAGTGACGTCGCGAAAGGAAGATGACTGAAACAAGGGCACTGACGATGAATTTTGGTCTGACCAGACAAACCGCCGACAAGGGCAATTGAGCTCGCCAAAGGACTGAAACGCTCGCTGATTTTGATTGGAAGATTATCAGCCACGTTTCGCATTTGGACATAGCTTCGTCCAAGTTCAATCCGACGCCAGGTACCCTTGAGTTGTCAGGGCCTTCGGGAAATATAACAAACATCCACTACATGCACAAAACCGGCATATCCAAAGCAAACCAAGGTTCAGGCCTCAAACACACCGCCCTCTCGGTCGTCTACACTGGACTGGCACACCCGAAGCTAGTCGCCTGGGACTTCCCATTGAACGCCTCGATGAGCCCTTCGATGGACGAGTACATGCCCAGCGCTGTCGTCACAAGGCCCCCCAGCATGTAAACAATATTCCAGCCGTTGAACGTGGGTCTCTTCAAAAACCCTCTCCAATATCTCCGGAAGCCACTGTCGACATACCCGTATGTCCCGGTGACTGGGTCAAAACGCTCCTCGTCGGGCAGCATGGCGTCCCTTCTAATCCTGTATCCGAGCGCCAGTAGCGCGGGGAGACTGTACGTGAAGCTCAGGATGAAGAGCGCGCCGATGAAGCCTGACACGAGCGAAAACTGCGGCACCGCCGCTCCGACAACGAACGCGAGCGCCCAGTACACAGGTATAACGGCGGCCCAGAGCATCTTACCCGCCGACTCCGTTAGGGCCGGTGCTCCGAACACCCCTTGAAGCAACTCGATGTAGAGCACCTTCATACCAATATTCCCATAAAGCGCCGCTGCGATCAACCCAGTAATAAGGTTGAGAATGTTAGTCACCGTTTGCCACCTGTACGGCGAGAGGCCCTGCATGACGGGGTTATACGCGTACTGTCCTTGGAAGGAGTACACGTACAACCCGAATATGAGGTAGACGCAGTAGATGAAGATCTCGCCGCACAGGAGAGCCTTCCAAAAGTCCATTGGGTGGCGCATCTCGGACATGAAGGCTGCGAAGATGAGGCATCCGCCGTACGAGTAGACGGCCTGGTTGAGCCCGTTCATCGAGCCCAGGAAGCCGGAGCCGCCGGATGCCGCGCCGGGAGGGGGTGTGCCCGCGTATGTGACGACGGGGCCGGGACCGAAAGCGTCGCCAAAGGAAGCTTGCGTGGCGGCGAAGTTGGGCGGAGAGTGCGCCACAACGCCCATACTGGAAACAGAGTCCGTCAGCGCACCTTTCATGCCTCGAACCTTGAACGACTCATTGGGCGCTTACCAAATAAAGATTATCAGAAGGTTTACCCATACCGCCAAGTTCGCGATCCACGAAAATCGTTGTAGCGTCCGGATCTGTCCCAGGACGAACCCCGCGGCCATGAAGATGACTAGGCACGCGACGAAACACACACCCGCCCCCCCGTTAGGCCCCTTTGAGATCTGTGAGATGGACTGCCCATTGCCAAGGATGAGCACCGAAACGAACAGCAAGAGCTGCAGACCCTGTGCAATGTTGATGAGGTGTCGCGCCCCGGAGCCGAAGACACGGAAGTACAGGTCGCCATAGCCCTTGATCGGGAAGCGATCCGAGTCAAGGCCCAGGAAAGCTTGGTGAAGGATCCACCCCGAGCTGCGGGTCGCTCTAGTCAGTACGGTGTCCTCCCGGGCACATCAAACATTCATAGACAACTTACTACAAGGACATGACTCCAAACACGGTGTATAGGGCCACTCCAGGCCCGTATCCCATCTGAGCAAAAGCCCATCTTGAGCGGTCAGCCATCGTTCACTCGGAGAAAGGGGGCTGGCGACTTACGGTGTCGAAAAGGGCCCGAGTATATCAGTGGTGATGAGGTAGAAAATGGCGCCCCAGCCAGCCGTCCTCATCGCCCGACTCGCCCTTTTCCACTCCTCTGGTCTGACGACAGCACCACCGCCACCGTCCTGGATAGGATCCGTAGCCTTGGTGCCTCCCTTCTTCTCCCCGGCATCCGCCTTGGACGCCCTGCCAATCTCATACCCCCTCTCAAATTGCTCGTGTTCGTCGCCCCTCCTGAATCGGTCTTTGATGACACTCTTCAGCGTGACGGGTCCCCGCGACCGCACGTACTTCTCGTTGGCCTCTCTCTCTTCGGCGCGAGTGATCTCAGCCCAGTAGAGATATTCCTCAAACGTGACGTTCGGGTCATGCATACCCACGCTATCAGGAGGCTCCATCATGTCAACTACCAGGCCGCTCTCGTGGTCGTGCTCGTGAGGAGATGGCTTGTCGAACAGCTGCGGTTTATCGCGAGGTGCAGGACGGTCCGTGACCGCGGGCGCGACCGTGAGGGCGGACATGGCGTCTCAGAGTCGGGACGGTTTTAAGAAAAAAGTATATATCATTGGACTCGAGGGGGGTTTTGCTCGGCAAGTGCAACGACCGTGGCGGAAGGTGATGGTTGAATTCCGGAGGACAAGCCGTTGGTCTTTATTTCTTTTCACCGAACCTCTACTGTGACATATCGTCCCGGGTGCGGGAACCAACTGCGACGTACAGAATACGGGCCCTCGCAGGTCTTAACGTTTCGACCCCTCGCGATAACGACGTGCCGCGCTCCCTCTCCGATGCCAACATTTCCAAGGGAACCCCTCCCATCCACCTAGTGTAAGGATCTGCCGGGCTAAGCTTTTGCCAACCCCGGAAGCTGCTGTGACCAAGATAAGGAGATATGCGGCCCTGCCGCTTCGGTGACAACCCGGTAGAAGTTGATTCGACGAGTGGGTAAAACGGATTCTCCTTGAACACACCAACGCGCGGCGCTTGAACCTCAACTTTCCAACCTAGGCCCCCCTCGTTTATCATCTTCAAGGAAGGTGAACCGGCTCAATTCAACTCCTATCTTCGGCTTCCATCCACGACGGCACCATGGTCGTTGACCCTAACGAAATATGGGTGATAACAGATGTTCAAATAATTCCCGGATGGCCGGTAAACCCGATTGTGATTGGAAAAGTCCATGACGTCCTCGATAATGTACCGTTCCAGCACCCACATCGGAGAGTTTGGGCAGTGATTCTACCAATCTCGGCAATGCAAGTCTCTGATGATTATGTTCAACAATGAGCTCTAGCAGTTTCCTTATTTAAAAGGCCGCCCTGACCGTATCAGCCGGCTTGAGGAAAACGGGCTCCCGGCTTGCCGCCTCGGCACCGGCGTTACGCATATCGCTATCGGCATCGCTGTATCAATTTCCCGTCCACAACCGCCGCCGAGAGCAGGCTGTATCAAATGGATACCGTCTTTGTAATTGCAGTCCTACTATGGAGTGACATGACCGTTTGATACATTTTACGTCAGCAGTGTCGATGAACCGGGCAACATGAAAGGCGCTCTTTGCCACTCCAGGATGTCGACAACTTGACTGTGGAGGCGAGCCCACAATTTGACCTCCTGTTATCCTGGTTCTCCGGTCACACGATACAGTAGCGTTGTGTCGGCTTGGATGAATTGTGCCACCGATACTAAGAATCTGGATCCGGGCTTTGGGATTCTTGAATGTTGCGAACGCTTCCATATGTTCATGCTGGGTAGAGGACGATGGTATTTGTGCAAATGTACAGTACAGACAGCCACCACGCTATTAATCTCATCACCTAACCGTGTCGAACAGGGTCTCTCATGACTCGTCCTTGATCTTGGTCGTCTTGGCTCTCTTGACCTCTCTCTTCTTCGGCTTCAGCCACTCTTCCATACCTTCAGGCCAATACACCCGTCGCACAGGACCGCCCATCCCAAACTCTTCCGGCGAGATCTTTGGGTCTTCGCTTGCGATGGGACCAGCTTCTCCCATCGCTTCGTCCCCGTCGGCGTCTTCTTCGGGCCGCTTCTTCTTTGATTTCTTGGACGCCTTCGAGCCGTTCCTCGTTCCACACTTCACAGGCCTAGGCTCATCCTCTCGATCGTAAGGGACGATGTCGTTGAACAGGTCAAATCCGGGAAGCTTGAATGTGCGCATCAGTTCAAACACGGCCTGCTCCTTGTCCTTGGCCTCGATCATCAGATCCATGTCGGGAGGGCAGGGTGGAAGGGTTCGCACGCGTGGCGAGTGTTTCCTCCGATCGCGAGGCGTTGTGGCACCGGGGCACGACTCGCTGTAATGCATCTTCTGGGTGATGCCCTTGCGAACCCAAGTCGCACGGATTCGGTCAAACAGCTTTCTGATGTCCTCGGTCCCCTCCCGCAGCTCGTTCGCGTCGAATATGATGTTGTGGTGGTGAAAGTCGAGAACAAGGGGGATGTTCAGCTCCTCGCAGATGGGTAGAAGGTCGTGGACTGACCAGGCGACGTCGTCGTTCTCCAGGACGAGGCGGCGTTTGACCGATGGCGACAGCTTCGCATAGTTGACCCTGAACCTGTCAAGCGTGGCCGCCTTGTCGCCGTAAGTGCCTCCCATGTGAAGAATCATGACGGCGTCACGATCCTGTTGTTCAGGGAGCCGTAGCAAGGTGAGCAGCTCGTCATGGTAGTTCAGGTCGCGTATGGCATTGGAGATAACCTCCTTGCGAGGTGAGCCAAGCTGTGTGAACTGGCCCGGATGTGTTGTCAACCGGTGGCCCAACTGCGCAGCCATCTTGCCTGCTTCCGCGAGGACGTCGGCGGCGAATGGCTCCAGGCGATAACCGTACTCCTCATGGCTGGCGAAAGGGAACATTTCGGAGCTAAGACGCATGAACTTGATGCCATATTTGTCGTTCCACTGGAGCATCTTGACAATGTCGCGGGCGTTTGCTATGCCGAGCGCCTCGACATACCTTCGGCCGAGCTCGACATCGGCAGGTTGCGTCTCGTCAGGGCGATTCTTGGTGGAATGCTCAGGCTGGGATGGATCGGCTAGGGGATGGCGATGCTGCAGGATGGATGCTATACGGCATGTTCTCGAACTAAATACTGGTGGATTGGCGGCGCGAAGGTACGTGTTAAGACAGGCCTGGAAGGAGGTTAAAGATACGTAAGGCAGTCGCGTGAGGGAGTAGGGCACGTACATATCCTAGCCTACCCCGCCATGGTAAGGGCAGGTAGTCGCTGTTGACAGGCGGAGCCCTGCCAGCTCCCCTCTCCGGGACGTCGTCATCGCGGATCTTGTCATCCTCAAGATCGCCGACAGCACCCTCACCCGCGGCTCCCTCTATGGGCGCCGCATCCAGACAAGGCGTGCCGGAACGCTCCTCCTCGGCATTGCGAGTGCATTCTTCGGGATCCAATACCTTGGTATCCAGTTGAGGTGTGAATGCTTGGTTTTCGGGTAGATTCTCATCGCCGCTGAGGAGAACGTGGCTGGTCTCTACTGCGAGGCGTTGACTCCTGGTTACGTTTTGTAGGCGGTTCTCCATCTCACTCAGTTCTCTCATGGCGGAACGCACGCCGTGTCTGGACTCGGCTGTCATTTTGCGGCGGACTTGGCGGCGCTTCGCCGGGGGTTGTTCCTTGGCCAAGTCGTCCTCGAGAGGACGCATGCCGGCGCCAGGTTCGGTGACGGATTTGACGTCGTGCAGCCGGCGGGCGGATCTACGCGGGGGCGGTTTATCGGTGACTGGTTTTGACGACACGGATGCTTTGGAATCGTCGGAGGAGGCTGATGCTTTGGAGTTGCTCGAAGAGGCTGATGGCTTCTTCCGTTTGGATGCGGCCATGGTGGAGTATGTATAAGATGCGGGCAGAATTTTGATGAAGGAGCAACGAGCGAGTGATGAGCTCAGGGGCGGGACGGGTGACGGCAGAGACCTGGTGGTACGGAGCAGTGGTTGACGGGAAGACAGATGATTGGCGGCGGCGGAGAAAAAGCTCCTCATGCAGGCAGACCTGTCCCCTATGAGAGACGGGTTCGGGGAGTATTCGCCAGGTAGGGAGGGAGAAGGTGAGAGGACGTCCGGGGTTCGCTCTGCTGTGCCCTGACCAAAGGTGGATGATGTGTGGTGTCAAGGTGCGTACGTGTGTGTGTTGGTGGGAACCGTGAGATCGGAAATGTGATGTGAGGCGAGGCACTGTATGAAATCTCCAGGATATGAGTACGTACACTTGACCTAGATACCGATCAATCGCAGGCCATTGGACCAAAATTACGTACCAACTTATGGTTGAAGGCTTTTCTCACAATGGCCGGAGTAAAAACTCAGGACGAACGGATGGCACGGGAAGGTTGCTAGTTGTAGTAGGGGAAGAGGTTTGAGAAGAAGAGCTTGCATGGCACGGGAAAGGCTGGGGGCGGGCAAGGTGAGGCAAGGTGAGGCGAGATGAGATTAGCTTAGTTGAGTGACGAGGGAGGATACTAGATGAGGTCAACAGAGGGGTCCAAGGAGGGATGAGACCGGACACATTTGGTAGGAAGCAACGCCGAAGGGGAGACGAGGTAAGGCCAGGCAGGGGGAAATGATTACATACGGGGTCCATTTGCCTGCCGGCTCTTCATTCAAAGCCTGGAGCCGCAAACCAGGTATCTGCTCGTTGTCCTACGCTACACTTTCTGTATAGTTTAGATGGAGTACAAGGCTGGAGATGGAAAAATCGAGTTGATTCAAACGCCACGGCCCGCCTCCATTCATGGCAAATCGGACTGCGCAGGTAGGGATCGGAGAATACGGTGCGAAATGCCCCCCAAAACACCTTATACTGAGATGGCTATCTCGATGGTCTAGGCCTATGAAGCAAGCAGAGACAGAACGTCTGGATTGGGGCTCATGATCAGAAGGTGAGCTCGAAAGACTGGGGAAGTCCAAAAAAAGGCGGCAATGGTTACCATGCAGGCATGGGCGCGACCCTTGTCTAGTGCGTCATCTCCCTGTTCCGAACGAATCAGCGGAAGGCTAGGCGACGTCACCAGCCATCCGACGCCACGCCTTCTCTCCTTGCTCACTCACTCTTTGTCTGACGCCAGAATGACGGGGTTCACAGGAACACCAACATCGAGAAATCGGTGATGGGGCTGATGGTACGGATAATGTTCCCTTCTTTTCCTGAAGCAGCTGTGCAGAGCGGGCTCGCGTCTCCCCATTGCCCCCAGCACGTTTTTCTTTTTTTTTTTCACTATCTCTCCGACCATGATAATTTGAAGGGGGAGTGAACTCTGGCCTCTCGTTTTCTCCTACCCATGATCTCATCGTCGTACAAGCGGATGAAGTTTCTGAGTTTTTCGTGTATACCGTACTACGCCCTGCACTCACTCAGGCCTCATCAGCTCACCCTGCTCCTTCGTCAGTTCCGTTCATACAGAGAAACGCGACCGATCGAGCCTTAGTTGGGCCGAGTTTTTCCATGTCCACATGGCGCCTGTCCCTCGGCAGCATTGAAACAGCCCCAAACGCCTACTCATCTCATCTCATCCCAACACACCGAACTCACCGAATCCAGCAAAGTCCCCGATGAACACCCTAATACAAACACTAACGTACGCCCGTGGCGACCCTGTCATCAGGCAGCCTCTGTCATCTAAGCGCGGGATAAGGTTACGGCAAGGAGATCTTCGAGGCAAAACCGTCTGCTTCGCCCTGATTGTCCAATGAATGGGCCTAGAGGCATGCCCGAGAAGCTAACAATGGGAACAAACGTCTATACCATGGCAACCAGCACTAGCCCGAGAGAGGGCAGGTGGTGACAGGCAGACTTATGTGGCGCAAACGGCATACGAACCTCATCAATCTCGATTACCCGTCCACCCGTCTTACCGGCAAATTACCAGGCCCAACTCGGCCCAAAACTCGTTCTTCCGTTTGAGACCTTGCATTGTAGATCCTCAACACAGGGCTCCCGCTCGTCCCTTCCATCCCGCTGCTGTCGCGAGCTGACCAAAACCTCCGGGACCATGACGACGCCATCTCGATGAGTCCAAACCCCGCTGTCTCGTGGGATGTCAAAGTCCGACAAGGTCAGCAGCGTTCCCTCGTCACTCGTACAATGAGGTCGAAAGGGAAAACCCGAGCTGCCATCTTCCGCCTTTTTTTCTTTTTCTCTTAAAAAACAAATTAATTAATTACATTCTGGTCTGTTGTATTCGCTTCAAATGCGCACTTTCCACAAATGCCGCGGAGTGTCGACAACGACGACAGTCACGTATGCGGAACAGCCATGATCATGAACTTCATATGCTGACACCGCCACAGTTGATGACAGTATCTCTCGCTGCCTTCCTTGCATATACATGGGTATCTCAATTCACTCAATACCTCACCCAAACCATCACATTACAGGCACACTCAATCGGGGGGTCGGAAGCCTAGCCGGAGCCGGTCTCACAATGTCGCGGGCGATCCCCATCTCGACCGTTGTCATCATGACCGGCGCCGGCCCCACCGGCTCCGGGGTCGATGCCGCCCTCTTCTTATTCTCCGGTGACTGCCAGTACCGACTTCGACAAACGGGACAGTCGTACCTCTCAATCAGAAACCACGAAGACAGACATTTGGCGTGAAATGCGTGGTGGCAGCCCTTGAGCGCCAGGATGTCGTCGTCAGCAGATGAGTCGCCTGGAGACTTGCGCGTCCTCTGTTTCCACAGCCGCCACCACATCCTTTCCTTGGCGGCCACGATGGTCTTCCAGTGCATCCGCTCAGCCCACAGTCCTCGTGCTTCCCCTCCTCCGCTCCCGCCTCCTCGTCCTCCACTTTCTTCTAGAACACGAACATCCCCGCCGGAGCCCGAGGCTTGCGAGGGGATTGCTTGCATCGGGCCTCCAGACGTCTTGTCGTTGGTTGAGACGAACAGTGGCCCAATGCAGATGGGACTACCGGCAGGAGAGTCATGTCAGTCAGTTGACACCGCCAGAATAGCGTAGCCGCAAGCTCTCCCCCCGCTTGTCAGGCTCTGCAACCCGTCTCTCCGACCTGCGCCGCACCCCCCACCCCACGCAGCAGACCACGACCAGACCACGCTATCCACGGTCCCCCCCCATTGCGCAGTCTATCAGTGCCGACATTGATGTTAACGAGAAAGCTAGGGTGCTCACCATTCTGGCTCAGAGTCTTGCTGGTTGAGCTTTGATTCGAGGTCCAACCTCTCAAGGCTGAGGCTGGTGCACTCGGACACGGCGCTCAACTTTCGGCGCGCATCTTGAAATTGTGATGTTCGGGGATGATATTTGCGATGGTCTTGCACGCGGTTCAACGTGAGGCGGAAGCTGCTCCCAGTCAGCTCCTGTCGCCGTTTTGACGTTTGCGGGATGGGGGGCTTCAGCACGGTCTGTACAGTGGTCCACATATGAGAAGAAACATGAAGAGCGTGAGCAGGGTTATGCCGAGTGCGTCCATCCGGTCGGCGAAAACGCGGCGAGGCGCATTTCAGCGTCCCGGCGCCTGGTTTGATAACGACACGTTCGGGTTGTTTTTTGATAGGGATGTGTTAGTGAGCTATCGTCGCTCGTCAGACCAAGCACGGTTGGATGCCTGTGGGCGGATGCACAAACCACGCAAATGGAGTCTTGCTGCGCGACAAGAGCGACGGTTGCGTCCATTTAAACGGTTCTCAAGAGGCGACTCAGCGATGGTCAGCTTTGCCAAATCATTTGACGTGGCCGTCCAACACAGCCATCCTCTGCCCACCCAATGGTTTGTTTCGTGCACCCATAGTCCAAGGGTGGCAGAGGATGGCTATGTTCCCATGGCTGAACATCGATTCCTTGGAAGCAAGCAAACAAGCAAGATAAGCCATGTGGCCACATCAGAAACGGTCAGGTCAGGTCGAGACTTCTTGTTTTCCTGCCTGTCTGTCACTCGCCCGTCACAAACATCAATTCAGCGATCCCCCGCACTATCACGCGGCAGACCACATCGCGTGCCCGCCAACCCTCTTTCTTTGGTTCTTGATAATTCGTGCACAACGTATGGACTGTGCTGGAAGCCGTCTCTGGGCGCCCAGAGTTTCCGCGCGAAATCGGAAAATGCTCAGTGGACAAATCTTCCAGCGCCGGTCTTCGTTCCCCCTGCTCAACAATGCTTTCCTTGCCATTCCTCCCCAGCGTGCGTGGTCCACAACTGGGTTCTGCTGATCCCGTTTTGACTTTTCCGCCCTTCTCACGCCCCAAACGTGACAGATTCCGTTGTGTCGATTATCTCGTCTCGTAAAGCCAAGGCTCTTGGCTATAAATTGCAACGACTCAGGTGGCCGGTTGGGATGCGACTTGGGCTCATGGACCAAGAGAAATAGTCTTGTTCTCTGACGTAAACTCGGTGGATGTCACAGGTCTTGGTATTTCTTGGTAAGCGGGGGAAACAATCCCCCCCCCTTTCTCTTGCGAGAGTCCCAATCCTGGACACCTTTGCTTCAGCCTTTGGGGAATAGCGAGAGAGGTTGCAGGTCAAGGGGGAGGGTCTGGATTTCTGGGCATCGACATTGATGGCATAGTCTGCGAGTTACAGATTGACGCAGGACCACTGAGGACAAGGCTGGCACTCGCATACGTGCAGACGGAACGAAACGAAACGAAAAAAACGAAGCGCTGGGAGGGGTTGGGCAGTGATATCAGTGGATGGGCGGGGGATTGCCGGGGTGTACCAGGGAGCTGCCCCTCTATCAGGCTATCTCATCCCCTCTACCCCTCCTTAACGAAATTGGAAGACGCAACGAAGTCCGAAAGTCGATTCTCGATTCTCATCGTCTGAGGTGTGTGTGTACTAGAGTAAGTAGATTGCTGACTCTGCAAGCCGCTTCGGGCCTCGATTAATGGGGACCCGGGGGTTTTTGAGCGACCTATCACGGCCAACCTACCCCCGGATGGGACATCAAACTTCTCTCTGTTGCCGACCGTAGGCTCATCTCGCCTCGTCTCCATCCTCATACATCCCCATTCTCCATTCTCCATTCTCCATTCTCCATCTTACCGGGGCCCGGGACTCGGAGGAATGTCTCAGCCAGTGGCAGACAAGACGGAAACGTTGATACAAAGACAGGAGAGGAGAGCCGACGGCGGCGCTGGAGGAGAGGAAAGTGGACACGCTGGGAGGAGCGGCGCCGGCGCCCAGGACGACGGCCAAGAGCCGCCAAGTGTCCTTCGTTCCTTGGCTGTCATCGCTGACCTACCACAGTAGCAGTTGACTTCCTCGCAGTCCACTCCTCGCTCCCACCTCGGGGCGGCCAAGACACCCGCCATCCAATGTCATCAGCTATCGCAACTTCTTGGGAGCGCTCGTACAGGGCAAAAGCTGGTCGAGTTATGCCGTGCGGGAGATATGACGAGACTCACGATAGTCGGAGCGAGGTGGAGGGCTCTCCCCCCTCTCCTCCTCCGAGTATCCGTGTCCCGCACACATTTTCCTCAACGTGATACGCGCAAAATGTGGGATGGCCCCTGGCTGCTGGATGCGTTTAGACACGGTCTTGGAAGCCTTGGTGCCCAGAGAAGCACCGGCCTATCTGATGGGGCTCCTCCGCCATATCTTGGACACATTTCGATGAGTCTCCAAAACCGGACTGGCTTCCATCCCGCCTACCTTACTGGCCGCAGCCGTCACCAGGCACTGGACACTGGACACATAGTCATAGACTGCCTGGCACTATGCCCCATAAGCCGCGGCCTTTCCTACCTCCCGCCCAGCATCTGGGCGTCTCACATCGGGGTGGCTGTGTTTCTCGGCAGACCCGTTCTCCCCCCCCCCGCCCGCATCGCGCCCGGGAGCGTTGGNGTCGTCGTTTGTCGGCCAAACCGGGGCAGCATCCCGGTTCATGTTCGCATTTCCTCCAGTTCTCCACGGTTTTCATAGGCGGCAATTTGCAACAATTCTGGGCAGGCGTTCTCGTGTGCGGGGGCGAAAGGAAGCCAGAAGCGGGCTGGCTGGCTGGCTGGCCTGGCTGGTTTTGGCGTGTTGGGCTACCGAGAGACACACGCCTGCAGAGGGGGCAGGAAGGGGGACAGAAAAAAAAAATTAGAACACGCAGCACAAATATGCCAGTGTGCAGGTGCAAAGATGGTGTGACTGGAAGGGTTGATCCGGGTTGAAGGAAGACTTCGGAGCCCACCGGGTCTGATTCGATTCTCGGGTGTTGGACGGTCGTCAGGTTTGAAAATGACCGGACGGGAAAGCCTTCGGGGCGTTCTCTCGACCTATGGCGGTTCCCGGGTGTCGCTATCAAACGGCGCCGGACGGCGTTTTTCTTATGCCCGCCGTCCTTGCTTAGGGGCCGGGACAAAACACGGCGCTTTATAGTTGTGTAGTGCTCTGAGAGGCCTCCTAAACACATGGTGCACACGTCGTAAGTGTGCGTACGTCACTTGCTCACGGCGTCGCTACCGTCGGGAACCGCTTAACACGGCCTGGGGGTTCCTGTTGTGAAAGGTCGGGATGAACAACAACGGGCGCCGTGCCGCGCAGGGCACACAAGCCAGGGCAGGGGAGGAGGAACTGTCGTCACTGGTCACACTTAACGGAGCAGTACGTTGTATGAGTAGGAGTAGGAGTATGAGGAGGGGGGCACAGGAGGAGGACGAACATGGAGGGGGAATGGGGGGACGGGGGAAAGAGGGGGGGATAGCGCAGTTCACAGTGACCGTCCCATCCCGAGTCCTTCCTCCATATCGAACGTCTGAGCCGGTTTCCCACCCGGGCTGCCCAGAAAACGGATTCTCGGCATCCTCTTGGCCGCTCCTGGGCCCCTGCAACCGCCGCAATCACCGGCCCAGCGGCGTCGCGGCGCCATCTCCCTTCAACCTCTCTCTGTCTAACTGATCCCTGCGCCCGGGGCCCCGCCGGGGAGAGGAGCCAGCCCCGAAACCAGAAACACAGCCTGAGTTCTCGTTGGGTCCCATGTCAGACTTTCCCCATGGAATGGAGAGCGACAAATAGGGCACCTCTGCAGAGAGCTGCCGCAAGCCCGTGTCGGTGCTAGCAGAACTGCAAAGGCCTACTGTCAGTCCAGTTAGCCACCATGCTTGATTAGTTTGCTTTCCTGCAGATGCGCAGAACCGGCATCAACCCTGGCAATCTTCTAGAAGGATGGTACCCCCACATTCGAAGGTTCTTGGAAGGCGAATCCAGTCTCTGAGTGGTTGGGATGTGGTGGAGAAGCAGGAAACTCTCATTCTTCTATCTCTCTGGGCGCAGCCAACTTCATCGCCGGATGCATCAATACCTCATCCCACCCCCCTCCTTTCCCTTGTCTCGGGCGGACCCAACAAGATTCTCCATTACGAACGCCCAGAATCTCTCTCGGCCTCTCAAATAACCACTCTGCCCAGAATGAGGCCCGCTGCCCAGACTCTCGGCGGCCCAACATGGCAGGCGAGAGCGTCCAATTCCCACCGAGATCTGTTATTGCGTGCTATCGGACAGCTCGCGTGTCCTCGAGCGACTTTCGGATTCACCAACTTTTCCCTCGACGAGTCCAACACGATGGAAAACCCCGGGGTCTCCCCTCCATGACCCCAGCAGAGCCCCGCGCAGAGCCGCCAAGGCTGAAGGAACATGCTCGCTCACCCACACTGGTGTCTGGCACACACACAAACTCTCGCCTACAGTACTTTCACACACACACACACACTCATTCACACACACAGAAGGCACGCACGCACGCCTATCTGCGGATAACGGATACACCTTGCGGAAACGGTTACCTTACCAGTGATACCTCTTGTCGCGGCGATATGGAGATGCAATGTGGGCGCCAGGCGCCCCGGTAATCCGCCTATCATGATATGAAGTCATAACGCCGAGAGACGACGCCTTCCATGTTCCTGTCCCCGTCCGCCCCCTTCCCCCGGCGTCTCCAAAGAATACATCTTCCCCAAGCCCCCCGTGGGAATTTGTCTTTCTTGCTTCCTGTCTTTCTCGATATCATCAGAGATCGGCTCCGCGGCTCTTCTTTGTCATCCTTTCTTCCTATGCTCGCCTGTTCTCTTGACTTGAAGGGGGTAGAAGTGCTTGAACCTGGATAAGAGCACTCACACTTTTGCCCGTTCCATACAGCCACTTGCTACTTGCACAACGTCAAAAGACAGACCTGCCTCGACTCCGATTGGATCCGACAACTGCCCGCTTGGCAAAGCCCGGAGACCTTGTTTTCCATCTCGAGGACCGCACACAGAAGTAATCAGCATCCTCACTTTAACTACCTCATCAACCCCTCCTCGCATCACGTTCGCCCTCGGTTGACAGTAAAAGCACAACATCCTTCAACATGGGAAAGCCCGACCCCGAGGCCGAGGCCATGGCCAACCATGTCTCTGGCCAGTCCAACAAGCCCATGTCCCGTCCTGCCCACGCCTTGACGACCGAACAGGTCGTTCAGGAGCTCAGGGCCAACACGGATGACGGTTTGACCCCGGACGAGGCAAAGTCTCGTCTGGAAGTGTATGGCCGCAACGAGTTCGGCGCCGAGAAGGGCGTCCAGCCCGTGAAGATCTTCATTGGACAAATTGCCAATGCCATGACTCTGGTATGTATTGCATTCCCCCGAAAAGCCGGCTTCGACATGTTTGCCTCGAGACTGACGCGGCTTTTGTCGTAGGTCCTGCTACTGGCCATGGCTGCATCTTTCGGTATTGAATCGTGGATTGAAGGAGGTGTCGTGGCTGGTGTCATCCTCCTCAACATCACCGTCGGTTTCCACCAGGAGTTCAAGGCCGCAAAGACCATGGACTCCCTTCGCTCTCTTAGTTCTCCCACCGCCCAGGCCGTCCGTGAGGGCCGCAACGTTACGGTCCCCACCATTGAGATCGTCCCCGGTGACATGGTCGAACTGAAGACCGGTGACACCATCCCCGCCGATGTCCGCATCGTCGAGGCCGTCAACTTCGAGACCAACGAAGCCCTGTTGACCGGAGAGTCTCTTCCCATCCGCAAGGAGGCGTCCCAGACTTTCGATGACGACACCGGCCCGGGTGACCGTCTCAACGTCGCCTACAGCTCTTCCACCGTTACCAAGGGACGTGCCCGCGGTATCGTCTTCGCCACTGGAATGTACACCGAGATTGGACAGATCGCGGCCGCTCTCCGTGGCAAGAACTCCCGCCGCCGTGAGGTCAAGCGTAAGGAGGACGGGTCTGCCAGCTTCGGTCGTTACCTCCAGGCTTGGACTCTGACCGGATCGGATGCCGTCGGACGCTTCCTCGGAGTGAATGTTGGAACACCTCTCCAGAGGAAGCTCTCGAAGCTCGCCATTCTCCTCTTCGGCACCGCCATCGTCTGCGCCTTGATCGTCTTGGGAGCCAACGAGTTCAACACCAACCAGGAGGTCATTATTTACGCCGTCGCTACCGGCCTTTCAATGATTCCCGCGTCCCTCGTCGTCGTTCTGACCATCACCATGGCCGCTGGTACGAAGCGCATGGTCCAGCGTCACGTCATTGTCCGTCAGCTGAAGAGTTTGGAGGCTCTTGGTGGTGTTACGAGTAAGTTGGATGCTGCAACCGTACGTATTGAACCCACGTACTAATATGATACAGACATTTGCTCCGACAAGACCGGAACCCTCACTCAGGGCAAGATGGTTGTCCGCAAGGCTTGGGTTCCCGGAAAGGGCACCTTCTCCGTCAGCAACACCAACGAACCCTTCAACCCCACTGTCGGCGATCTCGGCCACAGAATCGAACAGCCCAAGGACATCGACTTCCGCACCCAGGACTCCGAGGGCGAGTCTCTTTCTGACGCCAAGACACGCGTCGCTCAGGACACTGTTCTTACCGACTACTTCAACGTCGCGTCCCTCGCCAACCTGGCCAACGTCCACAAGACCCCCGAGGGCGAGTGGCACGCGCGTGGTGACCCTACCGAAATTGCCATTCAGGTAAGTTAGCCGCTTCTGTTCTTGCTGCAACACCATCTGACATCTCCAAAGGTTTTCGCTTCTCGCTTCGACTGGAACCGTCTCGGTCTCGCCGGCGACGGAAAACGCTGGAACCAAATCGCCGAGTTCCCCTTCGACTCTGACGTCAAGAAGATGTCCGTCATCTTCGAGGATCTCGAGACCACCAAGCAGACCGGCAAGAGCAAGACGTGGCTCTTCACCAAGGGTGCCGTCGAGCGTGTCATCTCTTCCTGCCCCACCATCCAGATGGGTGACGAGGTCATCGAGCTCACCAAGGAGATTGAGAAGGACATTCTGTCCAACATGGAGGCCCTCGCCCGCCTGGGACTTCGTGTTCTGGCCTTCGCCAGCAAGACTGACATTGGCACCGTCGACAACCACGACAACTTGGACCGCATCAACTTCGAGAAGGACCTTACCTTCCGCGGCCTAATCGGTCTCTACGACCCTCCCCGCCCTGAGTCCGCTCCCTCCGTCCAGAAGTTCCACCAGGCCGGCGTCAGCGTCCACATGTTGACTGGTGACCACCCCGAGACCGCCCGTGCCATCGCCCTCGAGGTCGGCATCCTGCCCAGCCGCATGAACGAGATCTCAGCGGACGTCGCGAAAACCATGGTCATGGCCGCGTCCGACTTTGACAAGCTTACCGACGACCAGATCGACAAGCTTCCCCGCCTGCCTCTCGTTGTCGCTCGTTGCGCCCCTCAGACCAAGGTCCGCATGATTGAGGCCCTTCACCGCCGCCAGAAGTTCGTGGCCATGACCGGTGACGGTGTCAACGACTCCCCTAGTCTGAAGCGCGCCGACGTTGGTATCGCCATGGGCGAGAGCGGCTCTGACGTTGCCAAGGAAGCATCCGACATCATTCTCACCGACGACAACTTCGCGTCCATCCTCAACGCCGTCGAGGAGGGTCGCCGCATGTTCGACAACATCCAGAAGTTCGTCCTGCACGTGTTGGCGTGTAACGTTGCCCAGGCCTGCACTCTTCTCATCGGTTTGGTCTTCAAGGACGAGAGCGGTCTCTCCGTGTTCCCCTTGGCCCCCGTCGAAGTCATGTGGATTATCATGATTACCTCTGGTCTTCCCGACATGGCTCTCGGATTCGAAGTTGCCGCGCCCGATATCATGGACCGCCCTCCCCAGAACGTGAGTTGACAAACCCCACCGCCCCGCCTCGAAACTTTGCCCGGCTTGCTAACGTACCCCATAGATGAAGGTTGGTGTCTTCACCTGGGAGCTGATGCTCGACATGTTGGTCTACGGACTCTGGACCGCCGCGCTCTGCCTGGCGTCCTTCGTCCTGGTCATGTTCGGATGGGGCGATGGCCAATTCGGCAGCAACTGCAACAAGGACTACTCCCCCGAGTGTGACACTGTCTTCCGCGCCCGCGCCACCTGTTTCGCCTCCCTCACCTGGTTCGCCCTCTTCCTCGCCTGGGAGATGGTCAACATGCGGCGCTCCTTCTTCCGCATGCAGCCCAAGAGCACCAAGTACTTCACCCAGTGGTTCTGGGACACCTGGCGCAACAAGCTCCTCTTCTTCGCCATCGTCATCGGCTTCGTCACCATCTTCCCCCTCACCTACATCCCCGGCCTCAACACCGTCGTCTTCAAGCACGCGCCCATCACCTGGGAGTGGGGCATCGTCTTCGTCTGCGCCGTCCTGTTCTTCATGGGTATCGAGGCCTGGAAGTGGGCCAAGCGCATCTACTTCCGCCGCCAGGCCCGCAAGGAGCACGGCGCCAACCCGGACATTGAGAGCCGCGTCTTCGGCCACTACTACACCATCGGCGGCGTCGAGCTCGAGTCCTCGCCGACCCTTGGCAGCCGCAGCGTCACCAACGAGAAGGACCTGCGGGGCGAGAAGGGCAACAACGGATACTCGAGCGCGGGTAGCCGATGAACGCCACAGGAAAGGTGCGAGTTTTGATCATTTACGCCTCAAGTTCAATAGAGAGTGGACGAGGGAGTGCACAGGCGGGTGAGAGAGCGGAGGAGATATCCAAAAAGCGTACGCCGAGTGATGAAGCCATGAAGCGATTCACGCGTTGCATTGTTTTCACTGCATATAGAGACGGGTTACATCAACCGAGAATGAAAAGTTTACTGCTTGGCGGAGGAGGATGATGACTGGATGACGAGAAGGGCAACGCGATGGTCGCGATGGCCGATCCACAGTTGAATCGTGCCCATACAATAGTATTGTATACATGTCTACTCTCTAGTACCTGAATGAACATAGCACTGAGAAACACGCCTTGTGCCTTTGGTCCCGTGTGACCTAGCGATTGACGATTTGAATCCTGCCATGATGTGAAGTTGTCGTGTTGACTGCTTCAAGACACC
Source organism: Colletotrichum chlorophyti (assembly GCA_001937105.1). NCBI lineage: Eukaryota > Fungi > Ascomycota > Sordariomycetes > Glomerellales > Glomerellaceae > Colletotrichum > Colletotrichum chlorophyti. Next base: position 135,974 of record MPGH01000084.1, read on the forward strand.
CAGTTATAAAATTGTGGTCACCATCGCCAACCATGCCCTCTTCCTCGAGATGACTATCCAGAAGGAATGTGTAGTTGCTGTCCATTGTTCCTCGCTATTATCGTCATTAGACTCAAGTTGAAACGTCGATACAACTTAGTACTAGTGCGTACACTCCAGAGACCGATTGCGGTCGCTTTCTTACGTCACACGCCCGGCCAGCTGCAGAAGCTCTTGTTAGACAAAGAATCATGAGAGGAAGCCCCCACCACGACGCAACGATTCTCCGGCCTCAAGGGTCCACCAGTCGACTTTACCTTGATTTTCTTCTTTCCCTGCCAAGAAATCATTAATCACGTCCGATATGGTGTAGTGGCCAACATGATGCCCTCTCATCTCGTCGAGAGGTTAGGCATAGCCCCGAGTTCGATTCTCGGTTTCGGAATGTTTTGCTCTCCACAGAGACATTCCATCTCTTTTTTCTCTTGGCTCTTTCTCGAGTAGAGTTGAACCATATCGCCCGCATGTACAATCGGCGAGGCATACATGCAGTGGGAGATAAGGACGGGCAATCTGCAAGGGACGGCGTAGAAGAAATGCTTGAATCAATCCCTTCTCATATAATCTCAACCCCATTCCAGACGCATCTGGATCCGATCAAGCCTAGACGAACAAAGCTTGGGTTCATTGATCCCCCCTTTGTCTCACTTAGCAAACGCCCGCGGCCAAGCGCGTTCCGCCCGCCCCCCCTCGGCGCCCAGCCCCCAATCAACAAACCGGCCGCTTCTGGGTTCACCTCTCTTAGTTCATCTGGGCTTGCAGCATCCCGCATCCCGCATCCCGCAACGTGCCTGGCATGATAGTCTGCTTCCCTCCGGATGACGTATGCGGGGCCTGATATCACCTCCACTTGCTCCGGCGGCCCTGAGGGTTGATTTGCGGAGCCGAGGCAAGTTCCTGGTATCTCCTCGCGTTCGTTCTTGCAGGGGAGCCTTTCTCTCCCCCTCATTCCAAGTTTCATCTCATTCACGTAGCAATCCTGATGAGCTTGTCCAGTCGGTTGGGCTCGTTGTTGAGAATCTCGTCATACCTTAGTCTCGGGCGTAAATCGCGCTCGTCGTCCTTTATAACTAGACCTTTTCACCCAATCTCCGTCATCCGCCCGCTCCCTCACTTGTTAGCCGAGTGGTGAGTGAAGCACAATAAAGCAGAAAACAAAGAACCGCCGACGATATTTAAAATGGCGACGTTGACATCCGTCCTCGTGGCCGGCCTCGCCGTGTTTGGAGGATACACGTACGGCCCGGCCGTCAAGCGGACCGTGACCCTCATGGGCCTGGCGCGGACCAACGTCAACACGCCGGTCGCCCACGCCGGGGACCTCATCTTCATCGATGACACGACTCACTGCGAAGACATCCATCACCACGTGCCGAGTGGGTTACTCTTCACCGCCTGCGAGGACACGGCCGAGACGCGCCCGTTGTGGTTCCCCGGCCTTGGCCACCTCGACGACCCGGTCAAGGGGTCGGACGGCCGGGGTTCCATTCACGTCATCGACCCCAAGGTTAGACATGAGCCGTGACACCGAAATGTTCTACCTTCTCCGGGATTCAAGATTGCTAATGAGCGCGCGCCCACCAGGACATGACCCAGAAGCGCCTCAAGTTTGAAAACTTTGACGGCACCTTCGTCACCCACGGCATCGACGTGATCTCGGACCCCGAGAACCCGGCCGCGGTCTACATCTTCGCCGTCAACCACGTCCCCAACCCGGAATACCTCGCGACCAAAATCGCCGGCCAGGCCGACAGGGACTTCCCGGAGAAGGCCCAGTCCCGCGTCGAAATCTTCCACTACACGCTGGGGTCGCCGACCGTCAAGCACCTGCGCTCCGTCCTGCACCCGCTCGTCAAGACGCCCAACGACATCTTCATCAAGGACCCCCACTCGTTCTACGTGACCAACGACCACTTCTACCGCGACGGCGCCGGGAGGCTCGTGGAGGACCTGTGGCCCGGCACGTCCTGGACCGACACCATCCACGTCCGGGTCGAGTCGCTGTCCGCGCGGCTCCCCACGGAAGGCGTCGCCGCGGAGGTGGCCCTCCAGGGCTTGCGCAACAACAACGGCCTGGGCCGCGGCAGACACGGCGAGATCCTCATCGACAACTGCGCCAAAGGCGAGCTGCACGTCGGGAAGCTCTCCTCGGACCCCAAGAACGCCAGCGTCGACGTCGTCCAAGTCGTCCGGGTGGACTCTTACATCGACAACCCCAGCTGGTTCGAGGACCCGTACCGGTCCGAGACCCACGACGCGAGCGGTTTCGTGCTACCGGGTCTGGCGCGACCTATCGAGATCCCCAAAGAAGCTCACCACCCGTCGCCCAAGCTGGGGTCGATGGTGTGGTACGTGAAGCCCACGACGGGCGGCGCCGACGGCTGGGAGAAGCGCCTTTTGTTCCAGGACGACGGGACGCGAGCCAGCGGTGCCGCGGCTGCTGTCCTGGTGGCCATCGACCCGGCCAAGGAGAACGGGCAGAGGAAAGCGTGGCTGTTCGTAACCGGTTTCATGTCGAGTAATGTTGTTGCCGTCAAGGTGGATCTTTGAGGGAGGAGCTTGTGGGGGAAGGGGGGAGGAAATGGGGAATGTGCGAGGGGAAGAAAAAAAGGGTAAGGAAGCGAGGAACATTTGAAAAAATAATTGTGCCCAAAGCCAGAATCGAACTGGCGATCTTCTCATTTCGGACTTGGCCAGCCACTCGATGCGAATGCAGGCGAGGACCGCAGTACTAGTGAGACGCTTTACCACTGAGCCATTCGGGCTTTCTATTTGGTGTTAAAGGTTGAGCTGATTGTGAGGGTTATATAGCTTAGTAGCTGCCACACTGGCAAAAATCCGCCCTCTCGCGTCGCAGCCAGAATTTCCACTTCATTGCTGCTTAAGTGATCGCAACGGGACTAGCATATGCAAGAGACTGAGACCTACTTCATGTCATGGATGTAATTTAATTAGTTTTTCCACCTCAAAAGAATGCAACACAGTCTTACAGGATGACAGAAATCAGTCAAAACCCTCGATTGAGTTGTGAGTCCAAACGCCGCGCCATTCATACTACGTACAACATGCACTGCAAGCATATTCCCTTCATTGACCACCCTTGATATTATACATCAGATCAGCAGCGCCAAATGACTTCGCCCGGCACCGTTTATCGACGCCTCATCGAGTACGAATCCCCCGCCCGATAAACATCCTGAATGAAGCGATCCGATTCGCTTATGATGCGGATGGCCTGGTCAACGCTCGGCGACCTCGGCTCGCCCATGACTCCCTGCCAGCCCTGCAGGAGCTGCTTCAGGTGATCGCCGGCGCGGAGGACCTCGGGGCCTATCATGTCCTTCAAGGCCGGGATGCGGCAGGCGGCGAGCAGGACGAGCATGGCGCCGGCCATCGACAGCGAGCAGATCCACGTGTCCACCAGAACGGTCTGCCCGAACCCCTTCAGGTTGAGGATGTGCAACAGGCACGCATCCAAACACGCCTTGCAGCTCTTCAGCGCGTCCTGGCTGATGAGCAGCTCGGAGCTCGACCCGTTCCCGCCCGCCATCCCGCTCAGCATCCACATCAGGTACGGCCTGTAGATGACGCTCCGGCAGGTGAGATACCTCTGCCGCAGAAACCCCCCGTGCTCCGTCGCCGTGCTCTGGCTGTTCCCCAGCTCGTCGAAGCCGACGCTGAAGGCGAACGCCGGCGGGAGCACCTCGCGCCATTCGTCGAGCTGGTGGTTCAGCTCCGCGACGACGTAGGGGAAGCGCGCGTGGTCGAGGGCGGCGCCGGTGCCGCGGGCGTAGAGGAGCTGGTGCACGCGGTTGAGGAGGCGGCGCATCGAGATGCAGGCGAGGAAGTAGAGGGAGGACTGCTCTTCTGACTGGGGGTCTTTGTGCGTGTTGTATTCCCCGGGGAGAGGCGTCGATGATTCGATGCGGGCGATGCCGGACTGTGGGAGGCCCGAGAGCTCGGCGAGGTAGTCGCTTGGCACATCATGAGTCGAGAGCCCAAGGAAAGATAAAAGGGGGCGATTCACTAACCTCTCGAGAATGTAGCAGGACCAGAAGATCCTGCGAATGCGTTCCTGGTCGTCCGTCGACTCGGATTCTGGCGGGTAGGACAGGAGCAACAGGCACTTGGCGGATGCCGAGTTGATGTACTCCCAGGCCTGCAAAGGCCGACGGAGGAAAGCAAAGTACATGCTAGAAAGGTCACGTCAGCCACCACAACACCGTTGGTCGCCGTGGGAGAGATAGTATGTTGCACTCACGCCGCGAAGAACAGGCAGTGGGTTGCCATGCTGCCCACGTTCATGTGCACGACGTGCAGCTTCTTCAGCACGCTGTCAAAGTACATGTCACCCATAGCCCTCCGGTTCGCTCTCCTCTTCCGCTCCTCGTCACTCATCGCTGCGTTGCTCGTCAACCCGGCAGTCACTTGACCCGCGCAGCCAAGGGCCATCGTTAGCAGCGCCAGACACACAAGAATGCTGTCTTCTTCGGGAATGCCGTCCGAGATGATCTCGCGGACCTGTGCAAGTTGGCTGCGGGACATGGTTGGGTACCAAAAGTTGATGGTCTGCTCAAAGGACTCGATGATACCGTCGATATCCTCGGCCGTCACGTAGGGGTACATGGTCGTGGAACGCGTCTTGAGCGGGGGCCGCGACTGCTCGAGGTGGAAGATGGACACGTAGCCGTCCCTCATGCTCGAGAAGACGTCGAAGTGAGGCCACTGCAGGACGGACTCGGTCGTGCTCGTGTGCATCGAGTCCAGGACGGCATTCTCGAAATTGTTCTGGTACGTCTCGGAGATGGGCGTCCGCTGCGGGTGATGGGCCTCGTTCAGTGGAGACCCGGAGAAGGACCCCCGGGAGGCGGAGCGGAGGGCGGGCGACACGACGGGCGGGCGGTGCTCGGCGAAAGGGGGCGTTGCCTTGAAAGCTCCATCGTGAGACGCGTTCGGGGAAAGGTGGAACGAGGAGGAGACGGGACTGACGATGGTTGCCTTGATCTCATGGAGGAACTTTTCCACCCTCAGCACGCCTTCGAGGATGAGATCGCTCTTCCCGCGCCTGGGTGCATGCGCACAAGAACGTCAGGAAAATGGACTCTGCATAACATCACAGCTAGGCTCCTTCTTCCCCGTGGCCTGCAAGATGGATGGAATTCACCCGGCGGACGAATGGGCTGATGCGCCGGGGCGCCGGGGATCACGGCGCCGGGGTACCGGCGAGGCGGGACTTACGAGTTGGCCTCGGATCCATACGTGCATTCCTGCTGCGATGCAGCACAGGATGCGCATGGCGTGTTGCCGTTGCACCTGGTCGCAAACTGTTTAGCACCTATCCAACGCTGTCCCGGGAGTTTGGGACGGCCGTGGTCCCGGCCGCGTCCCCTCGGTCGCACGTACCTGATTTTTCTGGCGCGACACGTATCACACTGTGAGACGCCATGTTAGCTAGGGTGGGAAAAAAAAAAAAAACCTTGGTTACTCGGCCAAGATCGACATGATGACATTCAGAGTTCCAAGATATATAGTACGCCCCACCGAGCGACGGTTCCCGGGATACAGCAAGGTGTGATTGCACGCGGGTCACTTGAGGTTGAAACAGAGACATCGCGAGATGTAGAGCCGGGTTGGTCAAGACATTGCTGTGCGGTCTCTAGCCCCCCCAATGAGTGTGGCCTGATGGGCAGTCATGGTAGACAGCAACGACAAATAGGACTTGCGAAAAGGTCGCAATTGTGAAGGGAAAAACACAAACAACGCCCGACTCACTTACCGCGTGGCTCGTCCTCAACCTCTTCCTAGCCGGCTCAGAAATCGTGTCATTGTCCATCGTCTCCATCGAAGCGGCGTGGTTGGCATAGCATGGTGTTTACAACTCCCCAACGACAAAGTTCCACGGCGGGCCTGGGGGAGCTTCGATCCGAAGCGGACCGAGTGATGAGGAGGGAGGGGCAAACAAAGAAGAAAAAAGATGAAAAGAGTTTCTGGTGCAAGTGGGAAGGGGGGAGGGGGCCCTCCAAGGAGAGAATCCTGGCAGAAAGGCTTTGCATATATGCACCCACGTGCGTGATGTTTCTGTTGCGGGGGATGAAGGATTGTGGAGAAGGAGGAGGTGAGTGGATATCGTCAAATTGGAGAAAACAATCCGTCTAGGCTTAGGGCGGAAGGATATTGCGGGGGCCCTTTTGCATGTGCTAGCCACCCTATTGTTTTTTTTTTTTTTTTTTNTCTTTTCCGTGGTGGACGAGAGTCAAAGTCTGGGATCCCCTCGGTTCATCCCGTTGCACAACCCCGGGTCGACAGGCTCTTGTCCGAGGCCAGCAGCGGACATGTGCCCGTTCATGGACAGTGGGTGTACTTGGCGAGGCTGGTCGTCTGATGATACGAGATGGTCGGGTTTTTCTTCCCTTCGGCCGATTTCCAAGGGCTGGTTGCGAGAGACTCCGGTGATGTGGTCGTGTTGGAGCACGATGAACCTGATGCTGATGTTGGAAACTGGTGTCACTCTTGCAGCGGCAAACTTGTGCCGCTCCAATCACGTCGACAATGGCATGATCACTGCTCTACCCCAACCGCTTGACGTCGGCTCATTGTTATGCCAATACCCCCCAAAACCTCGGCAGTCATCCAGTGGAGTATTCAAATGCTCTTGCTTGCGACGGAAGCCACGCAAAGTGACAACTCATGGATTGTTTACGATACATAGTTATCCTTGCCCATAACCATTATCTGGTTCGATTTTCTCAACCCTTGGATAGAACACAACCTTAGGTGAAGCTCGGCGATTTGGCCCGGGACCCGGACCGGTATCAGCCCCCGCTTACACACCGCCGAGCCCGGCCCGGTGCGGACATTTAGACCGACCCGACCCACTTCTCGCCCTGGACCTGCATCGTGTTCAGGACCGTCTCGGCCGACCTTGGCTCCAAGCTCTTCTTGACCGGGTTCGGGGCGCTGAAGACCTCCTCCAATTCCTCGAGCGTGCGGTCCTTGGTTTCGGGGAAGAAGAAGTAGATGAAGACCGCCTCGAAGAGGTCCCAGAAGACGAAGACGATGTAGAAGTAGTACTGGATGTTGAGGAACGCCGGTCCGCTGGCGTACTGGATGATGGTGCTCGCCACGGCACTGGCGAAGTTTCCGACGGCGGTGCCCTTGGCGCGCGTGGAGGTGCTGAGGGTCTCGGCAATGTACATGCTCTGCAGAGGAGTCCAACCGAAGCTGAAGACGATGCCGAAGATGTAGATGAAGGCGATCGTCGCGTTGGCGGCAGCAGCGTTGGAGGTGTCCTCCTTGGCGAGCTTTGATGTGCCGGTGATGATGGCGAAACAGCAGGAGCAGAAAATGATGGAGTAGATCAGGAGCGGTCTGCGCCCGACGACGTCCGTCATGCGGGCTCCGACCAGGGACGCTCCGAGGCAGAGGATCGGGTTGATGGCGTTGAGCGCCAACACCCGCTTCTCGTCCTTGATGCCCGCGTTCTCCAAAAGTGCCGTCATATAATAACTACTAAGACTGTTTCCACTTACCTGGCCGAAGACGGCCATGCCGAGCACGCAGATGAGCCTTCGGCGGGCGGAGTGAGTGCCCCATAGCTCGCTGTAGTCCCACCACTTCTTGTCCGACGCGTCGGTGCTGATTTGGGAAAGCATCTCCTTAAGCTGGAGCTGGACGATGGGGTGGTCGACCGAGCCTTCGCCGTGGTACTTGGCCAGGACCCTGGCAGCCTCTTCGTGCTTGTCGTTGGCCATGAGCCATCGTGGGGATTCGGGGATGAAGAAGACGCCGATGCAGACGATCCCGCTCGTGACCCTGAAGTAACACAGCGTCAGTAATTGCGATACGACGGTTTGAAATAACCGAGAGCTTTGAGAACATGGGGCTCACATCTGAAGCCAAATAGGCAGACGCCAGCCGCTTTGGTTTTCGATGTAGGAACATCCATAGACGACCCACGAAGCGAGGATCGAGCCAATGTACCAGGTGCAGTTATAGACACCGGTAATTGTGCCTCTCCATGCCGGGTGCGCCATCTCGGAGACCTACGAAAGGGCACCAGTCAGCTCAGTTTCGTCAAGCGGGGGGGCGGCGAGGGACTCACATAAGTAGGAGCAGAAACACAACAAAAGCTGACGCCGAAACCGAGAACGAATCGCCCAGCCAGAAACTGTTCTGATCTTTGGAGAGTGTTAGTCGTGGAAAGCGGTATCCGCGGAATAATGATTGAGGCTCACGTCTTAGTGGGCGCCTGAATGCAGGTGCCGATAATCACAATCGCCGCGCCGATGAACATGCCCCATCTACGGCCGAGATAGTCGTTGGCTGGTCCAGTGAAGAAGACGGCAGCGACGCTACCGATGTTGTACCTGTTTCGGACAAGTCAGGCACGGGGGCCAAATCTTTTTGGGAGCGGGATCACTTACATGGCAAAGATGATTCCCGTGCTCTCATCGACGGTTTGCTTGTTGAAGTAGGCCATGTACGACTTCATGCCGTTAAGACCTCCCATCTTCAGTCACGTCAGTAATTTGTTCATCGCATTTGAGGTTCGCCTGTAGGTACTGACGAGAGAGCCATCGTAGCCGTTCAAAGCGCCGTTCAGGTACGCTAACGATTTTGTTAGACCATCACCCGATGCATCAAAGAGACAATCTGGTTTCGTGGCATACCGATGAGCAGAACGCCGTAGAGACGGAACATGGACGGCGTCCATGGCGAATACGAGCCCTCCTGAGTCTCGTGGGCGATCTGAACGGCAACGTCGACGTCCGGAGCGTCAACACGGCGATCTTCGGCGTGCCCACCGACGACAACGTCGGACTTCTCGGCGGCCATGGTGGGGGGGGGGAAGCTGCAGCAAGCGCACGGCTGGGTTCGAACCAAGTGGATCAAGCTATCAGGAACAGTGGAACGGTGGAGAGACTGAGGCTTGGGATGAGGTCCATCGATGGAGACAAAAGACTGGAGAGGCGATAACGCGGCCCTCTTAAATGGCTCTCAACGACCGACCAGACAGCCTCCCCGGCCCATAAGAAGACGAACTCCTCCCCCGCATCTCGGGCCATCTAGTCATCCAGAACGAAGCGGGAGACCTGGGGGTGGACATGGTGAAGGACGGCCGTGAACCAACAGCACAGGTGCGCTTGCAGACATTAGCCGGGGTTTAACACAGGTCTCGATCTGGGGTTGAGAAACAAGCAACATAGCTCATCCTTCCAACACGAGAAGAACCGTCGGGGAATAACAGCCAGCCGAGTTGAAAAGCAGGGAACGGGTTGGTGGGGGTAATGAGACGTTGCACCGGGCCCCTTAGCCGGATGGGGGATGGGAGGTGGCGGGGCCGGCCCCGACTTCCCCGGGTCCAATGAAGGCCGCATGGATTGCCGTCAAGGACTAGACCTCTTTCACCAAGGTGGTGCGGAGATGCTACGACGAGGGGTGCAAGGGTTCCCTCGGGGGGTCCCCCTCCTGACTCGGAGCTACCCCGACGCCGGCCCACGCCCAAGATTCGTGCCCCACGTTTGGTTCGTCATATGGCGGGACAAAACAAGAGCTTCACCGGGATGGGAAGCTAGCTGTGTGATGGGAAATCCGATATTTTCCCCATTTTCCCCGTAGATACGACCGGCGCATTGTTCTGCGTGGAGCATTGAGCTCGAATAAATAACGACTTGACCTTGAGCAGCTGCCCTTCCGGCTCTCGTACTCTTCCTCCTCCTTNTCCCTCCTCCTCACACAGACTTCACGATGGCTTCTCAGACTCAAGGCTTGCCCCTCCAGGCGGAGGAGGGAGTTCACGACTACGAGAACCCCGCAGTCTTCCGCCGCAACACCCTTCCTCCTCGCTCATACTTCATCCCCGAGACCTCTATCCTTCTCAATGGCGTCTGGGACTTTCACATGGCCGGCACTCCCGAGGAGGCGCCGTTGCCGGAAGACAAGGGCGACGAATGGGGCACCATCAACGTCCCCGGCCACTGGCAGCTCCAGGGCCACGGCTACCCGTGGTACACCAACACCCAGTTCCCCATCCCCGTCAACCCGCCCTACGTACCCAGCGAGAACCCGACCGGCACATACAGGCGCACTTTCCACGTTCCCTCCAACTGGGATGACTCGCACCAATTGAGGTTGAGGTTCGACGGCGTCGACTCTACATACCACGTCTGGGTCAACGGCGTGCTCATCGGCATGGCCAAGGGAGCCCGCAACGCTTCCGAGTTCGATGTGACCAGCATCCTCAAGAGAGACGGGCCCAACGAGCTCTTTGTGAGAGTATACCAATGGTCCGACGCCACTTATATCGAGGACCAGGACCAATGGTGGCTGTCTGGTGAGTTTGTGAGGGGTGATGTGGTGACTGATGAGCGTCTCCGTCTAACCCGTGCGTCTGCGACACAGGTATCTTCAGAGACGTCACACTCTTGGCCGTCCCCGCGGCCACGAGAATCGAGGACTGGTTCCTGCGGACCGACCTGGACGACAAGTACGAGAACGCCACCCTCCTGGCGACCATCGACGTCAAGGCCGCCGAGAAGGGCACCGTCAAGCTCACCCTGAGCGAGCTCGGCAAGAACGGCGGCGCCGTCATCGCCACCAAGGAGGCCGAGGTCAGCGCCGACGACTCCAAGGTTGAGCTCAGCATCCCCGTCACGAACCCCAAGAAGTGGACCGCCGAGACCCCTTACCTGTACCGGGTTGACATCACCCTCGGCTCCCACTCCGTCTTCCAGAACATCGGTTTCCGCAAGGTCGAGATCAAGAACGGCTTGATCTCGGTCAACGGCGTGCCCATTCGCATCCGCGGCGTCAACCGTCACGAGCACCACGCCCACTTCGGCCGCGCCGTCCCCTTCGACTACATCAAGCGCGACCTCCTCATCATGAAGAACCACAACATCAACTCCCTCCGATGCTCACACTACCCTCCCCACCCGCGCCTCTTCGAGCTCGCCGACGAGCTGGGTCTCTGGGTCATGGACGAGGCCGACCTCGAGTGCCACGGCTTCTACGACGCCGTCGCCCGCCCGCAGGACGTCAAGGAGGAGGCCGACTACGAGGAGCGCAAGGCCGTCACCTTCCCCCTGGCCGGCAAGTACACCAGCGAGAACCCCGAGTGGCGCGAGGCCTACCTCGACCGCATGGTTCAGCTGTTGCAGCGCGACAAGAACCACACGAGCATCATCATGTGGTCGCTGGGCAACGAGGCTTTCTACGGCGAGAACCAGAAGGCCATGAACGAGTACAGCAAGAAGTTCGACCCGGGCCGTCCCGTCCACTACGAGGGCGACGTCAAGGCCGAGACCGCCGACATGTACTCCTACATGTACCCCCCGATCGACCGCCTGACCCGGCTCGTTGAGACCGAGGGCGTCAAGGAGGATGGCAGCTACGAGAAGCCCGTCATCCTTTGCGAATACGGTCACGCCATGGGCAACGGCCCCGGTGGTCTGGACGACTACATCGAGGTCTTTGAGAAGTTCCCTCGTCTCCAGGGTGGCTACATCTGGGAGTGGGCGAACCACGGCATCTGGAAGGAGGACCCCGATGGCAAGAAATACTACGCCTACGGAGGAGACTTTGGCGAGCGTCCCCACGACGGCACCTTCGTCATGGACGGTCTGCTGACCAGCACTCACGATCCCACGCCCGGCCTGATCGAGCTCAAGAAGGCCTACCAGCCCCTCCAGCTCTCCGTCGAGGGCAACCAGCTTGTCGTCAAGAACAAGTACGACTTTGTTGGTGTCGACCACCTGGCCGCCTCTTACAAGGTTGAGGAGTTGGGCGAGAAGTAAGTCACCGCACGCACTTGATGCACAGGCAAACAGACAGTAACTAACCGCGTCTGACACAGCTCCGCTCTCCTCGTCGCCGGTAACCTCGACATTCCCCAGATCGCCGCCGGCGAGACCGCCAAGGTCGACCTCCCCTCGACCATCGCGAACATCAAGTCCGACAAGGAGCTCTACCTCACCGTGACCTTCCGCCTGAAGGACTCGACAAACTGGGCCGAGCCCTCCCACGAGATCGCCTGGATCCAGCACAAGCTCGCCGGTGACGCCGTGGCCCCCAAGCTGGCCAACACCGCCGTCGGCTCGAAGCTCCAAGTCGACAAGTCCCGCGCAAAGGTGACTGTGTCTGGCTCCGACTTCGCCATCACCTTCGATACCGGCCGCGGCTACATCACCTCCTGGACGGCCGCCGGCGTGCCCCTCCTCGAGAAGGATGCCTCCACCGGCGCCGCCATCATCCCCAACTTCTGGCGTCCTCCCACCGACAACGACAAGCCCAACGACGTGCCCTACTGGGTCCGGTACGGCGTCAACGCCTTCGACAGCTTCCTCCGCTCTTTCGACATCAAGGAGTCGGCCGACAAGGTCGAGGTCACCACGTCAACCTTCCTCTCCCCTCGCGTTCTGGACTGGGGCTGGCAGACCATCACCACCTACACCATCGACGTCGCCGGCCGCCTGACCATCGCCNACAACGTCAAGTACCTCGCCCTCGGCCCCGGCGAGTCCTACCCGGACAAGAAGTCCAGCCAGCGCCTCGGCGTCTACAGCGCCACGGTGCCGGAGCTGCACCAGCACTACGACGTGCCGCAGGAGGGCGGAAACCACATGGAGACGCGCTACGTCAAGCTGACCGAGAGCCACGGCCGCGGAATCCGCGCCACGCCGGCCGATGCCGCCGTGTGGTCAGAAGAGGAGTGGCGCCAGTTCAGCTTCCAGGTCAGCCACTACAGCGCCAAGACGGTGCAGACGGCCGCGCACCCGTGCGACCTCGTCGAGGATGACGCGACGCTGCTGCGTCTCGATGCGCGGGTCGCCGGTGTCGGCTCGGCGGCATGCGGCCCCAACGTCAGGGAGGACCTGAAGGTTCACATCGGTGACTTCAAGTTTGGATTTGTGCTTGAGAGGGTTGGATTCTAAAGAAGGTTTACGATGATGTGCTATGATTGATCTTGGGGTAGGCAAGGGTCACAAGACCCGGATGAGGGTTACAAGTGAATAGAGCTTGGATTACATAGACGGTTGTATCGATATGCAAGTATTACCGACGTTCCAGTATTCTGCTGATATTGTGAGCTGAACTACGAGCAAGTGTGGACAGCATTTCGCATCTTTCACAACGGGGTGGCGGAAAAACCACCATTCGGGGATGATGGCTTGAGGTGGTTTTCGCCGCCTGTCACATCAAACAGGGAAAAACCTGCCTGAATGCACTGAGGACTGGATGTTCCTTGGCCGTGAGGACCTGCAACTAGAGTATAAGAAACCCTCCATCATCAAGACTCGACGGCTTCCGTTTCTTCTTGGAGCACGATCGCGGAGAGAGGACCGCAGCACTGGTCCCAAGGCAGAAGAACCGGGCAAGCAAAGCAAGGGCAGGTGAAGCCTCGCGGATGAGACCGGAGTTGGAATTCACCAAGAGTACCCTTTCCGTCATACGTTGTGTACATTCTAGAAAATCCAACGGCAGTCGAATCCCTCCATTTATTGCCTCGCTCAGGGTGAGCGGCAACGCAGGTGCGGTGCCTTTGGAAGGAAAGAGAATGGAAGCCTGGAGGCACTTGTCTGCGCGTTATGACTGAATCCCGCTGCCTCGCACTTCGTCTGTTCTTCTTCTTCGGACATCCTCGTATCAAGACAACATCGTCAACCTCAATACACACCGCTTTTTTACCTCCTCGGAATCTTTCAATCAAAATATCCTACATATCGTTTTTCCTTTTCCACCCGATACCGCCCAGTAGTATTTTGTTACTTACCTAGAAAGCTCTTTTTCCTGCCTTCCTTGTTCAAACCATTCCGACACCCAAGATTCGACACCAGAGGCAGAGTGTCCTTGCCGGTTTCCTTGAAACAGAAGCGATCGTTTCCAAATCAACCTTCTCCCCCAGCTGCATCCAAGATGAACGCTCCCGACGAGAAGACCACCCCGGTACCGCAACTAGATCCCCATCTGCTGCCCCCTCCACCCACAAAAGCGGAAGAGGTCGATGGTCGCCAAGATGACAAGCCCGAAAGCATTCCATCTGGCCTTCCAACAGAACCTCAGCCAGATGTTCTCGGACAGATTCAATCCACTGTCATTGGGAGATATGTGAGGAAGGGCAAATACATGGGGAAGGACGAAAAACATTCTCACAGGGTATTCTGCATCATGCCGCAGTCTCGTAGCCACCCTCAAGAGACGCCACTTTTCGTCATCACCCTAGACTCCAAACAGTGGCGGTCGACCAAGGTGACTCTCAGGTTGCTCGGCGGCCCGAACCTGAGCGATCCAGCACTGGCGACGGCCAATGCGACGCTTGGCAAATTTTTCCAAAAAGACTCATGCCACATCACCCTGCCCTTTGTCGACGATTCGTCAAGTTCAGAAGATGAAATATCCGTGATGATCAAGTCTTATTGGGATACAACCGGTGTCTTTTTCTTCGCCATCGACGGAAAGACAGAAAAGTTTCAATGGAGAAAATCCCGCGGCAAGGAAACCAAATCGACCGGTAAAGGCTTCCGACGAAAGCTGGTCTGGACCACCGGTCCCATTTCGAACCGCGGAGGCAAGAGGAAAGAGCGAGACTTTGGATTCAGCAGTGATGGCCAGGAGGTCGTGGCTGTAATGACCCAAACCAGTTGGTTCCTCGTTCGACATTATAAATACTTCGCCTTCAAATTCCTGGGTTCCGGGCTTGATGCGTTGGGGGAGAAATGGAAAGCAGTTGCGCTTTTGAGTGGAATATGGATGCTACTGTTTGACATTATACAAGAGGAACGCGCAATGGCCATAACCAACATGGGTCTGGGTCTCTCTTCGCTTGCGTTGATGGCTCCAACTTTTGTGATATTGTGAGCACAAGTTTTCTAGAGAGAGAGAGAGGTTCAAGACTTCATTGCAGACCAGAATCCCTAAGGAGAATAGAAGACAATTTGGCCAAGACAAAGCATACTGTAGGGTTTAGACCACAATCCGTTATTACATACAATGATTTGGTTTGAGCCTTGTGTGGGAGCTGGGGTCGGCGTTCTGATAACACTCGCTCCGCGATCCTGGGCCAAGTCCGAATTTCTCCATGGGCCGGGAAGTGCGTTCCAATGCCCATCAGCTCAATAGTTCCAGTCACATGAAGAGTTCCCTACCTTAAGGTGGTTGAAGGAGACTCTCTATGCTCCATGAGGTATTTGCAGCGGTACCGACCCGTTATGGCGCGCTTCTTCGTGCGTCTGGCAAGTAGATAAAGTGACTTTTATTTCGCTTGGACGTCGCGAGGAAGGGTTGGTGGGTGTTGGGAATAATCTGCGCCACCTTTGCTAAGGTATTTCATGTGTCTCATGTTTCTTCAAGTATTCGGGCACCATTTTCCGTGCTATTACCGTGGCCCTTGAAGACACAACAGTGTGCAACGAGTTTCTGCACCATCTTCTCCCCTCTCTAGGTACGACCATGCTGCTCACTATCTTGTAGGCAAATACTCCGGGTTAAGCGTAGTCGTGAGCTGGTCTTCAAGCAAGGGTTACTCTGTCCCAGTCATCACGCCGCAACAAGCAGAGATGGCTTTTCGAAGATTGCTAGGCTTCTGTTGAATTCTCGCTGCCTTGCCCTCCACATCCCGTCGCCCGTGCCTGATCGCGACGCGTCAATCAACGCTTGCACCCCGCGTGAGAGCTGACGAATCCAACTAGGCAACGGCCAATCATTCCGTCTACAAATCGAGACGACCTTTGTGCTACAGCAGCCAAATACCAGCATGAAAAACAAATTGTCACAGCTTCAATGGTCACCTGTAATCCACAATATACATAACGCTCATCATGGTTGTCACGGAGGTGGGCTGCGCAGGCGTCAAGCCCGACCACAAAATCATGGATGAAAGCACCCCGGAAGGCAAGATCTTCCTGGGGACCTACAAAAACATCATCAACTCCCCCGGCGGTCCTCGCCGGATCTATCTTAGCCAGGAGCTGAACAACCCGCTCCTATTTTGGGGGTTTTTCGACTGGGACTCGCTCGAGCACCACGAGAATTTTGCCAAAACGTAAGACTACCCCTACGCCATGTAAACCTCCGGGCCGTCCGGAAACTGATGGAAAGTAGTCTCGGTCCCGAAGTCCTCAAGGATTTGCCAGCCGTCTTGTCGCACGGCATATTCACCAAGCACATCGACTCTACACCTTCTCTCCCCAAAGCCTTGACGTCTCCACTGACGGATGTCGCTGTGGCGTATTTTCCACCCGAGACATCGCCAGAGGATAAAAGCGTAGCGACGGCCCAGCTGCAGAAGCTTCTGGGGGAGTACTTTGGCGACAGTCCTGAGATCAATGCCATCGGCCACAGCTGGGGCTTGGAGAACGACTTTCCTTTCGACAGCGGAAAGGGAGAACTGAACGGGTCGATTCTGATGGCGCTCGTCGGCTGGTCTAGTGTCGAAGCTTGTCGGGAGTTTCACTCGACAGGAGACTACGAGTATTTTCTGGGTTCGGCTAGAGACATCACGGGCCTGCTTCGACTGGATGATCTTCAGCTCAGTTGCACGGTTCTTGAGAAGTAGTTGGTGAATGCAACACCATTGATGAAGATAGTCGCGACCCCGGTCATATGTGGATGATCATTTACAGTTGTCTTGGACTATCTTTGCACGAGGTCCGTGCTCGTAGATCGTGGAAGAACTGTTGATATGCACAGCCACCGTAAGGCTTTCCAGAAGCGTGTCAAGACGTCATTTATCTTCTTTTCAGAGATCAAAAACAAAGCACAAAGAGCATGACGGGACTCGAAATCTAGGGAAAGAAAATCGCCCCAATCAGGTGATGTCCAGTAGTTCTGGGAAAACTCGAGGTAGTGTATTCTCAGATCTGGCAACTCACTATCCGTTGGCTTAGGATAAAGACTTATTTGAGCAAATTTACTTCGCATTACTATAGAGAGCTAACAGACATGCTTTCAGAGTACCTCATACGATTGGTAACCCGTGCCGCCTGTTCCACACCTCTTCAACCCCCATGACTCAGGTGTAGGGAACAAGCTGATGACCGCCGTCAGGCTAGGCCGAGCTAGTCATGAAGTTCTTGTTGGAATGTGTAGATTTAGCTACCCAACACTCCTAGCAACCCGTCAGCAAAAACAGGGGGGAGGAAATATATGAACGTCTGAGCTTTCCCGCTTCGTGCAAACTTTACTCACCGGCTAGAGCAACACTTCCAGCGACCGGTACAAGGCGTGCCTGCTTGCTTGCCCTTACATTGCGGTGCGTTATCGACCCACTTGGTCGCCTGTCCAGACGGACACGACATCGGCCAGTCGCAGGCCATGCGGTTTGCTGACATGACGCACGTTGTCTTCTGTTCGACGAAGTAGCAGCCGTCACTACCACGTTGGGGGACAGCCGTGGCGCCAATAGCGAGCGTGAGGGTGGTGAGGATGGAAGAGAATCGCATCTTGACCTAACAGCGAGAGACAGGTGAGGAGAGGAGTAACGACAGTAGGAGTAACGGCAGTGAAGTCAAATCTCTTCTGGATCGGCCTTGGCTTTCTGTATGGCATGAGGAACATTACATGAGGACCAACGTCCGTATTTAAATGATGGACTCATGGTCTGATCGCGCATGCTGTCCATCATTGAAGGTAGGCATGGATTGGACACTGTCCGGCAGTAGACTATGACGACAACCAGCTGCATCCAAATGAATGATAGCAATCAATATGAAATGAAAAAGGAGTCAGCTTCAGATTTGACACGAGGGTAGTTGCATCGTCGTATTATTACCACTAGGAGTATATCCTGACACACACCCCACTTGGAACTTGGCGACTCATGTATCCAAGGTCTACGTTCCAGAAGGCTCTGCTACTCTCGTGAGGTTGCCCATATCTTTACCTGTAGCCTTGAAGACAACAGTCGGCTTAGCATGTTGCCATGTCTCGTGTTCCGTTGCGCAAGTTCCAGGTCTCCAGAACAACCAAATCATGCTCAGCGTTCCCCGACGTCTCGGAGAATGCTGTAGTCGCCAGACCCCATTACGATCTTGCTTCTCGCAAGGGGAAAAGGAAAAGGGCTGCCTGTAGATTGGCCGCCCAGCAGTGTGAGGATCCTCCAATACGAAATGAAGAGGTGTACAGCTCGAATAATACCTAAGAAAGGTTCACCAGGGACATAGTCCCACTCGAAGCCATTGGCCGCTGAGTCATCACATGTTTAGGAATCTTAACCCTTTCTATCTTAAATCCGGAAGAAACGGAACTAGTATTTCGGTGCTGCTAGCGACCTTGAAGCGGCTGATTCGTAAACATTTCTTCTCCGGTGCTATGTCGATGGGCTCCACCCGAGAGAACCGGGCTAGCTCCGCAACTCTGCGGGTAATTACCTTTGTATCCGGATCATCACCCAAAAGAGGGAGAAGTAGAGATGCCAATTTCAGTCGCAACGGGCATTTCTCCTCACAAGCAACTTATTCAGTACTTACGTGTGGGCAAGGGAAAACGACATTGCCGGTTAACAACGGCAAATGTAGAGAAATAGTAACGGGAGAGGCCAGCACAAAAGCGGTGAAACTCAATGGTGAAAGTAAATCTTTGTCCGTGATGTAAGAGCCCTTATTACTCAGTCGAAATTTTCAAGGTAGATGCAGTAGGACCGTAGAGGATATACCGAGATGGCATTAGAAGTGTACCTATTACGGCCTTTTGCTAGGGGGCGACCTTGATGCACTCTTCTGAAGCACTTTATGCCCTTCGCTATCGTTCGAAAAACCCACTACCTGGGCACATTAGCCAAGGCGAACCTACAGTCCTATAGACGATGAGGCAAAAACCCGAGGCCCTGTGTCAGAACCCCGCCTTTGGCTCTGGTGAGTAACGTTGACAGCCAGGCGCTCAAGACTCGGTTTCGGTTCAGAGGTTGAGCCAGGGGTCAGCATCGCCAGTCTTCGTCGAGTCTGGGTCTAGACAGGGACCCTGGTAAAGCTTATGAGATGACACTAACGGTTCGATCATCCTGTCTTCTTTGATCATGTATGAAGTTGGCGAGAGACCAACCTTGTTTCTCGGGTTGCGGTCTTGGATGACGAGGTTGTCCCGAAGCATGGCTTCAATTTCCCCGTCCCGCGAACTTTACCATCACTCACATCGCAGCCCACCAGAGGCCAAGGATCAAGTAAGCCGCCAAAGCCTGCGAAGGCTTAGCCGGGCATTCACTCCGTTCAAGAAGTATGCGATAAGGGCCTTAGCCTTACACAGCCCGGTGTCCAGAGTCTCGTTCGTCATCGCCCTTGCGGTTGAACTTTAGGAGACTTCCAGTTATTCTGATCTTGGCCGAATTGAAGCCTATGGGAGACACGCTGCAGAAACATTCCATCTACTGACGTAAGCTCCTCAAGAAAATAGAGAGGAAAAGGTGCAACATTTCAGCCTCCTGCAGAGGCAAACCTGGATTGTCATTTTCACAATCAACTGCTTGTTCTAGAGGCAACATGTAAAAACGACTGCGGATGGGCCGCTGCCCACTAGCCTCTGTTGGAGGCGTCGACACTCAAGACTCCATGACGATATCCTGCCCGGCACTCCACGTAAATTCCCCTTTCAACGCCAGACCCAACAAACATTCCATCACTTGGACAACTTGGACTTCGAGAAGTCATACGTCCTCTGAAACCGCAACCGGCACCACTAGCCATCGTCAGAAAACGCTTAACATCTCCCTCGGGGGCTCCGCCAGACTCACCTCGCCACAGCTGATGGGCTCGTACTTCGCCGGGTTGTCCTCGCTCGCGCAGGTCGGCAGCACCGAGCACTGCTCGTTGTGGTTGAACCCGAAAAAGAAGGGCATCGAGTACCGGTCCCGCGGCGCGTAGTTGAACACGCGATGCACCGTCGACTTGAACCGGTCGTTGGACAGCCTCTGCAGGAAGTCGCCGATGTTGACGACAAACGTCCCGTCCACCGGCGGCACCTTGATCCACTGCCCTTGCTTGGTCAGGACCTGCAGGCCGCCGACGGTGTCCTGCCAGAGAAGGGTGAAGCACTGGAGGTCGGTATGCGCGCCGATGCCGACGTCGATTTCGGCGTCTTGAGGGCCGGTGTTCTGGGGGTAGTAGTTGAAGACGCTGTCGCTGTGTGGGAGGTTAGATATCGTGTACACCTACCTCACCCTCTGGGTGCCCAGGAAGGGAGAGGGTGAGCAGGGGGTGAGTGACGCACCTGCCGGGATAGGTAATAACATTGTCAAAATAGTCCTCCTCCACATCCAAAGCCAGCGCGAAAATGCGGATCAAGCTCCTCGCCAACGTGAGACAGCTCCTCCAATACGTCACCATGTCCTCCTTGAACCCCGGCAAATGCGCCGTGCCCTCCCACACGAAGTCCTCGTGCTTCATCCACGGCCGCACGTCCTCCGGCACCGCGTCCGGGTCCTTGGTCTCCGGGTCGTTGCGCGGGTCATACCTGAAGCTGAAACCCTCGCGATGGTCCCTCGTCTCCGTGGGCGAGATCTGGCCGGCGCGGCGCTCGCTCCAGCCGTTGAAGAACTTGGACTTGGCCTGCGACGCGAGCGCCTTCTTCTCGTTGGGTTGCCCGAAGAAGGCCTGGGCTTGTTTGAAGGCCGCTTCGATGGTGGATTGCGCCACGCCGTGGTTCTTGACGTAGAAGAAGCCCGTGTTCTCAGCGGCGTCGCGGATAGTGGCGGCGAGGGCTTCGCGCTCTTGCGCAGAGCCGCGGATGGTGGAAAGGTCGATGAGGGGGACCTCGGAAGCGTCGCAGTCCCGGGGTGGGGTTTTCAGGACCGTGCGGTACACGGGGCCGTAGGCTGACATGAGTTCGAGCTTGTAGCTCTCCGGGGCCGTGGTGGTCACTGTGGTCGACATTGTGGATTCGGTCTCACTTGAAGCTGATCCACGCGTGTCGTTGAGATGCGGCGGCGCTGGTAGAGGGGGTGACGGGTGCTTCCTCTTTCACGGTGAGATTGTCTGTACGATTGATGAGGATAAAGTTTTGAAGACCGCCGCACGTGGCGATAAATAACCAGACGAGTTTGTCCCCAAACGTGAATCAACGTGAACCGGCGTGGAAGAATGTCCGTGGAAATCCTATGCAAAAAATGCTTCACCGGCTCTAATCGGATGTAGCTGGTCGCTTTCCGCCGGACTTCGTCGGAGGTCGTCTGGGGGCTGGGAGGAGGAATCGCATGATAGGCAAAGATAATGACGTGCGACGCGGTTCGTCCATCGGAAAAGGCCCTTATCGGGCTGTAAGAGACTTTGGCGGGGTTTGAGCCGACAACGGACCGTGTGGGGTACGGGCCTCATCCGAGTCCTCGGAGGTTCAAGCGCGAATCTCGGCAAGGGCTTCTTTTCAAGGCCCGACCCGCTGCTTCGGTGAGTGGTTTGATTGGCGTATCGTCGAGTACTGTGCTGCTTGCAATCGCCACTGCAAGATAAAACCCAGTTCTCTAAATTGTACGTTGATCGCTGCCGTGCAGTCGTCCCTTTTCTGGACCTTTGTACGTACTGTGGACTGAGAACGGACAGGAACCGTAAAAGCAGGGAAGCGGACGGGAGCGGGGGCGAAGATAAGAGCGGTATCTCTACAGATACACATGGAGATTTGCGGCAGAACCTTCCCGGTCAACGTTTATCCGTTGTTCTATCCATCGAGATAGACACACATCGTCGGCAATTGTTATCTTGGTGGGCGCGTTTCGGTGAAACCCTGCGGTACGATCTCATCGCAGTCAATCCGCCATCACTGAATCCCTGCAATGCTTATCAACCCCACATCACCCGCTCATTCCTGATATCTGGAGCTACCAGCATCGAAGGCAATGGCTGCTGTCCGATAAGGGACCATAGCCGTGTTGTTGGCTTTGGTCTGATATAAGTCTTTACCAAACCGTGCCATGCTAGGTTTGTCGACGTGATTTCAATGCAACTAAGACGGGTGGGCGGGCATTGCTCCTGGTGTATATCAACTACATTCACTCCAACATCCTCGTGTAAGGCTTGAACCCCAGTGTCTGAGGCGTAGAAGGCAAAACAGCCCAAGATGGGCCTCCTTAACCGCATCCGTGTTCCCCACGCCGCCGGAACCTCCGACATCCAAGGCCGCGACGCCCTCCTCGACAATGACGACCTCCGCCCCCTGAAGCTCTCCGACCGCACGTGGACCCAATGGACCTACTTGACCTTCTGGTTCTCCGCCACCGCCACCGTCTCAAACTGGTACGCCTCCTCCACCGCCCAGGCCCTCGGCCTCTCCATGTGGGAGTCCCTCGCCTGCGCCTTTGGCGGCCAGTGCCTCATCGCAATCATCATCACCCTCAACGGCCGCCCCGGAGCCACGTACCACATCGGCTACCCCGTCGTCTCCCGCTCCGCCTTTGGCGTCTACGGCGCGTGGTGGCCGACCTTCAACCGCGCAGTCATGGCCATCGTCTGGAACGGTGTCAACGCCGTCCAAGGCGGCCAGTGTATTTATGTCATGCTCCACGCCATCATCCCCGGCATCGCCGACATCCCCAACACAATGGGCGAAGGATCCGCCCTCACGACGGCGGCCATGATCGGTTTCGTCATTTTCTGGCTCATCACCTGCGCCTTCCTCGTCATCCCCGTCCCCAAGATGCGCGGTCTGGTCTACGCGAAGCTCGTTGTCTTCGTCATCAGCGCCATCGCAATGCTGGGCTGGACGGCGTCCAAAGCAGGCGGTCTGGGACCGGTTGTACGCCAGGGGGGCACGGCGACGGGCTCCAAGAGGGCATGGCTCATTGTGCAGTTCTTCACGCTCGGCGCCGCAAATTGCGCAACCTTTGCCAGTAACGCGGCCGACTTCCAGCGCTACGCCAAGAAGAAGAATGATGTGATCATTGGTAATGTTCTCTGCTTCCCCGTAGCGAACTTCATCGTCGCGGCCGTCGGCAACCTCGTCTGCGCATCGAGCGAGCTCATCTTCGGGGAGCTCATCTGGAACCCTGTCACACTGTTGGATACCCTCCAGACGGCCGAGTACACCCCGGCCAACCGCGCCGGCTGTTTCTTCATAGCCGCATGTTTCGCGTACTGCTGCATCTTCAGCTCCATCTTCGAGAATTCCCTCCCGGCTGGTAACGATATCGCAGCCTTGTTCCCCAAGTACCTCACCGTAAGGAGGGGTTTCTTCGTATGCGCTGTCGTCTCCTTTGCCATCAACCCTTGGTTCCTCTTGGTAGGTTGAGCGAGTCCACTGTCACCCTCCTGGAGGAATCGAATGCTGACTAAATCAGGGCTCCGCGTCCATCTTCGTATCCTTCCTTTCTTCCTACCAGATCTTCCTCTCTGCCATCACGGGCGTGCTGCTCGTTAATTACTACATCATCGGCCGCGGTCGCATCCACATCCCAGACTGCTTCACGTCGGCCAAGTCCGGAGCATACTACTATAGCCATGGATGGAATGTCCGCGCATACGTGGCCTACATTGTTGGCATCATCCCTAACTTCTATGGCTTCCTGAACAATATGGGTGTTTCGGCACCCATTGGCGTCACACGGTTTTACTTCTTCGCGTATTGGGTGGGGCTTGTGCTATCCGGCTTCACTTTCTGGCTTACCTGTAAGATCTGGCCGCCACCGATCATGGAAGAACACTGGGTTGAGCCCAAGGATTACGTGCGACCCGAGGAATTGGAGAGCAACGGCCATGTCATTGAGGCGGTAGATGTGCCTCCTGAAGCCCTGAGTACTGGCGGTGGTAAGGCACCTGACGAGAAAGTTGCAGTGAAGGTATAATATTGAGAGCAGTTTGCTCGCCGCTATGAGAGAGCCGTGTGCTTCCCAGCTGTAAATCAAGTCCTGTTGGATAAATAATGCAAAGGCATTGCCCAAATGAATTAGTGTCTGAACGCCGATCCTCGGGTGCGCATTCGCACCAGGAAACCCTTTTCCTGGTATTTTCACAAATGGTACAACATATGTCCCCAAAGCCCGCTAGAACTCCTGCTCATCCGCTTAATACGTGACAGACGTGATGTGTACCACGGCGTCAATATAGAGACGGTTCTCCACGGAACAAGCAGCACCGGGCTTCAGTTTGAACATGCCGTTAGGACCCAAGTGGAAGGAATCCGTGTCGTCCATATTGATTTTGAGCTTGCCTGCGGCCAATGAACAGATTCGCAACTTGTCCGCCTCTGCCGCCCACTGGTAGGAGTCTCCAGGTTTGATGACAATGACATTAAAGGCGATGTCTTCGGAAACCGATACCGTTTGATTCGATGTCAGATACGAATTTGAGAAAGCCACATCTGTGAGCGAGTTAATAGACGCGCCATTCAACCGCATTGAAGAAGACAGCTTACTCGTAGGGGTTTCGCTTCTCCCGTCCCGAACCCGTCCAGGGGCAACCTCCCAGTCTTCCATCTCGAGAAACTCCACAGGCGTTACGTTTCCACTAATATTCGAAGCAACAGATTCCTTCAGGCTGGACGTGCCGGGCTCGGCTACAGCCTTCAACGCAGCCAGAGAGTGTCTGGTGACCCTTCTAGGGGGGCTGTTGAGGGCCGAGACGACAGTGCTTTGGTTCGCTTGAGGTGGTCGAGGAGCATAGGACGGTAGAGGAACCGGTGTCTGCTGAGCATGCTGTGACAGAGCATCCGGCTGCGCTTGTTCAGCCTGAGAGCCCTGCCCATGCTTCTGGGAATAGGGAAGAGCATATGAAGCCGCAGCTCTTGCCATGACGCTCGTTGATCGAGATACTGACTTCCGAGAAGCTGGCTGTATAGAGGGAACCCTAGAGACAGAGTTCGCCCACCAAAAGGAGCATTGGTTTTTTTCTCTTCGAAAGTTCGAACGCCACTTGCAAGCCGCACATGTCTCGTTGATGATCTCCTTCAGCCACCCCGGTGCGGCAGCGGCTAGGACCATGCAGGGTTGCAGGACGTTGAGGGCGGGATCCGATGCTTCATGACACACCGTGCATTGGTTCTGCGCTGGATCGCCAGTGATATAAACGAGAAGAGCGACGACAGCTAGCGGGGCCAAGTTTCCAACCCCCTTATGCTTTGATAACCAACTTGGAGGCAAATGGCGCCTTCGAGGAAGTTTCAGGAGACCCTTGATATCCGGCCGCTCGCTCGGCAGTTTGTATCCCCGAGATAGGTGCGCGGTCAGATACGGCAGAGAATCTGCGCCAGCAGAGGCAATCATCGACACTTCCCAGTTGTTGCCGTCAGCATCCGGCTCCATGAGCTTGTTGAATGCTTCCATTGACATGGGCGGTGGAGGTGAGGTGCTTAGCGATCGGCGCACAAGCACATTGACCCAGCCCCTGTGATGGGTT
Source organism: Colletotrichum chlorophyti (assembly GCA_001937105.1). Lineage (NCBI taxonomy): Eukaryota > Fungi > Ascomycota > Sordariomycetes > Glomerellales > Glomerellaceae > Colletotrichum > Colletotrichum chlorophyti. The sequence goes on from MPGH01000084.1 coordinate 161,317, forward strand.
GGTGCTGAAGTGGTGGGTTTGATACGCCGCATAACGGGTTCTCCAATGGGGGGCTCGCCCCCTTTCAAAGGGTTCTGTGACACCACGATTGGATGGGCGTACTTCGAGCCTTCTTTCTTGTAGTAGTCTACAAAGGACAACGTTCCGTCGAGGTTATCGTTGAATTTGGAGTTTCGATGCTTCACCTATACCTCCAGTTAGTAGCAAACTTTTGATAGTGCAACAAGATTGCAATAGAACGGCAGATTGGCAGGCGGAAAGAGCGCCACTTACGCAGAAATGACCACCCAGAGCGTTCATCTTCGCAAAGACTGTACGACAATTGCGTACCGGGCAGATGAGAGGGAATTCAGGGTCGGAATGCAGCTGATAGTTGGTTGGCAAAATCGCGCCACATGTCGACTCGAGGCCCGAAGCTCCCCTCCACATTAGGTAGGGCCGATCTCGGTCCTGCGTGAATTCGAGTCCATCCTTGTGCTTCGACTACAGCACGTCGAACATTAGTTACTTGGCGTAATCTTTGGGGGTTGTCCTTACACTGTTGCCTCGAGCAGGTGTTGGCGCAGGCTCGGAGCTCGGCTCCTCACCCTCGCCGTCATCTGTTGTCACGTCATCCGTCGTTTCGTTAACGTTTATTATCGCGTCTTCGTCGATATCCATCGCGAAGTCGTCACCAGTGTCTTCATCGGAAGACTCAATAGTCCTTCGCTTTTTTGTAGCGGGGACAAACCCCGGGATTTCCTGTGTTGAAGCCATGGAACGTCTTGTTGCAACAGCGTCGAGTAGGTCTAGGTCCGAAGTAGGAGCACCTGCCGTCAAGAAGCTCTTGTTGGTTATTACGCCTTGTCTACCGCCATCAATCTGATGTTGCTTAGGCTTTTCTCCCACCGGGGATTCCGGTAGTGACCGCTTCCTCGTCCCAACGAGAGCCGTAGCATCCCGCGCCGTACCACCTGGGAGGGCAATCAGCGACAACCATTCACAATGTTGAGAAAACGAAGTCCCCGGAGACAATCCTGAATGCTCTGCATGGTGAAGTTGCTTCCACCCAGACAAGAGCTGATCAGGGTTCCAAGAATCGGGCTGCACATACCACCAAGCCAGACTTTGCCGCGATTCGCAGTTTGCGGCTTGTTAGCGGAGCTACCAGACGAACCCGACGTGCTCTCCCAGTTTTGCTGAAGTGCCTGAATTCTGGCGCTCGCCGCCAGGCTCTTCTTGGAGCCAGGCATGCTGGACTGAGTGTTGATACCAAGAGATGTTGTCTCCTGCGTGTCGCGTTCCACCAAATCTTCGGGTTCTTCCTCCTCCTCTTCTTCTTCGTCTTCTTCGTCGTCTTCTTCTTCGTCCTCTTCTTCTGCTTCTTCTTCTTTCTGTTGTTCGTCTTCTTCGTCTTCCTCCACCTCCGGCTTTTGAGTGATGCCACTCACAATATGGTCAGGTTCTGGGCTTTCCCCGTTGGATTGCTCAGAGTTTGTGGATGCCGATGGTGGGCGGTCAGTTCCAAGGTCTGGGGATGGGACAGAAGGGGGGGATGCGTTTGTAACCGCCCTCCCACTGGTCCCACCAAGCAAAGAAATGGCCCAAGGTGGTGCTTGAGTGTAAAAACCCGGCCTCACGTGAGTTTTGGCACCGGTCCTCTTCATCTTCCTCCCGCTACCTTCCCCGGCGCTTGACACAGATGAAAATGAGCCATTGCGAGCAGCACTTGTGCTCTTTGTGATGGCTGCAGGCACAGTTGGTCCAACAATGTCCTGTGGTGGTTCGTGCGGGTGGCTAAGCCCAGTGGTTCCAGTGAACAGGGGGTCAGATGCCATCATCTGCCCTGAGATGCCGGATTCGACGGCTGGCCACCTGATGGGGTAGACACGTAATAACGGGAGGTTCGACACAGGGGACTAACTGCTGAATCTTAAGCCATTCAATCAGTGCAATGAAGGATGAGTTACAAAGCCCTCTTTTGGCTTTGTGTTGGAGCTTTGTCGTCTTTGAGCATGATGTTGAGTTAAGGCAGAGGAGAAGGAAAGGTTGGAGATGGCGGTTGAAGTTGGGGTTCCAACACGCGACGACACGCGACTGGTACTAAAGTGGCAGGGACTTGACGAAGTATCCCCCTATACATATTTACTAGAGAAGCACATGGGCCGGTATTACCCCCCACACGGACGCTTCCGATCTCTCATCGCTCTTTTCACACCACAGAAAAAGACAAGGCAGGTGAAGCAATGCAACCGCCAACCAGCACTGTCTGATGTTGACCCCTTTCGCAATTCTTTCTTTCTTTCTTTCTTTCTTTTTCTTTTTCTTCCTCTTCTTTTCCACTCTTTAAAGCAATTTCGCGGAGACAGTTCGTTGATCATTTCCTCCCAGTAGAAACATCGTTGAAGAGATCCTGAATGTTGGCATGAACACGTACTGATGTGAGCCGTGTGTCCATACAAAGGAATGGAAAGCATCAAGGAGCAATTGAAAGACTGCAGGCGGACCTCATGGATGGCTAGGATGAATTTGTACAAGATATTCTACACTCCAAATAGCCTCGAGACAATCAAGCCCCAACGACCATCATACACATTCTTCTTCCCTTTCTTCCTCTCCTCTCTCCCTCTTCCCACGAGCCCCAAGTCAGGGAATCAATCACCGCTTGGCCTTGGCCTTGCCGGCCTTCTTGGCCATCTTCGCAGCCTTCTGCTTCGCCTTCAAGTTCTTCTTCTGAGCAGCGGCGTTCCTCTGCTCCTGCAGCCTCTTGGACGCGGCGATCGTCCACTCGTCAACCTCCATGTCGGCATACTTGGCCTCGGCCGCCCTCTGTCCGGCAATGTTGCGCTCCTTGGCGTACCGCCTCTGCCTCATCCTGGCCTTGCGACTCATGCCGCCGATGTTGAGCTTCACCAGCCGTCCGATGCGCCAGTTGTCCTCGCGGTACGAGTAGTCGTCCTTGAGCTTCAGCACGCGCGCCGGCTCGATCGGGGCGCCCTTTGCGGTCCGGGGCGCGGGGCGGATGATCTGCGTCGGGATGCCCGAGGACGACACGGCGGGTGCCTCGGCGGGGTTGAAAATGGTGTGCGCCGACATGTTGAGCTTACGCTTGCGCTCGGCGTGCGCTGGGTAGGGCAGGACGTCATCCTTGTTGAAGACGACGCCGATGTATTTCCTGTCCGGGTGGCGCGCCGGATCGCGGTAGTACTTGACGTAGCCCGTGGCCATGGCGTGGATCGTGTGGTCACGGCCCATGATGCAGTTCTCGCCAGGCCACCAGAGGGCGCCGCGCTGCTTGTAGATGATGTTGCCTGGGATGACATACTGGTCTTGCCCAATCTGTTAGCAGGTGAAGCTCCTCGACAAAGGGAAGGCCGGTGGAGAGGAGCTGTGTCCAGAGGGGCAAGGATTGCCACTGCCACGACGGTCGACGTACCACCAGTCCTCTTCGCTCCTAGCTTTTTCGGTATCGTCCTCTTGGGGGCCAACTTGTAGGCACCCTGAGACTTGACAGAGGCGTATCGTCGTCCGGCTACAAGAGCGTTCGCGGCATCGGCCCGGAACAGCTGCGCGGCTGTGGATGTTGTTGACTGGATCGGGGCCGCCGTTCGCAAGAGGCCGGCGGCAGCGGCCCTCAGGGGCTGCTGCAATTGGAGTAGACGCATGAGGTGTGGTCTGGCGGTGGACGGACTACCCGTTCGTCAATGAACGGATTTCACGTCTCTTTCGAAATCGAGCTTTTGCCGGGTATTTCCAATGGGGGGCCGACAGTCTGGAAGGGAGCCATCCCATGAGCTGAGAGTAATTTTCCGGCTGAGTCAGCAGAGTGCGATAACGATAAGAACTTTGGCGTGGTGGTCCCCACGCCGCCGCCGCCGCCTTTTGGACAGCTAGGCGCATTGACGGATCCAGCAACCGGTCGATGAACTCTAAGAACGACGACGAATCAGACAACGAGCCCGTTCCGACCTTATAAGCGATTGAGAAATTGACGAGGACTGTTTGGGGGACACGATTGACAAACCGTAACCGACTCAAGAACGAAAATGCGCTTCTTCGCCTCTCTTCCGCTGGTCCTGCTGACCCTCATCGGCTCGGCCCAGGCCCAGTTTGGCTTCTTTGAACAGATGTTCGGTGGCCAGCAACAGCAACAACAGCCCCAAAACGTCCCAAGCGACCCTTCTCAATATCAGCAAAGATACGACGGGTGTAAGAGTTCCTTTACGGTTTTCCCTGTGTCTCTGATGTGACTGACGGCTTAACTCTCTTGGTAGCCTACTGCGAGCACTACCTCTGCCCCGATACCCTCGCCTGCGTCCACTTCCCACACCACTGCCCCTGCCCCTGGCCCGCGAACCAAGACAAGTTTGAGCTTGCCGAAGGGAACCGCATTTGTGTTTCGAGGGGCGGCTTCGCCTCGGGCGAGGCTGGGAGGAAGGTCGAGTTGGCGCGCAAAGGTCTCCTGTAAGAGCCGAGCTTGAAGGAATGGAATATGGATACCCAGACGAACTTTTTCGCCACAGGCGTCGTCAGAAGTGACTAGCAGTCGAGTGAACGTGGGCTCACGACAGCAGGGATACAGTACAACGGATGATCACGAGATGGAAGGAGACGCAGTTGTTTAGACAATTCAGGTTCTACTAGAAATGTCAATTTCTCCTAGCCGAAGCAAGAAGCCTTCTGAATCGTGCTGATATGCTCATGTCCGACGGCAAATGTGCCTGTTCGGGACAAGAGACGCGCTGCAGTGATGGTGACTCGCGACGATTACAGACACGAAGGCCCCGGAACGCCGCCAAACCCAGTCGTGATATCCACCCAGAACTCCTTCGTGTGTCACGCCGTTGCCGGATGCTAATCTCCATGTCGAGACCAAAAAACGTGAAAAAAGCGTGAAAATGCTCATAATGCGTCTCCCGTGTCGTCCTCCTTGGTACGGCTTGTCGGCTGAACATGATGCCGATTGGTCGCTCATGCCTGACCGTTAGTGGCCTGGCTGGGCCGGGGGAGAGGAGGGACAGCAGGAGGGTTGGAGTTGTCGTCGTCGTCCTCCTCTTCAAGTAGTTCCTCGGGGTGGCCCAACAAGTGGGCCACATCCTTCATTTCGTAGTGCTTCTTGCGCAACTGCTCGAAACGACGGTGCTTCTCCCTCTCCTCGGGTGAAAGCCCGGCCAGATCGTCGTCGTCGCCGCCGTGGGAGCTGGCGGTCTCGTCGACGTGGACGGCCTTGAGGGCTTTTTCTTTCGACGACTCGCTCTCCGGAACCGCCTCTTCCGGCTCGCCAAGCGACATGACAGGGATATCATCTTCCACGCTAGGACCAACACGAGCCGTGCGAGGCTTCCTCTCAATGTCGGAGTCCTGCATCTCCTCGTCGTCCGAGGGGTCTTCGGCGGGATCGTAGTGCTTCGCATATGGGGTCTTGGGTTCGGTAATCTTCATAGTCGAGGTGCGCTCTTGCTCGGTCAGGTAGAGGTTGGCCTCGTCCCACTTGAGGCGCTGCGAGGACTCGAGATCTTGCTCCTCGTCGTCGCCCTGGTGGGAGGGGGTTCGGCTGGATTGACGACGGGATCCTGACGGACGAGCGGCGGATGAAGAGCGACGGTGGCCCGCGTTATATTGAGTGTTGACAATGGTAAGCTCCTTCTCCGTCAAAGGGCGTTCATCAGGCGGCGAAGTAGGAGGGGATTTTTGAAACGAGTTCTTCAGGATACCTGCAGCAAGTCCCGGTTAGACATGAGAAGGTCTTGCATGCGCGAAAGTAATGTCCATGTTCATGTTCGGGACGGATAGAGTTTATTACTCACCTCTGGGTCGCTTCGCGGCTGGGCCGGGAGGGGAATGCGAGGGGGGGCTGCGCTCGACGACGGCGGCCATTTTGAAGGTATTCGCGAATTGAGGCTAAGATAGTGTGCTTTTTCTCGGTTGTCGTTGGTGGTTTGAAGGGGAAGTAAGAGAGCGTGATGCTAGTCTCGTGCGTTGTCGGTCAGGTTGAAGGTGAGGATGGGTTTGTGGGTAATGAAGGTAGGCCGGGGGAAAATAGCGGGGTCCTAGTAGTCTGGTGACGAAGGCGCTGCAGTCGGTTTTATTTTGGAGACCACAGGATGATGATGGATGATGGTAGATGGGGTGGTGGTTCGTGACCTGCAGCAGGGTGCGGATGTGGGTGCGAGAGTTTGAAGTGGACACTGGATGGTAGGTGACGGTAGGCAGTTAAACAGGGGTAAGACAGTGTAAGGGATGGTGGGGGGCCAGTGTCGAGAGATGGTGATTCAGAAGACGGAGGGCTCGTGATGTTTATGAAACACCTCAGGAGGACGAGAGGTAAGGGGAGGTAAGGCCGTCCGGTTTCCAGGAATGTAGAGGTTGTCGGGACGAATTAACCTAGAGTATCTTTTTACTACCTAGAGAAGGAGGGAAGGCCGAGGAAGACGAGACAGAGAAGAAAGATGGAGAGGAATGGGAGGTGTGGGAGCACGTTTGGGTTCAGATTCAGGCCCGGTCAGATCAGATCAGGAATGGAAATAGATAGAATGGACTTGATTCGAGGCAGCGGTGTGTATGTGTGTAGTGTGTGTGTGGCAGGTGGCCTGTGAAGTGAGTCCAATGTCAATAGCTTCTCTCAAGTAAGGTAGTGAGGCACCTAAGGAACATGCAGACTGTCTCATGCGAATGGGACTGTAAGCAGATGTAACAAACAACATGCAGCTGCAGTTCAGTGGCATGTCACCTTTTGGTGTCCATCATAGGAACGAAGCACGTTCACTGTCCCATTCGTCAGTCATTTCTCACATGAAGGTGCCCAACTCGAGGCACTGTATCCGTATGAAATGGGTATCTTGTAGTGTCATGAAGGGGGCTGGACTTGATAGAACGGTTGTGTGAGTGCGGGGATGACGAGGACGAGGACACCATGATTTGGGGCCGCTGGGAACGAGTGTTTGGCAAGGTATCTTTTCCCCCCGTTCACGCTAGAGTCCTGTAGCCCATTCTTGTCGTTTTGCCTTGATGGGCATCGGGCTTTCCTCTGCAGCATCGCCCGGCAACTCATCTACCAGATCTTGCACATCTACACGTCTGTTTCGACCACATCATCTCAAAGCAAGGTTGGGCCTGCTCAGGCGGAGCCGCAGCGTGCTTGTGTCGGCCGCCGTCGTTCAGGGGTGCCATGAAGTAAGGGAAGGTACCTTCTAGTAGGTACGCTATGGTAGTGGAATGGAAAGCTCTAGATACGCGTTCAGGGCTCAAGGCGGTAAGGCAGACTGGTGGAAATCCGGGCCGTTGGTTGTCACTATCACTGCAGGCACCTTACTACGTGCCCTAGACACTTCCGATACCTGAGGTACCTTATCTTTCCCCGTATTTCTGCATGAATGGAAGCATTGATACCTGAGGTTTTTCTTGTCATCGACAGGGAAGGTGTGGACCCTGGGACGTCTCTCCAGGTTTCTGTTCTGCAATCGGATCGTGATCGTCGGTAGCACCAAACCAGTCAGTAGTACGGATACATGCCTACTACGTAGTAGAGACTCTGCTGTGGTGAGGTACGGCTAGGTAAGTAGGTCGGTGATGAAGAAGCAAGACGGAGGGATCCCGAATGCTTCAACGGGCCAACATTATTCCCAACTGTGTTCTCCTTGCCTCTTTTACCACACCAGAAATCTTCAGCCAGCGGACCTCACGTCCCTTGAAATAAGTTGGTGATCAACCTTAGTTTGAACAGTTCGATTGTCCAGTTGCTGTCATCAAAAGTGACTGCACTTGACTAAATTTATCTCGCTAGCTAGTCGACTGCCCCGTCTTCATCCGTCTGCTATACACGTAGGCGAACCACCTACCTTCCCCTCACTTTCACGATGTTCTTCCAACCCCAACTCCAACTCCAACTCCAGCCTCTACAGCCATCATCACCACAGTCTTTACNTCTCAAGGCACTGTGCTGCTCATGCTCCGTCCTCGTTCCAGTGTCATTTTGGATGGCCCCCTCAGTTTTCTTTGTAACAAACAGCGACTGTCAATCTCAAAAGTGACCTCACACTGCATTGACACTCACTTTCCCACAACCAATCCAATCCGTCCTCACGGTTCCTGCACTTTAGCTCTCACCAAACTAGCTCATCATGGTCTTGTTTCTGGTGTAGTGGATTCCTTTGGCTTTTGAAGCTAATCGGACCATTCACTCAGCATCACTCTTGGCCCTATCATCAAACGCCTCGACACGGCCCACAAGTCTCCCCCCGATCGCACCCCATCGTCATCTCAGAATCCGGGGTACATCGCTTCCGTGCTTGTTCTCGCTCTGGACTTGTGCAGTCTCTCGACGTCTTACGGTTCGGCCAAAGTCCTCCACAGTCCTTTCACCAACCTGAACCGTCTCACAACTGCCGGATCCCACCTGTCCCCTCTTCTAATATCTAATTCTAACTTCGCTGTGCACTCTCCGTCATCTCGGCAAGCAGTACGCAGGGTGTCCGCAACGGCCGACATTCCAACACGTTGTCTGCTTTGACTTTGGATGAAACAAAATCACATGATCCCGAAGCATCGGGGTTGAGGACGCCCCCGGCCCATCACCCTTCTATCTCAGCCAGGGTCTCGCCCGCTCCGTTGCCTTTCCTTATCCGGCCGTCTGCCTGCTTGTTTTGACCCACTAGCGAATCTCCGTTGCGCTCCGCCCGCTCGGTACTCCGCCGATTCGTGTTTGGGATTACATGCCAGTGTAACAATGTTTAGACGACAACAAACAAACATGCCCATTGTGTTACGGCTGTTTTTCCCCTTGCGTTTCAGTGTTCAGGACTTCCCTGACAAGTGGTCGGCTTGAGTGAGTCATCTTAACAGATTTGTAATGCAGTTTAGCGACGACAATTCAATATTGAGCTCGTCCAGATGTCGTATAGCGACGCAGTATGCGACTTTTGAAGGTGTGTTCACGGCCCAGCAAGCGACTCTATCGAACAAGATTAACCGTGATGTACCTCAGGGTGATGGGCTTCCAAACACACCATGATGTTCATTCCCTATTTCATGGAAAAGTTACAAGAATTCTACCCATTCACTCCAAAAGCTGCTTGGACAAGGCCCTAGTGTAGATATAGAGATCCACGGTTCGCCTGATATTGCTGACTGTCCAAACTCCCCTCTTGGGAGACGACAGTTACGGAAGGCTAATGTTCAAGTCAATTCCCTCGTTCTCGGCAATCGAGACAAGGATGGATATACAGACGAGACAGGCCAAGGTTAAGGTGAGACTCATCCGCAGACAATGTAGAGTATCACAAAGGGAGCATTGCCTGAACCGACATTCACACTGTCCCACCACTTCTTCCTCCCATGATACACACACCATGTCAGTTCATGGGGGCCCAACGTTGCTACGTCCTAGAGCGAAAATCGACGAACATCGGCCTCGGAGTTGGGTTTCAAGCCAACGTGAAAACTGAGAGGTGCTACGGAACAATTCGAAGAGGCATCTTTTCCGTTTCTACTGCCTTTAAGGCCATTCAACTTCATTACAAGCAGTTGGCGAAAGAAGCATTGTCTCGAAACCAGAAAAAGGGTCTGGTGCTTTTGTGATGCCATCTTCTCTGCCCGTACAGGGCATCCGAGCCGCTCCATTATGCATCGTCTTCTTTTTGCGGGTTGGCCCTCACAGTCACCTTGACGGGATCTCCGTTTCCCTTCATCCGACGAATCAGCGCCTCGTATTCGCCTTCGTTCATCAGGTCCTTCATCACAATCTCCCTAGTACGCTGCAGGCCGCCCAACTCATCTAATCTCTCCAGCGTAGCCTGGAGGTGCTCCTCGAAACCATCCTGAGAGCAGATATCCCGGAATGCGTTCTGCATCGGGACCGAATCCGCACGAACCATGGAGTTGGAGTCAATAGAGAAGATGTTGATGTGGTCATGCTTCTGGATGAAATCCGCCCTTGTCATGAGCTGCCTCGCTTCGTGGAGAGGCATCTCCGGTAGCCGGCCGTCGATGACCCCGTCCCGCAACATAGCCTTCTCCTTCTCGACCAGCGCTTTGGCCAAGACGATGGCCGCCGCAGAGGCCGTCTGCTGATCCTCTGCGTCGTCGTCCATCTCCTTGCCCAAAATCCAGCACTGGTCGAGGAACCAACGCTTTTCTCTCTCACAGATGAAATCGCACGTCGCGAGCATGTCTTTGGACCGGGCCACGTGGTCGAGGAACCTGACACGTCCGCCTACCTTGCTGTAGACGTGGTGTAGCACTTCGGTCGAGACATTCTCCTTGAAGACCTTTCTGCGGAATTCTTTCAGCGCTCCTACGGCGGACTCGCGGGGTACGTCGCGGATATCGGTCACGGTCATTCGCGTCGCTTGCCACTTCAGGTGCTCCGTGGTGTTGTGGTCGTCGCTGGTGAAAACCACGGTGACCAAGCGACTAGCCGCCCAGAGCTCCGCGCGTTGCTGGATCAGCTCAAGCAGATTCCGTCCGTCCTCGTCGTCCCGAAGGACATGGATGCGGTTGATGATGAGCACCAGCGGCTTTCGAATCTGCGCTTGCCGCATCAAGGCCACCTTTTCCATCTTGTTAAACGCCCTTTCAATGTCAAGGATCGCGGTCGAATCGCGGGGCCCCTTGAAGTTGAACAAGCTCCCGACATAGTCCTCGTGAAATTCGTAATCCAGAGCCTTACCAAGCCGGAGACGGAACACCTCGGGGTCGCCGTGGGCGTCGAGCATGGCGATGCCCTCGCCGTTGATCATCCGCATGGCCTTGAGGATCATGGATGCCTTGCCTGTACCCTTTTCGCCCGTGATGAGATGGTACTGACCCTTGACGCTGCCGGCGATGATGCCGTCGACGAGCGCCTGCTCGGCCCGGGGAATCCACTCGTTTTCGGTTTCGAGGTCCGCCAGGCTGTCTCCGGGTTGGAACTTGTGGAGAGCGACGTGGCGGCCGAGTGCGGTCAGCTCGGGGGTCGAGAAGCCCGCGCTGAAGGCGTTCTCCATCTTCTGCAGGACTATAGCCTTGTAGTAGGCATGGTACGAATATCCTGCGAGTCCCAGGACGAGGATGGACCCAAAGGCGATGGCACTGCCTTCGAGTATTTTGGCGAAGGCAACCTTCCATCCTAGGCCGTCCTCAGAGTCATCTTTCTCATCGCGCTGCTGCCTGCGGTGGGAAGACTCGGAGCATGGCTGTGGTTGCTCGACGATTACGATATGGGCAGGACGCTGAGCCCTACCGGGGAGCGGATACGCCTGGTGTTTGTTAGCTTCAAACAGTTCGTATCCGGCAAGCGGCTCGCCAGCGAGTACCTGGAGACCTTACCCTCCAATACTTCGGATGAAGGTAGCGCCTGGCCATGAGTTGCCGTACGTCAGCAACCTGCCGGGTGGAGAATCCCGCGTGGTTCAGGGCGCTACGCGTGGCCGGGGCCTGAGGTTCAGGAGATCCCGTTTGTGGGACTTTGAAGGTCGTCCCTTTTGATTCCGGAGTCGGCTTTGGGGGCACAACTCAAGAGTCAGAACTGAGTCGTTGTGAGTAGCTTACGACCGGGACACATCACCGAGTACTGGAAATTGCTCGTGTCGAGGGAACCCCCCTTGTCAACATCGTAAAGGGGAGCAATAGGTGCAGCTTACTCCTGCAGGGGTCTGACCTTATCTTGGCGGCGTCAGTGTCAACCTTAACCTAAAGCTGTCGGCCCAATGATACAGAGTCGGGCGACAGGGATTGCGGATATAGGCACGGAACATCCCAACGTAGCGGCGTAGATACGAATATGGGATACGGCTTTTTTTCAACGCCTCACTAGCGTCGTCTTTACATAGTATGGCGACGTACATCTCTATACGGCGGTAATCATTTCTAGGCCTTGACCTACAGACGTCTTGGTTTTTTGTAGTTTGTTACTGTATTACGCTTGAATATTTACAAAGGCTCCATCCTCGTGTGCCGGTCTCATATGTCAAGGTTACACGTCAGGCCGCGAATCAACCAAACGAAAAGTTTAGTGAGGGCCTATCAGCACTATCAATAGGGACTAGGTGAATACTCCACAGTTGATATTTGTGGCCATTGGCTACGGACAGGACTTGCCTCTCATCAACGACCCTGTTGGCGGTCGGAAGGTTTCCGGGTCGAACATCATCGTCAGCGAAACAAGCTAGTCCTTACATTATTGTCTTGAGACAGTTAATAGCAGTCGATGGCGATTGATTCTTGGAGTTCGTCCCGGCTTATGGAGTCGTGCTGATAGTAGAGGCCGTGTTTACCGGCTGGGCGGAGACGACTAGGAAACGTTAGCTGCCAACGGCTGACATCAAGAAGAAATTGCAGCGCCTATACGGAAATCTGTTCGCCGCTAATGCTGTCAAACCTTGTCGATAGGGCCGTTTGTAGGATGGCGTGTAACGTAAAGGCCGCTTTCTGCGTTTCTAGTTCCACTACCAATGCCCATCCTAATTAAACTTGGCGGTACACTGTACCGAACTTCCCCGATTCGGACGACATATAATAGCGATTGAGATATCATGATTTGCAATTTCCCACTACTGGCTGGGTTTTTGTTGAGTACTTCGTTTTTCTGTGATTGTTTCTGTATCACATACGCTCTTTTCTATCCGTTTCTCTACACCAAGTCCATTTAACTACTCATTTGCCTACCTTCTTTTTGACTAACCATGAAGTCTGTCCTTTTCGCTGTCGCAGCGGCCTCTGCAGGCAGAGCGCTGGCGCAAGTCACCGGCAAAGCCTTTGGTTTCGCGGCCGGTACCACCGGTGGAGGTGACGCTGAACCTCAATTCCCTTCGAATAATGAAGAGTAAGCCGGTCCTACGGACCTCGTCTGTTCCCTGCTGTCCACCTGCTCACGCCAGCAAAGGCTTTTGGAATGGCTTACCGACGACCAACCCCGTGTCATCATGATCGACCGCACGTTTGACTTCCTCGAGAGTGATGGCTCTACCAACGGAAAATGTTGCAACGACCACAGACTCTCCGTGTGCGATGTGCCCGGCCGCGTCGGACAGATCTACATCGGAGACGACTGTGGCGATATGGAAGTTGTCTCTTGCACTTACTGGAACGCCCCCAAGAGGGCCATCGAGGTTCAAAGCAACAAGAGCATTGTTGGCGTCGGAGACAAGGGCGTTATTCGTGGCAAGGGCTTCCGTCTGATCAACAACGTCACGAACATCATCTTCCAGAACATCCACATCACCGAGCTAAGTCAGTTATCCTTATTCCAACACCACACGCTCAGACATTGGTTGCTGACGGCCACTCCTATCCTGCAGACCCTGAGTACATCTGGGGAGGCGACGCCATCACTATGGACGGTACGGATCGAGTCTGGATCGACCACTGCAAGACCTCTCTCATTGGACGCCAGCACATCGTCTCAGGCTGGGGTCCTGCCGGCCGTGTAACCATCTCCCACCACGAGTTCGACGGGAAGACAGACCACAGCTGCAATCTGAAGCACTACTACAACGCCCTCCTCATCGGTGACAAGGCCCAGTACACCTTTGCCTACAACTACCTCCATGACGTCTCAGGCCGCGCCCCCAACGTTGGCGGTACTGAGCACATGATCTTCCACGGCGTCAATAATTTCTGGGAGGACGTCGACGGACACGCTTTTGCCATTGGTGACCATATCCAGGCTCTCGTCGAGGGAAACCACTTTGAAAACGTCAAGCAGCCCATCGAGCCCAACACCTACGACAGTGCCGGCGAGATTTTCTTCGTGGAGACTGCGACGGATGCGTCGGAATGCAAGGGAACCGTCGGCCACGTCTGCGAGCCGAACAGCGTCGGCGGCGAATCGGGCACTCTTTCGCCCCTGAACAACACCGCCGCCATTGACAAGCTGGCCGACGTCGCCGATTCGATCATTACTCCTATGGAGGTCGGCAAGGTGCCTGAGTACGTCAAAGCGAATGCTGGTGTTGGCAAGCTTAAGGCTGTCGACAGCGTATCTGCGCAGCCCACAACCTTGGTCTCTGAGCCATCGTCTACGCTCGTTCCGTCAAAGACCACCCACGCAGCCAGTACCGAAGAAACCACTGCCACGAACTTGCCTTCTTCCTCATCTGCCCCTACCTCTTCTGCCACCGCCACAACTACTGCTGGAAAGCCGGCTTCTTCAGCTTGCAAGGCAAAGCGTTCGCACCGATCGAAGCACGCTCGTCGCTCCAAGCGCTTTTCTTCTTGAATAAGCTGCATCCAAACAAAGCATCAAATGTCAAATAGATGAGAGACTGACTTCGCAGTATGTTTGCCTGCCAAGTTGCGCAGCTTCGTCCGTACCATCTCAAGTTCAGGTGTCAGCCAGCTCCGTTTGTACACAACTTATTATAATCTTTTTTACTCTGTGCTTGCTTGTGGTGATAAGAATGTCAGATCGACCAAAAGTCGTCGTCAGGCCATGGACAATGTAGTATTGATGAAATGCAATACAAATGCTTCCAAGCCTTTAGGCTGCACCCAAAAGTTTTGAAGGGGTTTCTTTTCTAATCATTTAACTAAAGGAGTGTCGGGAGACCTAAGGAGATCCTCAAAGCCCAAGTTTTGTGAAACAGATGGTACACCGCCATCAAGGAGTGACAGAAAAATCAGTTACCCAGCCGTAATGACCTTCACTGCGAAATATGTCGTGTTTACTTCAACTGGGGAGCAGCACGCCGGTCCCGGATTCATCGAACCAAATCAGTGCTTGCACCTGCGCCACTGGATGTGGTACAGCTGAGCTACCTTGTAATCGGTAGAGTCGACCTGGGAGCGCGGTCAGTGATGGCCACTGCACGATATTTGGACGGCAACCTACAGTCATGAGAGCAGGCTTCTCGGTGCCAAGGGGCCTGATTTCGACGGCGCTCTTGACGTTGAGCAATGCCTCTTCACCACAGGCCGACCAGACAACAGATTCGACGCCGAAGACATCGGTCTTGGTGTAGTCCTCGGCAATAGGGCCATTAAACTTGACGGACCGAGAGATCTGCGGGAATCGAAACGTTAAACCCGTTTTCCAGAAACCCTTTTTGTTTATCTTCTCTTACAGAGTTGGAATCGCCGGAGAAATAGTAAGTGGCCTTGCAGTAGCCCTCGACTCCCTTGGGCAGGTTGACGGAGCCGCGGTAATCAGCCTTGAAAACAGAGAACCTGATGATGGGCGTCCTGATTCAGCATGACAGCTTTCAGATACCCAGACACACTAGGGAGAACCTACTGCCATCCCTGCGGGAAATGCATCTTGATGTTGATCTGACAAGCCGCGCGGTTCTGCTTGGCTGGGATCCCCTTGCCGGATTGGACGATGTAGTCGTCAAAGAGCAGAGTGACGAGGTCACGCTTGTCGCTGAAGATCTGAGTCACAGTGTCCTTGGGACAACCGCTGCCGCCGTAGTTCACGTCGACGATGCTGACCTGGTCAGCGGGAGGATACGACTTCTCGTTTTCTCCGCCCGTAGGAGCGGCGATGGCAAGGCCGACGAGGAAGAGAATTGCTGTGGCTGGACGCATAATGCCTGGGGGCTAAGAGTTGTCGTTAAGCGAGTGAAGGTTGATCCAGCTGTCTGTGAACGAGGAGAATATGCTTGACTATGGCCTAGCTACCTTTGGGGAGTTTGAAACCTTTTTATACTTGATCTTCTTCACTTGCTACACTAAGCCGAAGTAAGGGGCGGCATCCATAGCCATGAACATTGCTTTGATGACCGAGGGCCGCGCCAGTGACAACACATTTGATTTGGAACTGGTGCTCGCTGACAGGCTGATTTCTAGCGAGTCTCAGCCGTCGGAGCAATTTGCTCTCACAATTATCGCACTCTCTAAGCCCCTCGCGTAATGTGCAGAAATTCGCGACATGGTGGTGCTTTTCTTGTGGGTTGGCTGAAAAGGTTAGTTCGAGGCTGTCGTGTGATGAGGCGAGGCTCAGCTCTGGTTATGACGAGGGAAATACTTTCCATTTGGTGCGTAACCTCCAAAGACATCTGGAAAGGGTGCTTCGTGCCTCAGGGCTTGGTTCAGCTCGTTTATGGCAGAGCATCGACTGGAGACATTAGAAGCTTGACATCCAGGGTGTGGCCTTCTACCAGCAGTTGTCAATGGAATGCTGCCATTAGACTCCTTCGGTTCCATACCATGGGCACGCCTGGATTTTATCATTCTAATCTGCCCTTTACTTCGACATTAACGCAAGCAATCCAAGCCGAACTAATATGTAATTATGGCCCAGGCAGGTTATCACATACGATGGCAAAGAGCAACAGCGAGAGAAAAAATCACGCGACAAACTATACTCCACAAGAATACATTGGAGACAAAAATGAGGGTAAAGGAAGTTTCTGTCTCATTTTGTTATCCCGAGACTTCGAAACCTGCCTAGGTCTGGGTGATGCGGCCGAGAATCACTACATAGAAGGAAAGAGTTGACGAATGCGGGCCTAGAACGTAGGCCGGAGAGTAGTCTCAGTCATGATGGTAATATGGCTGGCATGCAAGGAGGCGGGCTGATTAGGGCTGGTTAATACGAAGAACACGAGAAGCCGATTGGCGCCCCCGCGGTGCGTGAAGTTGCACCAACACGAGCTTTCCCAACCTGAACAAGACGTCCCCTACGTAGGGCCTTGCGTTGGCGGTCAGCCGGAACTCTAGGTTTCACAACATCCGACTCTGTGTCTTATGTGAAGGTTTATACCGATTAGCCGGGCTAGGCCAAAGTTCCCCCGCTCCACAACCCTCAGAAAGAATCAAGAGTCTTGCCATACCTAAACTCACTCTATCTGAGCATGGAACGGGTTACTGCATACAAATATTGATCGTAGGCTGTTGATCTGGCCTCAAATCTGAGTACCTCTTGAGCTGTGTGTCTATCTGCCTTCGGTACGTCTTGCAAACCATCATTCTTAATTTACCTTCTGAGGCAAAGCCTCACAACACGACTTGAAGTGGCGTTTCAAGTTTCCAGGTAGATCAGGTATCAAAAGCGACAACCACTTTTCAGACCATATTGCTGCTAAAAGAACAGCATTTGGCCTGGGAGGACTCAAAAGAATCCGGAGCGCAGAGAGTTGTGGCTACGTGCCCGCACCTGCACATAGTGTAACCGATGTTATTATGAAAATTGCCGGCACTAATCATGAGAGGTCCAACCCTACTCGTAAAGTCAATAGCGTTTTCACCATACCAAATTCCAGTATCAGTCTCATATGGTAATTCAGAAGCTTCAGAGACCCAGAAGCTCCTGTACATAGCTAGAAGACCCTGAACCTAACGACTCGCACCTTGAAGACGTGAAATTTCGTCAGCTGAACCGGGACTGAGTAACAATTTGGCCTCATTATCCCGGCCCTGACACTGTACTAGCACGCACATATCGTTACCTCTAGTTGATGTGACCCTTGCAATCTCGGAATGAACTTAGTGTCAGCAACGTCTACACTGAGGAAACTCACACCAATGACGCGAACCGAGATCTGAAACTGATGGTCGGTCTAACTGATACTCACCTCCTCATCCGTTACCTGACGATTTGGCTAGAGGTGCTATCAGGGACCAGCCATGTCGAAGAGACGAACGAAAATGATTCACTACTCATCCATTCATACACATGGTATGGAGAAGCTCCCAAAAGAAAATCTATGACAATACCCAAGCACAATGCTGAGAAATGGCACGGAAACACTCAGGGCTCTGCTCACGTTTCATGCTCTTTATTCAACCTAGGTAGCTTGAAAGCTGCCCGACACTTATGTGATAATCTAGACTCTTGAGTAACTCAACCGATTACTGACCAGATCTGCCTTGCTTGAATACACTGCTTGCCGGTTGAAAAGCGTCTCCGGGTATTTGTATCTATCGTAATTGGGCGCACCTTACTACGAAGCCTACGAGTAGAAGCTCCGTGATACCCCTACTTTCCCCGCCTTGTACGCGGAATTAACACTACCGGGGCACGAGTTGCTTCAGCCTGCCGTTCTAACTTGACATTGGCATCTCAGAGAGCATCCCCGATGGTCTCATCTTTTGATACGCTACAGAGAAGAGCAGAAATAGACCCACAGAGTTTGAAGAGGCAGGGACGGTGCAACTATGACAAGATTGCGGGCAATTAGGGGAACACTCGGCAAGCGAGTCTATACCTCTTTGGCTCATGGTGTTGCCCCCGAGCCCGAAGCCCGAGACTGAAGGCCGCGAAATGCACATCATGCCCACGTGCCTACCTGCTCAGCCCTACCCATACACGGGACAGAACCGTCACGTAGAGGTGCCCCCCGATGCGTCATTCGATCTCCCGGCTGCAAAAAAACCCCATGCCGATCTTCGGCTCTGACACGATATGGCCCGCCGGAGCCAGATGATTATAAGCGAAAGGGACTCGGTTTCGTGGACCTTTTCTTTACGAGGTCATAATTCTGGCGTACGCATTCGCTCGTAGCAGTCCGCACAGGCTCGTGGGGGCATTCGCACGTTCCTCCACAGCTTTTCTCATGTCACGGGTGTTTTCATCATCAGACGGATGTCTGAGCTCCTGCGCATGGGTGGAATCGTCGCTGAAGGATCGAAACGACCCGGTGCAGTTTGATTTTTCCGCACCAGATATCAGGCCGGGACGGTGGCCATCCATGTGTATCATGTTATATATTTCTGAAACATGTTGTCCATCACCGCTTTCACTGAAGGCACCCGGTAACGAGGCAAGTAAACCGGTTGACAGGATGTTCAATTACTTGAGACATGAATCAACTCTGCTTTGTACAAAGACGATACATGAGCCCTATACACAACGAACCCAACATAGCCCCCGAGGAGCGTAGGTTCGAGGACGCCTCCTCACTCTGTAGACAGTCCATTAAACCCAAAAAGACAGCGAACCAGGAACAAGGTAAAATGAAGAAACAAAGATGAACTGCGGGAAAAAGAAACAAGAGCATGCGACAGGTGTGAGGGAATAAATGTCCGAGGTGGTTGTGATGGTGCAAGTGTTATGTGATATGGTATACTAGAAGTGAAGCTAGGAATGAGGGTGTCCTCTGTTTGGTATCATGGTGGTGTCTTTTTGTCTGCTGCAGCAGCTGCAACCGCGAATTTTCGGCCAGTTTTTTGTCTTGGTTTTCGTTTTTCCTTGTGCCGTTTCTGCGCCATTGAAGTCATCCACTTGGTAGTTTTCGACCCATGAGAATAGAAAAATGGTTCGGCCGCGCCGAAGACCCAGTGAAAATCAAAACATAAATCAAAGTCGTTGCTCATTCAAGCCGGGGGAGCGGTCTTGACGTCGCCCTCGAAGGGCTGAGATTGGGGCAGGACTTCTTCCCGTTGGTCCCTCTTCTTCTTCCCAAGTTTCTCGCACCAGTCCTCGGCGCTCACAATAGTGCCGTCAAGGACGCCGCTGATCTGTGCCATCATGTCGAGACTCTCTTTGGCGAGAACGAGAATCCGGTGGGCGCCCTCTCGCAATGCCTCCTCGCGAGCCTTGTCGCCAGTCTTCTCACCCTGTTGCTGTTCGACCATGCTGGCGTAGCGAAAACGTTGGGGAAGGGTTGTAAGGTGACGGCGGACTAGGGCGCGGGCGTTGTCGGGAAGAGCACCGCCGGCATACTTGGAGACCGTCGCAATGACCTTTCGAAGCGTCTCGAGAACGTCGCCTTTGAGCGACGCAATTTGAGCCGCTAGCTGAGTACGGTCTTGGTCATCATCGGACTCAGGCTGGCTGTCAACCATCATGTGATCGCCATCGGTGCCGACCACGGGTTGCTCCTCTTCTTCAGGCCGACCGGCTTTCTCGTACCGTTCAAGTGTCTCCTTGAGATTGGCGATAACTCCACCAATGTGTTCGTTGGCCCAGCGCAACCACCTCAAACAATACTTCAGACTCTTGAGACTCTCCTCACTCATGGCAACGCTCAGGCCCGACGTTGACATGATGAGGCGAGACTGCCATGCCGCGTTGGATGCGGGCCGCTCTGACTGCTTCTCGCTTTCGGTGTAAGCCGGTGAGCGATAGTCATCGTAAGCTGGCAGAGTGTCGATGGTGCTCGCCCTCGAAAGACGACGGTCGTGCTTGAAAACGTAAGGGTCTCTGGGAGAATCAACATCCGGCATCACGTTGGTCTGCGCGTCGATCATGAGCCTGGCCAGATCCTCCCCGGTGCCGACCTTGCGTCGCTTATGGGACCCTCCATCAGCAGCCTCCAGGTCGGTAGATTGGTGCCGTCGACCGGCACCCAAAAACCAACGGACACCGCCTTCGACACCCGTCTTTCGTCCGACTGTGCCGACAGTGTTCGCAAGTGGCGTCAAATACCCTTCAACATACTCGGCACTCGACTTAAAACGCGGTGAGAAGTTTTTCGAGGTGTTGTAGGCGGAAGTCGCTCCTTCAATGGTGGTCGCAAGTAGCGGGTGTGATGTGGTTAGAAGAGAAAAGAGAGGCTCAGGAGCAGGAGTTTGAGGCTTCTCTTGCGGGTTCGAGGTGATGGACTGAGTCGGAGAGGCTCTCGGTAAGGGGATGTTACGGGCGGGTGGGGAGTTGATGAAGTCTTGATATGTCGTGTTAGTGAACCATAAACCGACCAGATCTCAGGCAATCAGAGACATACCAGCTCGTAGTTCCCCGAGTGCCTCGGCGGCCATGCGCACATCGGGGTCGTCCAAGTTGACGCTGGCGGCTCGTCCTTCGAAGAAACGGTCTGGCGATGCAGCGCTGATGGCGCTATTGCTACTCACGTCGAGGTCCATTCTCGCAGGAGAGTGGGCGGGCTGTGCATGACTGGGGGTATAAAACGTGGTAAGAGGGTTGAGGCTCGGCCAATGTGTAAGAGGAACAGTGTTATTCGTGGATCGAGTCAAGGAAGGTGTAGGTGATGGTTGGTGCTGATGTTGTTGTTGATGGGGTTGCGGTTCGATCGATTTCGAGGGAGTGGGATGGGCGAAGCGCGGGGGTGGAGGACCTGTCACAGAAGAGAGAGACGGTAGGTTGTGACCAACGTTATCATTGTGTTTGGTGGTAGGAAGGATGGGCGGGAGCTCGGTAGTCGGGGCGTCGGGAAACCTCAGAGAATTAGGATCGTGGGTCTGGACATGCGCATAGCTTGGAGGGGGAGCATATGAGGGCAACTGGGACGGGATGTGTGTCGAGTCGAAGCGAGCCTGAGAAAGGACGTGCTTGTTCGGATTCGTTGTTGTGGAGGAGGCGGCGGCGGTAGTAGTAGGAGTAATGGGAGGGAGTGGTGGAAGAGTATGCGGCGGAAGCGGGTGCATGTGCGTGGGCTTGTGCGTAGGCGTATGCGTGTGTGTGTGCGAGGGAGCGAGGGACGAGGAAGATGGCGGCAGTTGGCGGTCCCCAGGCGCAGGCCCGTGCAGCATGTGATTTTGTTTTTGGCTCATGCTCATGCTCTGGCTCTGGCTCTCCATATCGCAAAGTATATTCAGATGGCGGCGGCTCGAGAATTCGCGGGAAGGGTGTCGGCGGAGGAAGATAGGATAGGGAGCGAGACCGGCGCGGATGTCTCAGCGGTCAACTCTGGACTGGCATGGGTGGAGATATGACTCGCCCGACGCCGTTGTGTTTAATTGTGAGGGACTGTTGGGGAATGCGTGCGATGCTCGTTGGCGTACCGCGCAGCATAAAGCCGAGCAGAGCAGCGCACTGCGTACTGTAATACCAAACGCGCGGATCAAAACGAGTGCGAGGGAGAGGAGTCGAAAGGAAGAGAGTGGCTGCGGGCGGCGCGAATGAGATACATGTATTATGGTACGGTTTGGGCGAAGTGGCAAAGGACAATCCAGACAGAGCAGCGCGGAGGCAGCGCAGCATAGCGCAGCGGAAGGTGAGCGAGTGAGGAGGGTACTTGCATGTAGCCGGGAGGTGAGGTAGCGACGGAGCGAATTCCAAGCAGACAAGGGAGACGAGGCGGGAAGAGAAGGATGGGTTTCGGGGTACTACCGAGTGGGTGGATGGACAAGTGGATAGTGTGTGGGTGTGTGGGTTGATGTGATGAATGGCGGCGGACGGTCGAGTGAGCGAGCGAGGGAGGGATGGGTGATGGAACTCGAAGGGATTGGATCGGTACGAGGCGGGTGTGAATGTGGTTGAGTGGTAGGTGTCCGTGACAGTGGTTGGGCTGGTTGGTTGACGAGTCCGTCCGTGTTCCGAATAGAGTAGCGCGAGCAGCAGTCTTCTTGTTGTTGGACCAGCGAATGGATGCGCATAGGGCGTGTAAGATAATGTAGGGTATTGTAGGTAATTGCGCGGAGAAGGCGAGTTGTATTATTCAATGATGAATGGAGTGGGTGGTTGGTGTTGGCGTTGGCGTTGTTTGCTTTGTTTGTGAGTGTGGTATCGATAGCGGACGACCAGGTGCCGTATCCGTACGAAAGAGGTTCCAAACAAGAAGTGAGAGAGAGGGTGATGGCGGAATGGAAGAAGCATGACAGGATTGCTCTGATTTGCGGCTTTATTGACTGAGAAGTTGTTGACAGCCGCAGCAGCTCCGGCTCCTCCACCAGCTTCAACACCCCGATGGATGGGCGGGCAGGCAGACTGTGGGAGGAGGAGCTGATGGGACGGCAAGAAGAGGCTCTCACGCAGCAGGGCAGGGTAGGGGACCAGAGGCGAAGGAGAGGGACGACGATGGTCACTGGCGCATGTGGGCGGCACCTCTCTTCCACGGAGGTACGGCGAAGTACGCAGATGCAAGCAGGGTACCGGGGCCATTCGCGTAACCGAAGTAATTCCCGTCCGACTTAGGGGAGACACACACACATCACGCGGACACAAGGTACATGGCGCTGCATGTACCATGCGCTGGTCGTCCAGGGCCCCCAAGATTCCCAATGATAATGATGATGATGTTGAGCGGAGGAGAAATAATGACATTGTGGATGGTGTCAATGGCGTCAATTAGCATGTGGGTTCGTTTCCATACTCACGTCTCTCCCCCTTTCCCCCCTTACCAGTGACAATGCAGCCTTTCAGGTCAAGTCATATCAGGCAAAGGAAAAAGAAAAAAAAAAGAAACGAGTAAAGAGTCTTTCTAGTGATTGATTGTAGTGAGATAAGAGTGCTTCCCTCCATATGAAAGGTTCAACTGTTTCTCAGGGTATTCTACACAACAAAAAGGATATGAGACGGAAGGGTTGTAACAGAGCCATTGTCAGCTGTCCGCATGAAGCAAGATGGCGGTTAGTTGTCCATAAAGTTTTGGAATCTATGCATGTGACTGGCCCTTTGAATCAACGTTCCTCCGCCCATCTCGACTGCCCAGCGACTCGGCTCCTGTACTATTCGCTTGATTCGTTTCATGGGGGGGGGTTGATGGAAGGGACTGCTGGCATCGTAAGACGTCAAGCACCGTATCCACATTCCAGGGCTACAGATTATCGCGGCTCGATGGACTTCAGCTGAAATTTACTTGCGATATGTAAGCAAACGAAAAGATACAGGGAAGATGTAGGGGAAAAAAAAAAAGAATGGCAAAAAAGTACAATGGTAGAAGTGAGGAGCATCCAATCATGACCCGGATGCTCATCCACGTTCCTATTCGGGTCAGGTCAGGCGGCACCGTATGCGATCCATCTGAGTTGAGTTGGTGGGCTGCTGGGTCTGAGGCACTGTCCGAACCGGCCGCCCCTCACAAGCCAGACATGGCTTTCACGCTATCTTTACCAATCGACAGAGTTGTTTGGCTTGCCGAGGGAGGTCGTTGGTGATAAGGTAGTATTGCATTCGCCCGAAGGGCAACCGAAGGGGAAAAAAAAATAGCCGACCAATAGTTAGTTGATTGATAGAAACCGACTCAGATCGTTTACTCTCTCGACCCTGATGGGGAAGGCTAGGACAAAGTTTCTCAGGAGGTACCAGCTGACAATGATGAACACGTTGAGCTAAAGTAGACGAGGACAATTTTTTTTTAAAAAAAAATCAGGAGAAATACTAGGCGATTGCAAGTGAGACAAGAGCAGATAACGTGACGTCCGGTGATGCAGCGGCCGTTGGGGTGTCTCTCGACATGTTGCAGACCGCATGCCCGGCTCGGCTTTGAGACCAATACGATAATGTATTAACGGGTTTGATTCAATATTATTTTTCCGTTCGCTTTTTCTGAAGTCATTATCTTCGGGGTGTTTCCGCTGCACTTGGACCATTATCCATTCCTCCGTTGGAGGAAAAGGAAAAAAAAAAAAAAAAAGAAGAAGAACCCTGCCGCGACTCCGTCGCACCTCCGCAAGGCATGTTTCTGAGAATGTTGTCGTTGGCAGCTCTCGGAAAACAGCATGGATCTGGGGTACAGCAGGACGCAAAATCTTGACAGTGTTGACAAGTTGACACAGGGGCCCAGGGGAATCAGGGCTAAATTTGAAAGTTGGGGAAGCACGTGTCAGACGTTTTAAGGCCGTCATCACATGCATCAGACTGGACCGGATGAACAAGTCATCTCAGCATGTGCAGAGTTCTCACCTGGTAGGCGATACCAGATCAGCACGCCCTGGCACTAACAGCCTAGACTTTCCATAGTCACAAGGCATCAACGGCTGTGGGCAGTTTGCCTAGCGGCATTTCATTCCCAGGCACGAGCGAGGCGAGCTCGGAGTTGATTGGCTTGTCTGGCGCTTCTCGCTACGTCACCCCCGGGGCACGGACTCCTTTCTTCCATGTGAAAGTGAGGGCGCTGGAAAGATAGACACAACGTAGAGGGAAAGGGAGAAGAAGAATACACAGGAACCTGGGCGTTTCTTTACACCAAGCCACGTTCACCCAAGGTTCTTGTTGAGATTCCCATCCCTTGCAGCCAACCCAGCCTTCTTCAAAATCTTGACATTCCTCCCCCCAACCTGCTTTCAAGGTCTTTCCTTTACGGAACACCGACAAGCTGTATCCGTATCACGTGCTAAATCCAAAACCTGCAACAAGAAACGAACAATTGGAGAAAAACCGGGGGCTCAAAAGTCTGAGGATGTACCAGATGACCATTGATATTTTTCCCACCGAGATCCGCCCAGGGGTCCGTCCTACTGCTTCAACCTTGACGATCAATGATGATTTAAATTCCTTTTTTTTTTTTTTTTTTGAGCCGTCGGATTCCAATGCCCCTCCTTTTTCGGCCTTTTCTCTATCTCACCTTTCCACATCATTTTCCAGCATCACCACGGATTGCTAACATGCATCGCGAGCAATGCTCACTTTTAGGGCCCTTGATTGTACGTTTGTCTCTCGCGTGGCTGCTTCTCACATTCTCTGTACCTTGGCCTGCCTTGACCTGCCTTGACCTGTAGGGCGACTCTTCTATCATATTATAGTCACTAGGCTACTAAAGCATGTGGGATGATGACCTTGTGGGAATCACAGCCTACCGATGTTGTGGTGCCCATCCCTTACGAGTCTGAAAAATCCACCTACCATAGTACAGCACAGATAGTGAGCTCGTCACGGCCCACCGAGATAGCCGGCGTAGTATTGGGGATGAGCGAGGCACGAGGGAAATTTAATGCCTTGATTTCGGGTGGACTTTATTGCCAATTACGTGCCGCATTGGAAACACGATCGAACAATCGTCTCCAAATCCCGTCTCCAAAAGTCTTGCTCAGGCTCAACAGCACGACTCAGTCGCACATGTCATCCGCCAATCCTGACTAGTTATCTGGCACAAAAGATGGCCATGTGATGACATCTCTGACCCGAGCAGGTGGATCGGCCGCGTTTCCCATTCCCAAGACTGTGAAAGCACGAGCAACCCGCTGGTTGTTGTCTCCTTTCGTCTACCCCAACTCGTGAAAGATCATGTCCAAAAGCAGGCGAGGCGTCGCGCTTCTAGACCGAGTCAACGCGAATCGGTGCCAGATCTGCTTTGCAAGCCGGATGCGTCGTAGATCATAATCAACAACCGTCTCCCGCTACAGAGGCTATCAGGTGGGCATTTCACGATACTTTTAGCAACACCGCAGGAGCCTTTGGCGTTAAGTAAGCCCAGGGCGAACGGTTGAGCAAGCATCTGCTGGCAAGGTTGTCGTAAAGATCACGAACCTCGGCGATTTCCTCCTTCACGAGCTCCGGAGATACGTTCCGTGCGTTGGAGTTCACTTGTGAAAGAGCACCGACCCAAAGGCTCTCGGGTAAACTTTTGGCCAAACAGGCTCACTTCAGCCCGTCCTTCTCCTCGATGCGATTGCAAAAACCAAGCCAACAAACCGAGTCACGAGATCGGAGGTATGTCTGGCCCCTCTGACGCCGCCCAAGCAACAGTGCTTATAAAAGCATTACACGGGCAGCTCTTATGGAACCAATAGTTTTCTTCTGCGCGTCACGAAATCGCAATTCACATTAACGACGACACAGAAGGAACCAAGCAGAATGCTAGTCCAATAGTGGTTGTAATAATGCGCTGCACTGTCTAAAAGGACGCGGTGGTGAAAAGAAGAAAACCAAACTAATCAGCCGTGAAAATTTCGGCAGGAAGTAGGTCTGATGGATGGACCCACAACGGCAAAACTATCATGTGATAAATCACCTGATCGCTCACTCCTGCCCCCGTACCTGATGAAGCCCGGCAACGGTGTTTATCTAAGCGGCGTCGTTCTGGTAACGTATATGCATAGCGAGTCGCCCATCATAGCGAGTCGCCCACTTTCTTATCGTACCTTAAAGAGGTATTTTTCACTATTTTTTAAAAATCAGAAAGTTATCTAAAAAGAATATAACTTTATGTATAGCTTTTGATAAGAGTTAGAATGTAGTAATAAATTCATAAAAAATCATATCTTAGTATAAAGAGGGAATCTCTTATCATAGGGGTATGATAAGGGTTAGGGTCTATATTCTAGAAATAATAGAGAACTAATTTACTAAAGATTTACTACTGTAATATAACTCTTATTAAAAGCTATATATAAAGTTATATCCTTTTTAGATAACTTTCTGATTTTTAAAA
>MPGH01000084.1:188216-292521 GCA_001937105.1 Colletotrichum chlorophyti
AGTAGAAAAATACCTCTTTAAGGTACGATAAGAAAGTGGGCGACTCGCTATGATGGGCGACTCGCTATGCATATACGTTAGCGTAGTAAGCGATTAGGTAATTTTCGTGGCATACCTTAGCTGTAAGATAGTATCCATCCTTTGGCTGGTACCTAGTCAATGAGCGGCATGTTCCGTGCTTTCCCTCAACGTTGATGGCAGGCTGTCATCCAAAATGGCCCGTGCTCCTTTGGACGACCAAGGAGACATCGTGGTTTCAATATTGCCAGCTACCTTACAGCGCGCGGCCGCCAAACCTGCGATCCACGAATGATGACAACTGCCACCAGCGACCTTTGAACCATCTGACACGTTGTTGAGCTGCGCTGCCGCACCATCTGCATGATACGACCTCATACACTGCCGTAACACCTCTGGCCAGCGGGCCAATTGATCCTAAACATCGCCTTCCCGGTTGCCCCTCGGTCTCCGCCTTGGCAACCTATTCACGATGGCTTCTGCCGTGTTTTTCCTCGATTTGAAGGGCAAGGTGCGCATTATAAAACTCAGGGTCGGAACAACTCTTCGGGAAAATGCTGATGCTCTGTCCGTGATAGACCCTCCTTGCCCGCAACTACCGCGGTGACATTCCCATGTCAGCCGTGGAAAAGTTCCCTATCCTCCTTAGTGAAGCAGAGGAAGAATCATCTGCTGTGCCTCCATGCTTCTCCCACGAGGGAATCAACGTACGTTTGACCGAGTGCAGAAACACATATGCAGCCCAGGCCAAGGCACTGACGACCTGCTTCCCTATCCTTTTAGTACCTCTACATCAGACACAATAACCTATACCTCCTTGCCCTGACGAAACGAAACACCAATGCCGCCGAGATTCTACTTTTCCTTCACAAAATCGTTGAGGTCTTCACGGAATACTTCAAGGCCCTCGAGGAAGAGTCCATCCGGGACAATTTCGTTATTATTTACGAGCTCCTCGACGAGATGATGGACTTTGGCTATCCCCAGACCACCGAGTCCAAGATCCTGCAGGAGTACATTACTCAAGAATCTCACAAGCTCGAAATCCAGGCCCGACCTCCTATCGCCGTCACCAACGCCGTCTCCTGGCGCTCCGAAGGCATCCGGTACCGCAAGAACGAGGTCTTCCTCGACGTCGTAGAGAGCCTCAACCTCCTCGTTAGCGCCAACGGCAACGTCCTGCGCAGCGAGATTCTTGGCGCCATTAAGATGAAATGCTACCTTAGCGGTATGCCCGAACTTCGCCTTGGGCTCAACGACAAAGTCATGTTCGAGACAACAGGCCGTACGACGCGAGGTAAGGCAATTGAGATGGAGGACGTGAAGTTCCACCAGTGCGTACGCCTTTCGCGCTTCGAGAACGACCGCACAATCTCCTTCATCCCACCCGACGGCGAGTTCGAGCTCATGAGTTACCGCCTCAACACCCAGGTCAAGCCCCTGATTTGGGTGGAGTGCGTCGTCGAGAGCCACAGCGGTTCGCGCATTGAGTACATGCTCAAGGCCAAGGCGCAGTTCAAACGGAGGAGTACGGCCAACAATGTCGAGATTATCGTGCCGGTTCCCGACGACGCCGACACTCCGCGCTTCCGGACCAACATTGGCGCCGTGCACTACGCCCCTGAGCAGAGCGCCATCGTATGGAAGATCAAGCAGTTCGGCGGCAACAAGGAGTTCTTGATGAGGGCGGAGCTGGGTCTCCCATCCGTGAGGGGTGACGACGAGCATGGCGGCGGCATGACTGGTGGTTTTGGTGGCAGCATGGGTGGTGTCGGCGCCCCCGGCAAGGGTGCCAAGAGACCGATCCAGGTTAAGTTTGAGATACCCTATTTCACGACAAGTGGTATCCAGGTGCGGTACCTCAAGATCACAGAGCCCAAGGCAAGTTTCTTTCAATCCTCGGCCCATATTATGCACTCTTGCTGACATCTATCAGTTGCAATACCCCTCATTGCCTTGGGTTAGATACATTACTCAGTCAGGAGACATAGCAGTGAGACTACCCGACGCGGTATGAGGCGCTCGTAGTTGCAGCACAAGATAAGACAAACGGAGTCGAGGCTTCGACTTCAACCTATGCTATTTTATTCAGAGCGAAAGTGAATCAAATTTACGATGATAGACGAGTCGAGGCTCACGCACAGGGGTTGGGGGACCATGGCATGAATCCATCCAAGAAGAGAATATGGCTATGGCGTGAGCTGAAATATACCGAGGTTCCTGAATTACGTCAAAACGCCTTGACCCGCCTGCCCGCCAACCAGCCATTCCATGCAGTTCTCCCCTGAAATACAACGCCCCGTTCTCAAGTGTGGTTGTCAGTCGTCAGGAAATCCAGGCCCATGTTCATATATCGCCCAAAAGCATATTGTCCAAAAAGGGGATGACGTAGTCGAGGTATACAAATGGTAGTAGTTGAAAAGCCGTCGTAAATCGAAGCAGGAAATGTCCGCACTGCTGTTGATGTAAGTGATGTTGGGGAGGCGTTGGGTCGCGAAGTAGGTTGATTAGCCGGAAATGATGCAATCAACCAAGTACAGCCTTTCCCCGAGCCTCGAAATCCTCCATGGCCTGCTCTGTTGACGCGTAGTTACGGTTGTCGCAGCAGACCTGGACCATGACCCCTCGCACAGGGCCCGTTGGATCCGGATCTATGGTGAAATCCAACGTCAGTTGAGCATAATGTCGAGCGTGTTTCGGGCTTTGACTCACCGGCTCGGGAAGAACGGCTGCCTGTCCAGCGATTCCTGTCCCAGTGACCATCCATAAAGACGTCATCCGTGTGTCCCGGCTTCTTCGTCAGGGCAAGGAGGGCGATGATGATGGCCAGGGAGCCGCCGAGACCGGTGGACTGCGGGGCCGAGGAGCTTGGCGCGGCGTACGTCCCGGGGAGGACGCCGGGCATCCACGAAGGCCTCTGCCCGGCCACATGTCTCTCGGAGCCGCCACACGCGCGGATACGGGTCACCCCTGGTTCGTGCCGGTTGTTGGAGAACTCCAAGGGGAACCATCTGTGCCCGAGCTCCATGTCAACAACGGTTGACACGTCGACATTCGCATACAAGCACGGGAGGAACCGCCAGCAGTTGAAGACGCTAAATGTGTCGTACGGGACCAGCGGGCAACTTTCCACATACAACTGTCCGTTGGCGTCAATGGCTTCGTACAAAGTGTAGATGTTGCCGGGCAAACCTGGTTGAGGACGGTACCAGTAGGCTTCAGACTCGGCGGAGGTGACAACCCCGTTCTGGTATCGCCAGACCTTTCCGACTGTCTCACGCCCGTAGCCGCTGGACGTGTTGGGCGGGAGGGGGTTGCCAAAGGGGTCGCTCCTGGGTGGGTTGTTGTTTCCTTCGAGGATCTGAAACTCGTTGACAACGAACAGGAAACTGAATGGAGGAGGAGAAGGGCCCCTTTCTTGTTTACTTGCTCCTTCCTTGGACTTGTGGTCTTTTACCCTCTTCTCGGTCTTTTTAGCGTGCTTGGTTGTCGCGTTCCGGTGGTGCTATCACGGGTCAGATGGGGTTGCGACGAAGCCAGAATGGAACATCGTACTGTGGACGACATTGTGTGCCCTTCCTTATAAAATTGGCAGCGTCTTGTGGATTAGACTGTTGAAAATGATGTTTTTGGACACGACTAACGATGTCAGTTCGGCCAACAGACAGTGGCGACTGTCTCGCGAGACTTGGGGTGAATCTGATCAGAAATGACAGAGCTAAAGGGTTATCGAATCTTATGCCGCCAACACGAATGAGAAGCTGAACGGTGTCGAGCCCGCCCTTTCTGCCCGAATGGGTGGTCTGGTTTTCTTTAACGATGGTAGCTTGAGCCTCAAGCGTGCAGCCACGACCGTCGTCAGGGTAAATGATCCCATTGGTGGTCGTCGCCAGCTGGCTCATCCACCCTAGCTCGACCCATCATGTTTGGCGCCTCGTAACATTGCCTCTTCATGTGAGATGAGTGTTGAAAGCCCTGATCTGCCCCCTTCTTCTCGGATCGCGATGGAGATCATGGCTTCATGTTGGCAGCGTTGTCCTCGTGGCATTGGGCCACGTCGTGTCGGCCAGAGAATGACTGCATGATGCCCCCGGATGAGCGTCGATGCGCTTCCAAGACCCAGCATGGGGGTTCCGGCAGCGTGTTCGTCGTTGTTTCTCGGCTCTTGGGTCATTTTTATGCCGTTGCAACCCAGCGAATGGAATGTGGACGACATTTGTCACCGGGGGCTATCCATTGGGACATTAGCCGCAGGCTTGACAGAGTTCTTATCGGCTCAAGGTCTCAAATCAACGTCGTCATGGTCGGCACTCGTCGCAGGAGCTTGAGTATATCCGCCCTGAAGTGCATGTGCTGGGTTCAGTACTCAAAGGGGCATGCGAATGGGTAGCCCAACTTGGAACATGGAAGGCCTGCATGAGACGAGGCCAATCGAAGTCATGGTTACTCTTTTGCCTCGGCCGTAGTTGGTGAGCTGGCACAACGATATCTTCCGTGTGGGCAGTCACTCGGGGGCTCGGATTTGGAGCCCCCTCGACCCGCAAAGAATTCGGGAAAGCCGGGGAGATGAATTCTAAACGGGCGCGAGCATCTGTCGGTCGACGCATTTGGTAGTGGATTTCCGGGGTCACTCTTGTAATAATGGCGACCAACGAATGGTCCGATAAGTCGCAATAGCGGCGCCGAAGCCAATTAATCAGAACAATTGGTAACGCCTGTGTCAGAAGTGGGCAGAGAGTCCGCGGGGGGAGATTCGGTAACCTGCTGTAACGGACTCTCCACGTCCTTTAGAGACGTCAGCCGTTCAAACCCTCATTTTAGAACATGAACCTGAGACAGCATTGCGCTGGGTTGCCCGAGAGAAAGATTGAATGAGCCTTCAGCTAAAACTGTTCTGCTATGCGGTAAACTTGAAGTGGCACATCCAACGCAGCAGGCCCAAGAGACTCCGATACCGTAGACGTCCCAATGGGGCGCAGATGGGGGTGACCTTGGAACCAGCATCCTGTCGTCATGTGGCTCAAATTGCCGGGCTCTTTGGCAGTAAAGAAATACCACGTCACTCAGTGATCTAACTGACAGTATTGGAGGAAAGGCCTGATTTCCAGTGTGAAGGAGAAGACACTAGATAGGGAACATAGCAAGTAACGTGTAGTTGCTAATCTCTATCCCTTCAGAAGAGCATTCGTTCTGACCTTTCTCTTCAATCTTCCTTTCTAGTCTGCGAAAAAGAAGAACCCAAATTCCCACATTAGGCAGCCATGCTGCTACAAACCAATCTGTCCTGCGCCTTTCTACCAAATCTGACTAGGTGTGGCCAGGGTAGATCGACTTCCACCCTCGATGTTTCGGCATCGTGTATCCTGCCCGGCCAATGTGGTCTGCGGTCATGTGCTTAACTACAGAATCACCATGTCCGGCACGCCTCGATATTCTGGATGGGCAAAAGAAGCCCGTACGTCTTCCTTGCATCCGAAACCACCCAGCATGGCATGCAGGATGTGTACTGACGAAACGATGAGAGCGGGATCCCATGCCAAACATGAATTCCCCCCAGGGTTTCGGTCCTCTTGGCCCGTTGAGCGGTGCGGGGTTACACAACACTCAATCCTTTGGCCGGCGTTGGTTTTTGGCCAGCGGCGCAGGTGAACTGGACGAATGCCTGCATCATGTTGGTTGGTCGGAGAGGAACACTGGCTGAGTCTCTCCCTCCCTGCATAGCGAACGTAGCCACTAGCAGCTTAGGGTGTTTTTTCCCGATCTTCAATAACACCGGGGTGAGTGGATGGAGAGTGAAAAGAGGCTTGCGAAAATGGATAACTGGCTGAAAAATCCACCGCCTCGCCGAGATAAATGAAGGTCATAAGAGGATGTCGTCTAGGCGATGGCTGTGGACGGCGGGATTCTGTGTGACGTTG
Source organism: Colletotrichum chlorophyti (assembly GCA_001937105.1). Lineage (NCBI taxonomy): Eukaryota > Fungi > Ascomycota > Sordariomycetes > Glomerellales > Glomerellaceae > Colletotrichum > Colletotrichum chlorophyti. Next base: position 194,153 of record MPGH01000084.1, read on the forward strand.
GATTTGGCTGCGTTTAGCCCCTTTAAGCCCCCTTGTTTCTTTCCTTTGACTGGCATTCGGAAGCTGACCGCTTCATCCCCCCACTACCTTACTCAAGGTAGCCCCCCCACTCTCTTGCGAATTTAGCAGTGAAAGTACCAGAACGGGGAGCTTGCTCTCTTTGTACAAGCCAATCCCGTAGTTGTTTATTCATGACATTAGGAACGGAAACCATTCGGGCGGGTTATCTTTTAGTGTCTCGCTCTCTTCGAAGCCCTGTCCTGTTCCTGCCCCTCCCCCTGCTGCTCGCTATCTCCAGCAACCGCATTCGTAACGTCAGCACCCTTGCTGTGAAGGGCCTCCTTGAGAAGGCGCTTCTCCCCCAATCTTACTTCAACGGCCATCTTCTGTCTCGGGGTCAGATGGCCGGATGCCAACAAGATCTCGTCCTCCTCGGCTGTCGTCGGGTACTGAGCCAGGAGTCTCTGCAGAGCAAGTGTGACCACTCGGTCGTAGATCTCGTCTCTCTTGCGTTTGTCCGGAATGAGATCTCCCTTGACCTTCTTGATGGCCTTCAGGACGCCCTTCAGCTGCTCATCGAGCTCGGCTGAGATCTCCTGCACCTTTGCCGGAGTCGTCAGCCGGCCTTCCGAGTCCGGCTCACCCGATTCGCGCTCAAGCACAAACACGTCCTCGAGATCCTCGGGGTCTACGTGCTCCTCCTTTATTTTTTTTCCGGAAATGTCAGTGTACAACGTCCTGGCGTGCATGTGACACAAACGTCCACTTACAAGCTGCTTCCAAACGTCATCCGTGAGCTTCAGCTGCTCGTTTAGGACTGCCTGTACGAGGTCCCAAGGAATCTCAACCACGTCGTACCGAGAGTGCTTGGGCGTAACATAGCCATATCTTCTGAGAAGTTCCGAGTTTGGATGAGGGCCGTAGTAGTTGAGGATCTCTTCTCCTGCGCTGATTGGCCGGAGCGCGGTGACTGTGAGATCGTCCTCGCCGTGGTTGACGTGTGCCTGCTTTTCGTCAATCGGTGCACAAGACAAGATACAAGTCTCAACCTACATTGAATTCGGCATCGGCATTCAAAATGTCAGCCATGGGTACCATGCCCAACATGGTCTTGCCCTCACGGTCTTCAACCCAGCCATCCTCTTCGTTGTCCTCGGGCTCCTCCTCGTTTTCCAGATCAAAAGCATAGGCCATGATTATGCTTCCCATACGATGGGCGAGCTGCAAAAGCTCCGTCTCGTTCAACTGCGATGAGCCTTCAGGGTAGAAGATGGCCGGATTGGCAGCGATGACGGACAGAATACGCGAGCGGAACATCTCATCAGCCTCGTCCTTGCCGATCTTGGACAGGACGGCACTTCCCTTGAGGTACTCAAGCTCTGAAGACTCCCAGAACATGAGGGTGTTGAACCTCTCGGGGAGCACTTCAAAGTAGGGCTTCCAAGGGGAGGAAGGGCCCTGGAGGTACTCGTAGATCATGACCAAGATGAGAGAGCCCCATGAGTCGAGTGGCTCGTTCTCCATGTCCTCATCCTCTCCGTCGCTTCCGGTGAACACCTGCGGTATCTTCCTGGGAAGCTCCGAAGTCTCGACGTTGATGATGCCTTTTCTGGGTATGCTGAACAGAACGGTGTCTGCTGCAATGTCCTTGGTGGCGACTTGGTGAGACGTATTTATTTAGTTATTCGCACCTGATGAAGAACAGTGAACGGTGCCTTACCGATTCCTCGTCCGGCATTGCGACCCCTCAAATCAACAACTTGGATGTCCTCATGGAACGTGCTACCCGGCAGGGACTTGAACCACGACAAGAAGTTCTGTGTCTTGGTCTGAAAATCATCGCCTGTTGCCGCCATAGTGCCAGATTCCTTGAGGATATCTAAGAAGGAAGGTTATCTTTCTGTTTCAATTCCTGCCTTCAGGGTGATTTAGTAATATTTTAACCTCGTCAGGGCTGTATTGATGTGAATGGCCTTGTGAAGCTATCAATCCAAGGATGAGCCGTGATGTGTGCACCAAAATTTTCATGAGATGTGGACGGTGTGTTATTTAGATCGCACAGTAACGCACACTGTACCGGATCCCCTCCGACCCACTTCGGCCACTCTCATCCTGCAAAGGCTCCCTCTTCATGGGTTTCTCATGCAGTGACTAGGTTATAGCTTGGGATAACTGCAAGAAAAGCTTGTTACGGCGTGAAATATGACATGATTGCATGTTTCTCTGAAACTGAGGCCCACAGCCCAAATTTGGCAGAATACATGCTCAGAGCGAATGGAGTCATGTAAGGTAACGGACCATGCTTTGCAGTACTACATCGATGAGAGCTTCGCTCAAGTCGAGCAACAGCACAGTCCTAACTTGGGAGAGAAGCAGGTAGGGTAGGCAGAGTGAGCTTATCAAAAGTGAGATATTGGAACATGAATTCTTCTATGGCCTGCTTTTGGTATTTATACGGCATGTATCATCTGACCCGAGCACCGCGTAGCTTTGGACGAAGCACTTATCGAGTCCATCCAGGAAAACAAAAGGGTCAGACGACGGAGCCATCCGAGCTAACTGATGGAAGATCATAACATATCTGCCTTTGGGTCGACCAACCGGGGAAGCAGTCTGCATTCCGGGAATGTGATGCAGTCGATAATGGCTGCTAGCAGATATTGACAGCACAGAGAATTTGGTAGCGGAAAACGTCAGGGAAAACGTCAGTCTCAGCTCACTCTTGTATCTTGCCTTTCGGAAAATAGGTACATTAGACCCCTGATCAACCAATTTTTTTGATAGTTGATGGGACATGCACATCGCCGTCACCAACAATACGATTTGTCCGGAGCGCCAATTCGGACTGCGTGACGACAGTGAGCACCAGTAATCTTCTTATCTAAGATGTGTCGTTCGCCCCTATCGCCGGCCCAATGACAACAGCCATGTCTTGAAACCCAATCACCCAGACCTTGCAGGCACAGAGAAAATTACCGGCAAGCAAGTAAGAACCCCGATATGGTTAGCGTATCTACCATGAGCCAAGGGTTTTCTTCATAAGAGCCCTGATGTTAGTTGAATAACCGTACAGAGTGTGTCAAATGAGCTCCCTCGGCCATCTCAAAGGTCACGATATTGACGCACGAACTCGTGAATTTGTACCAGAGAATCGTGCCCAACCTTTTGCATATATGCAGAGCTCTTGTCTCCTGAAATGGCAACTTGGATGATCTTCTTCGCAGCCCAAGACAGTTCGCTGTTGTACCGGACCAGTCCGCTCTTCTCAAACGCAACGGGATCGAGACGGCTACGTATCGTCTCCCACATTAGCTCCCACCTGGAGACAGCCCGTAAGATGGCCTGCGTGCTCGACGACAGAAGGCCCATGAGGTTTGCAGAGAGAACGATGCCGTTCAATGCTAGAAGACGTCAGCAACCGAACGTGGCCGCATGCCCAAAGTCACCGAGCGACACGAGGGAAGGGTTATTGGCCCAGAGGCATTACCCACCAAAAATCAAGATTTGCAGATCGGATCCAGTAATATCCTGGAAAGGGAAGCTCCCCATGCCGTTCCAATGCTCGCTCATCAGCGCGTCGACGCAATGCTTCACCGACGATATACGCCTGGACCCATCGACCCCTTGGGCGTGTGCTGCCTCAAAGTACTCGGCCTCGTCTTTCGCGTCCCAAAGCTCGAGCGCGGCCGGCAGGCTGCAAGTCATCTCCGTCGGGGTGATGAGAGGCGGCACGTTGAACATGCCGCTTTGCTCCCAATCTCCTAGCGCTGTCCAAGTAGCCAACCTGCGAAAACAACATTAGGAACAGAGGTTTACAGTTTTGCTTACACGGAGAACGCACGCCACCTACCTTATGCGGGACTCGTTACGTATAAATTCTTCGAACTGAAACACTGGGGCGTGTCTTGTCTGCGCCAGACCAAGGCACCTCACAGCCGATACCAGCGTCGGTAGTCGTAGTGTACGGTTCCTGCGCCGAGTCTTAATGTCGTTCCTGAAGAACTGTACACTATGGATCATGAGTGCCGCCTGCAACGCCTCCTCAACATCATGGGTGAACTCTGGTGTCGATCCGAGAGGCATTAGCCTCCCCAAAGCACGGAAAATGTACTCTTCACCGAGGGTGAGAAAGCTGCGAGCTGCGAGGGCGTCATCACTGGGCGGTGATCGTAAAGAGCCTGCGAGCCCTACTGCGAGAAGAAGTGGTTTTGTCGTGCTCTCCGTGCCAAACTTTGGCCGGTGGATGACGGGAAAATCGAGGTGGCTTGCTCGGAAGTAGGTTGCTGCAAACAAACATAGGTTTTCCGCCGAGAACACCGATGTTGCAATGTTTATGTCGAACGAGGCGTCGTACCACGGTTCACTCTCAATCAAGGTATTGTGAAGACCGTGCAGTTCGGACACGATCGCGGTAGCCCGCGATTGAATACTGCCAGGATCAAAAGGAGAGGTGGAGGGTTTCGGGCTCGTAGTATCTAAAAGCGGTCCGACGGTGTTAAAGTCGGTGAACTCGGGCACAAAGCCTTGCCCGAAACCGAACCACATGAAAGCAAAGTCATTGTCGACAAGCATATTCGTAGGGGAATGCGGGACAATAGCGGCTGTGCCGGGATCGGCGCCGTCGCCTTCGGTTCTGGCGGCCGCCTCGCTGGCCAAGAACTCCAAAATGTTATCCGAGTTTGGATTCGTCAACCCCAAGAGGAAGGCGACGGTGATCTTGGTGCGGTCTTTGTTTTCGTTTGGCGTGCCGACGGCCGTGGTTGACGATGAGGGTGGCGTGGTAGAAGAGCCGTTGCTCGTTGGAGCGGGCGAGGTCTCCTCCAGGCGTTTGTAAGTGCATGTTAGCCTGCGAGAGACGCATCTCTCACAGGGCTCGGAGGTGTCGCATGACTGTTTGCTATGAAAGCAGGCGTCGCAGGCGCGAGGCTTCTGGCCGCGCTTGAGATTTGGGACTTCCTCCTGAGTTTGCTTGCTTGGGCAGTGGATGGTGTGTTTCCGGCAGACGTCCCTGTTCATTGATGAGACGTTTTGTCCTGGGGAACAGCGTAGCGCCGGGGATTACACACCTTCTACCGAAAGCCTTGTCGCAATACAAGCATCTATGGCGGGCACCTTCGGTGTCTGGGCAAACAGTAAGTACACTGCGAGCAAAGCGAAGTTCCCTTGCGTTGTTTGGACCAACGAAGGATTTTGCAATTTGGCATTAACCGGTAGCTAGGCAAGGTACAAGGGATGATCCGACTGGACTCCACACCACTAGGCGTTGGAGGAGGTAACAGCCAGATCGAATGCCGGACCCCGGATTGGACCGGCATGCAAAGTTCTGACGACAACGAGCAGCTGCAGTGGGTGAAGACAAAATGACCCGACTGATACGAGCGGAGAAATCTCCGATCAACAGGAAACGCGACCAAAACGACCTTATCAGGCAAGTTCGAGTATCCAAGATCCGCTTCACTTACGAGTAGATTCGTGCCGACGAAGATGAGCACTTCTTTGGTATTGCTTCCCGCAGGTCGTACAAGTATGCCCGCCGCCAATCGAAGATGCAGGCATATCGGGTCCCTTCAAGGATTCGGCCGAAGTCCAAAGAAGTTTCCAAGGGTAGTCCGGACGGAAATACTGGAAAGAATCACGGGGGATCAAGAAAGGTTGAAGACGGTGGGTTTTACCCGAGCGCTCCGGGAGGAATTACGGGCAAAATAGGGATCAGTTTGTCGGGGTTCGATGGTGTGTGTCGTTCTGAGACCGGAGAAATCCCACCTCCGGGGGCAGATCTTCTTTTAAAAGCGGGACCTACTGCAGGTGGGTTTTCACCTTACCTTAGGTACCTCAGGTACGTTACTTTACCCATCTAGGGCAACTGGGTACGCTCAGATGCGTTGGGCCCACTCAAGGCCTGTAAAATGCGCTAGACTGAACCTGGACTTCTTGGTGTTTTCGTCCGGTGCAGTTGTATGTAGTCGGCGGACGATTTCTTAATCCGAGTATCAAGCACCCTGAAGATGCCCTCGTACATGCCCGACATGTTCCGGATGAGATTCGTATTTAACCAGGCATTTCCTGACTTCGCCCAGTTCGTCCCTGACGGGGGCTGCAATCGGTACCACGGGCCAGAGATTCTCGTTCGTCACTCCCTCAGCTCCTTTCTTCCTCTTTTCCCTGAACCCAGCTCTACTCGACAACGTTGCCTTGGACAAAGACAAAGACAAGGCTCATCACGCACCATTTCTCGTGGAAATGATAAACGGCTTCTAAGAAAGAACTGTACCTTTTCTTCAACCTCGCTTCCATTCAGTCCAAGATTGAAGATATCGATTGACGACACTGGACTAGTAAATCATGTGTGAGGGTGTTTTGCCAACATGTAAGTACCTTAAGCATAAGAGTGCCTTATCACAAACCTGATCAGAAGGAACAAAGGTGCAATGACTCTGACTCTCAAAATATTTTGTAGTACTCTTTCGAAAAGGCCTTCGATGTCTTGCTCTGGCGAATGTCCAGAACTTGCGCGCCGGTTCGGCATTTCCTCTATCGTTGAATGATCGACCTAGACGGATTCATTCGCAGCCCGCTCCCGGCAATACTAGAAACCACTCGACGTCCAAGGTTTCCTCCAAGAGTGCTCCAAAGGCGTTGGAATTGGCCTCAAAGGAACCGTCAAATGCGATGGAGTACGCCCTGTCAGTCTCTCCAAGTCTACACTCTCTACCTACGCGATGAATGACTGACATGCCATGTCCCGCCTGAAGAACTACCCTCGACGCGATCGTGAACTGGGCTCGACAAGGTTCCCTTTGGCCTCTGACTTTCGGCTTGGCCTGCTGCGGTATCGAAATGATGCACGTCTCGATGCCGAGATACGACCAGGACCGTCTGGGCATCATCTTCCGCGCGTCTCCTCGGCAGGCTGACGTCATGATTGTGGCCGGGACAGTGACGAACAAGATGGCACCTGCTGTGAGGCAGTGCTATGATCAGATGCCGGACCCCAAGTGGGTTATAAGTATGGGAAGTTGCGCGAACGGGGGCGGTTATTACCACTACAGTTATTCCGTGGTGAGGGGAGTTGACAGACTCATCCCTGTGGACGTGTATGTCCCTGGTTGTCCCCCCACACCGGAGGCTTTGCTGCAAGGCATTTTCTTGTTGCAGGCCAAACAGAGAAGGACAAAGATCACCCGAATGTGGTACAGAAAGTAACGGTGAGGTTGGAGCGCGATGGGTCCAGGCGTATCGACGAATTGAGTCGACTTGTAGTTTCTGCGTATCAGATGAGATGCGATCAACGTTGTTTTACCACCTGAAGTATATCTAGAGGAGCTGCACGGATGTGTATAGAGTATGTACAGAAACATGCCAAGACCGAAGGCCTTTCAAAGTTTGACGACTCGTCTATTATACTCTAGATAGGTTTTAACCTACAGGGATGCTCAATGCATCAAGGATAACCGCGAGAGGGTTATGCGATGACTTTCAGGAATGGCCAGGTCGCCATGACTTGATCCTGCTGGATGTTGGTGGACGAAGCAACACGGGCTTTGTGTTCCTTAAAATCATTTTATTTAGCCTCACGTCGTGTTCCTGACTTTACCTTCTGTCCTTCGCTTGCAAAACACGCCTGGACAGATCCAAGAGTATCAGCATTGCCATCTGCAGACGCCACTTGACGGAATACCGAGATCAGGACTCGCCGATTGCACACCAGTATTAATCACGGATATGGAACCAATCACCGTGGCCAATCCACCATTATGTTGGTTCACTTCCACCATGGCAAATATGAAATGTTTCAACCTCGTCTACCAATTCATGGGGGAATCCCTCTCGCACATCACAATATCTTCTCCACAGGCATGCTTCTCTATTGGTCCCCAGAAGACCACAGATTCCTAGCCATTCTCACTTACATCGGTAATGTCTGCGGCGGAGAGCTGGGCATGAATTCGGAGAGCGGCATGCTCATGGAGGATAAACAACGTGAGCTCTATGCCGCCAACCAAAAGCGACCCCAAAGGCCTCACCCGCACATTAATACTCCCATATTGCTGCTTGCCCTGCTCTTCTGCTTGCTACAGATACTGGACGCACAGAGCCGAGACCATGACTTTGCTGGGCTTGCGTGCGGACACAGCTGTCAAGTAACCGCAGCATCAAACATCTGCTTGCACACTATCGATGAGATAAACCAATTCCGTCGTCAAACCCAGCAGTACTCGTGGATCCTTGACAAGTTTCGGCAAGTCCACCCTGGTGCTTTGAGTCTCGAATTGCACCGACATGCTAGTGACCTCGAAGCAGCGGGAGCAAATCACCCCCGGACTTTCAGGGTCTATCATTAATCGGTTCTCCCAAGACCTTCAACTAGTTGATGGAGAACTTCCAGCTGCTCTACTCAAAACCGTGGCAACAGCATTCATCGCCATGGCGCAAATGGGACTGGTTGCAACGGCGAGCCCTTGGTTGCCCACCTCATCCCCGTTCTTGATCTTGGTCTTTTGTTGTACTCAAAGGTTCTACCTTCGAACGTCACGACAGCTTCGGCCGCTTGACCTTGAACTAAATAGCCCACTGTAGTAAGTTTTCTTTTCCGATTCCATTAGTCTTTAGATGACCTCATCTAACATTGTCGCGGACCACCGTCCCAACTGGTGTTCGAGAAAAACCAGAACCTCAGGCCGCAGGAAAATGAGAAATAAAATACTGGCTAACTACGCATTGTTACAGTACGCACTCTTTTCATACTTACGTGGCATCAGCACGATTCGAGCCTTCGTATGGTCTCATAAATATATCGAAATCAACCAGCAACTTCTTGACGCCTCCCAGCGTCCAAGTTTCCTACTTCCTATGATTCAGCAATGGCCATCGCTGGTGCTAAACCTTGTTTTTCTAGTCGTTGTGAAATTGCTTGTGACTCTCAATCTTAAGCTCCGGTCAAGCTTAGGGTTTACCGCAGTTGCTCTCATCAACCTCATGTCCCTCAGTCAGATGCTGCGATCCGTTGTGATCAGGTCGACGCTGATGGAGTCATCCATCACTGCAATGGCGCGCATCAAAGAGTTTGAACAGACAACACCCAGGAGCAGGACTTGAACTCCGGAATGAATCCTTCTGGAGGGCCGGTGTTGGGTACGGTTGACTGGAAAAAGCTTCACAGCGTCGTGCGGGTAAGTAAAAATTGGACGAAAACTCGCCGCCTGGGTATTGGCTTACTGGATCGGTCTGGGTGATTAAAACATCGCTCTCAAAACTGCGAACTTGATGATTGAAGCGGGAGAGAAAATTGGCATATGTGGTCGCAGCGGAAGGTCAGTAGAATGTACCTAGGGGCGTACCTCCTCAGCGCCAGTCCAGAAACGTTAACAGTACAGCAGTGGCAAGTCATCTTTGGGTGCGTCTCTTTTCCGCATGCTGGATGTTCGCAAAGGAACAATCAGGATTGATTCAAGGGACATCAACGACTACCCCTTGCTTGCGTTCGGTCGAGCATCAACTTCATCCTACAGGACCGTTCCTTCACTACCGATACTCTCCGTGAGAATCTTGACGCTTACAAAGCATCAACGGACGCTGCAATAGAAGAAGTCTTGAGAAATATGCAGCTTTTTGATCGTGTTCAAGGTCAGGGAGGTCTGGACAAGGACATGAAGCCAGAGTCGTTCAGCCAACGGCAGAAGCAGCTGTTGTCACTTGCGAGAGCCATCCTCCGGCGTTCTAGCATCGTTGTACTCGATGAAGTTACCAGCAGGTACGTGCCGAACATAGCAGACGTGGCTATCTTGTGAGGCATATGCAGCGAGTAGCAGGCTAATTCGCTGCGTAATCATCGGCTTAGACCTGGAAACGGAGAAGATGCCATGGGATGTCTTGCAGGATGCATTCAGGGGCTGCACCATCATTGCGATTTCGCATAGACTAGACACGATTGCGGGGTTTGATCGTGTTGCTGTCACGGATGAGGGAAGGATTATGGAATACGATGATCCTCGTGTCTTATCGCAGGATGGCAGCTCTTCATTCTCTCGGTTGTGCAAGGCTAGTGCGAAAGGTCGATGAAAAGCTTCAGGAATTGGCCGGAAAGTCTAAAATAACAACCAACAAATAAGGTTGTGAATAATTGTCGTTGTACTTGTTTTGTTTGTGGTAGTTACTTCACTTTCTGCTCCTTGTCTGGCTGGCCTAATCTTTTCAAACATCGAACTTCGATAGCTCACAGCCCAAAAGTCAAGAGAAAAACATTGTCATTTCCGTTTCAGGACGTTCAAGTGCTATGCGAAGTGTCGTAAGTGTACTTGCAACAGGCATTCTTCCGATGCGGCTAGCGTTGCCCATCCTTACATGTAGGCCAGTTTGGATGTACTTTGAAGTTGTCTACAGTCTGTCTCTACGGCGGCATTTAAGCCCTTAGTTCCGTCCGTACGTCAGTAAAAATTATATGTAACGTAAATAGTCATTATATAATCAGGATAAATTCAATTTTCTTACACTTTAAGAGTTCTATCCTCCCAATCAGAGCATAGAGTTTGGCTCCAGCTACTGGGTAAGCAGAGGTGTGAGATGGATTCAGCAACGTGTCCGAAACTTCTGCCTGTTGGTGGACGGGCAATGGCAAAACTGCGTAAGCCCGAGGTATAACGGCCTTGGCGTGGACGGCATTGCCAGTCTCGACGTAGAAACTATATAGCTGGGGAGCACTCCAGCAAAACCTTGCAACCTGGGCGGTCATCAAGCGATTTCAAAGCAAAAAACTAACTTCTTAGAGAGCTAGGCATCGCTTGAGTTCGAAAGGCTGTGTTTACGATACCAGGACCTGAAGTCTAGAGAAACTACAAGTACACAGCCCCTTTTCCCCCTCAGACCACGGTAACGAGAGTCAACACCGCCAAGGCCACTACTATAAGCGAGACGCAGCGGCTCGGCGCTGCAACAGACGCCACGTGGACTAACAGTCCGTTCGAAATAGTTTAATCGCGGCCGTTGTATTGCAAGCATCTTCCGAAGGCCAATGTAATGGCTATCGCCGTGGTGGTGCCATTGGTGGTACCCTCGGGGATCTGTCACCACTCCCAGCAGCCATCAACAACCTGGACCGGATGAGGCTGGCAGCAGCTGACCATCCAAGGGTCTGACGCGTTGTGGCCCGGGATGACAGCGTACGCCACGTTCTGCGGGATCGGCAGATTTTCGGGGACGATGGATGTCGGGCAACTAGAATTGCTGACAGACATGGCGTTGACTCTGTGTGTGTTGAGCCGGTTAAGGGAGATGGTTATTAGGGGTAGCGGTGGTGATTGGTTGTATCATTAAACGCAGAAAAGACGAGTAAGATATTACGAACGAGACAACTAGGGCTATAGTACGGGCTTTTGAGGTATGGGCTAACTGTAGCTGGGCTGCTATCTTGTTATATAATATATAGGTGCACTTCTAACATATCGAAACTGCAGTTACACGAGTTAGTTCCGTTTCCACGAACAAATGGGCCTTGGCACGATTTCTACATCAGTCTGCACTTGACCCGGCATCCCCGAGTCCAAGTGCGCCGCACTCTTTACCTTACCCTGTCATCCGTCTGGAGAAACCAACTGCAGGTGGGGGCCCCGCAAAATGCTGGCATCTCGCACGACTTCACTAACCAATTCTCTATTGTGCGCTAACCACTTCTAATTGATTACCCACCTGTGCGCTTCGGCTTCGTTCCGACCAACACATCTTTTTACGAGTAACAAGCTTGGCGTAGCTGTTAGTGTGTTGGCTCTTGGTTACATCGTTCGTCACTAGCGGAGAGCAGATTGCCTCTTGGCAGTCGCAACAGCACCCTCGTATGCTTCAGCGTCGTTCTAACCAACACATGTTGTCACCAGCATGTTAGTTCGTTGGTTCTTGGTTGAAGCACGTTTTGTGCGCAACAGCCAGGCCTCTCCCAGCCGAGTGAGACTGTACCACCTTTTTAGTTTTAACATATGTTTCTTCTGAGCAATTCGAATCGCTCTAGATACACACTCGGACAACCCGGCCCCGACGTTGGAATAAGGGAAAGAGGTTTGGAAACGGAAGAAGACTTTACTGTGTGAAAGTTACGGCCTAACGGAGGGCAATTATAGATCCTCTCTGTTTATGAAACCTATTAGTTGGCTACCCCATTCTCCAATAAATGGGAGATGCCCTCATGGGCTTATTCTGAGAGAACGGACGGGAACTCCGAGTTTCAACGGCGATGGGCGTATGTGTCAGAGGTGTGAAGTTAGTTCACTAGTATGCACAGAGCCGCATCTGTGTCTATCAACTGTTACAGCAACCAAACTTTTCAGGAAGGGACTTATTAATGCTCTGTAAGGTTTCGATTCCTCAGAGTGCTCTTTCTATTAATCTGTCACACGATGTTTGGATGTACTTTGGGACAACTTGTGATTTTTCTGTCGGTGTCACAAGCACAAGGCACAGAATATTTGTTGCAAATGCTTTGTTATAGTTTCGAGATAAACGTCCTGTCAGTGAGGCTAACCTCCTGAATAGTCTGAGATGTTATCCTATGTGCTCTCAGGTCTGGCTCGATAACCCCAATGCCACGTCATAAGTATCTATTTGCAGATCAAACGCAAAACAGAATGATTATATCAGGCAAATCTTAAGCCGTTAAATGTTCAAACAACCAGCATGAAAGGAAATATGAATGCTAGTATAGTGTACCCATTAGCACTCTGTGTCTGTGAATCAAGCTGGTCCGCGAAGGAGTGCCTTGAAGATCAGAACTTCCAGTGTGAATATTATCAAAAAAGCAAGTAGATCTGGAGCACAAGATGATTGAGCGTTAGAAGTTTTGGCTAACACCTTTCGAAGTCAAGAATGTGAGCGATAGCATTAATAGCCAGACTGAAACTTGAAGGCACCATAAACAGAGGCTGGGATATCCGGGACAAGCGTTCAGGTTTCATCTGGGACGCTTGGACATAACCTCACGTGACAAGTGGCCTCGTACGAGGTCGTGACCGCAACTGGCACATACTCAGATAGAATCTTGGGAAGATCATCAACGATGGAATGACAAGTCTTTGATCACCCCAACGTATACGTATACGAGCAGCGTCCATTCAACAAAACAAGAAAAAAAAATTTCAACTAAGACTTTCTGTTTGGTGAACTTTAGGGTGGGCGAGAAAAGTATCAACGCTCTCTCAGCCGCATCAACGGGTCCTGCGACGAACATCCATAGCAGGAATAGTAGAATTGGCTGGCAAGATACGCAAGTAGGTCACGTTTTTTCGTAGGTTTTCAGGCCATACGGGTACCCCTGGATCAGATCGAAATTTGTCAAATTTGTCCAAAAGCTCCATCTGGCTTGTCTGTGCGTTCTGATGAGCAAATCTTCCCAATTATATGCGCAAGGCATGTGTATTACACACAACGCTTCCCCACTGGGGATGTGATAAGAACTCTTACATCAAGCTTTTCCTGTAAATGAACGGATGTTCCGGACGATTGCAGAGATTTGTGGCTATCGGGTTGGCTCTAACCCTATGCTGCTGCAGCGCGAGCCAGCATGGCAGCTACGACTTCTCTTCAGGTCTGGATTCCTCCGTCCCAATCACGCTATACCTGACTAGGAATCCTGCTCATGTGAATCGATTACGGATGGCGTAGTAATGCGGAGACTGCATAGCACCTGAGGATTAGGGAGTGCCAACTCGAAGTCCTATGGGCTCATTGACTTGCCTGCATGTGCTGAGCCTGCGGGCACACCAGCCAGTGTCCAAGAGTTAAGTAGGACTTGTAAGATACATGGAACTAGTGATTCATGCATGAATCTTCTGATGCTCAGCCGTCATAATGGCGTGATGGTGGTGATGTACTCCGCCCTCTGATCGGTGGACTTGGGCTCGAGCGTGAGGTTCCTTCGCTCCGTGAACTCTTAGGATGCCACACCGAATGATCCTAAGACTCTTGCCTTACACGCTGAAACAAGTCCCAGTTAGGCCTGCTCTTGCCAGTTCAAATGGGTGAATCTCTTTACATCCCCTCACTTGAGCACTTCTTGGAGCGGTTGCCTAGTGGTTCGCGCCTCCCCTTCGCTTCCCATCCCAAAATCTCACAATGGCGGACATATCAACTGCACCAAATGGAACATTATCCGGCGATGTTTCTTCTCGCTTGTTATCCGCATTATTGGAGTTTTGGTCTCTACTGCTCCAACAAGATTCATGGTCTTTAACCCATGAGTCTTCTGAAGTACCCGCGACCGCTAAGCTTACTGGATCAGACGATGAGAATGAGGGCTCTCAAGACATGGACATGGATTTTGAGTCGCATCCCACGAGCAGTTCCGAGCACCAGCTCAGCGACTCGAACATGCTACGCTTTACACTCAATGAGGAGCGCGATCGTTTGTGTCTCTGGAAGTTCGACTTCAGTGACGAAGATCTCGACTTGTTGACCCGGAATGAGTCCAGCGTCTTCGGCGGTGCTGTCGTGCTTTGCTTCGTTGGCATTGGGGAGGCCTTACTAAACAAAACTGGTGAGCACAGAATTTTAGTTTGTCCAATTACCGTCAAAAGTCTTCCATTTAACCAAACATCTGTCCTTGAATATATCAGCTGACCACCAAGCGAGCAGTCATTCAGCACGAAACTACAACCGATGTTGAAGCCTTGGAAGCCAGTAAACGAAAGCTGCAGCGACTGGTTCGAGACGGCAAACAACTGATACGGAACGTATACTACGAAGATGACGCAGCAGAGACACTTGCCAGTACTGGATATGAGCATTCTGCTGTAACAGATTTCACAGTTCCTGATGATAAATCAACAACTCTGTCCGACAGTCTCAAGAATGAGATTGGCAAGCTTCACAGGCTTAGCTTCCCAATATCCCAAACACTGGCCGCGATGGCGCACGATGTAAGCTTGGCAACATCACCAGACTGAAAGCAGCCTAATGGAGAAATAGTAAGCTCCCAAAACGATCACAGTTAACAAATGGCACTGTGGACTATATCAGCACGACGTTGTAGATCAATGCAAGTGCGCGAGACCACGACTAGGAGTGCCCCGTAAAGAAGGACACGTAGTTAAGTTCAGAAGAAAACGCGCTGCTAGGAGACTATCTTAGAGAATCTGATGCTTAAGGTCGTGGTATTGATAGTTGCGGTGAGTTCGCATCGCTTGGGGCGAATATCATGCCTCCGAATGTTCTTAAAGCATGTGGCCAGGACGCACCGTCTTCGGACTCTACTGCGGTTTTATGGTAGGGACGCCCCAGACAGCCACGTTTTGTAGAAGCCAACATTAATTTTCAAGAAGAAGAAGAAAAAGAAGGAAACGGAAAGAATTCGGAAATAGATAGTAGAAAACAGACAACGAAACGGGGAACCAAAATCCTAACTTCGCTTCACTGACGAAAGTTGGTGTTGCCCGACAGAGGCAAATTCATGTTCTTCGATAAGTAGGCAAGATTGCTGGCTGAGATGCCGCCACCCAGAAAGAGCCCACCTTGGGAGACCTGGTTATGGGAGACCAAAAGCTCATCTGGGTGATAGACGGAGTGCTCATCACCACCGTCTTTACCCACCCCCATCCCCACAAAGGTGGCACCAACCACATTGTTCAACTGCACGACACCCCGGGTCTGTCCTGGCTCTAGCGGGTTGAGCTTGTACTGGTACGGTGGCGGATTCTGCAATTCCGCAAGGTCTTCAGCTTTTAGGTGCCATTTCCCTTTATCGTCTTGCCATCCTCGGGCTTGAAGAAGTTCGAGAAGGCGGAGTCCCGTTTTTGGATTTGTGCATGTCTGGACCCGCTCATGGACATGGCTGAGGAGTTCGTAGTTGACGATAATGTCACCCTTCACCAACGATTTCATGATTCCGACTTGCGCCATTTGCAAAGCAAGAATCAAAGTCGTCTTCGATTCGTTGAGCTCCTTGCGCTTGGTTTCGAGCCAGGCTTGCTCTCCTTGGCTATCAAAAAATTGGTCCACGAATCGTGTGAACCCGCCGTCGATCCGAGACTTCTTATCGAGGTCATAGACGACCTGGTAAAGATCTTGGCCTTTGACTGCCACCTGGTAAGCTGCTTTGTTGACATGGTCTTGTCGCAGTTCCTCCTCGTCCTTGAGAAGCTCGAGAACAGCGAGTGTGGCTTCGACGTCACTAGTGACGCCCCGAAGATACGATGTGCCATTCTTTTGACGCAGCCATGTTTTCCTCGCATGCTCCAATAGTTTCACGGACTGGCGAAAGAGCTCAATGCAGGCAACGATACCGCCGATGGCTTCCTATAAGTCGGAGGTAGTGCAATTAGTTTTAACACTTTTTCTAGACGTAACCAAACAAAGGGGTTGGGTTCATCACTAACAAGCATGTTTGCATAGATTGACGGGGGTTTGAGTGGTAGTGGTACTGATGCTAGTTGGAATTCGCAGATTTGCAGATTCTCAATGCGTCGAAAAGATGGAGATGGCGGGATGACTTGGTCTCCGTCAGGCTAGGTTGTCAGGAAAATGCGTCTATAGAAATAAAATAGGGCATGAGAGGGAGCCAGTCCTAAGAAGTTACTAGTGAATAGAAGAAAGTACCCCCGCATGTTGACGCAGAGATTCTTGTCACGGAGCAAGTATACTCGACTCGAAGGAAACGAAGCGAGTAAACAGCACGAACTGGTGGATGCTACACCACTTCTCGATATGCACCTCTGCAGTGAGGTTTCAATACTCTGCATATCCTTGGTTGTGATCACGGGATGAGTCAAGACCCAGACCACTGAGACGGATGAATGAGCTCCGTCTATCGCGAGTTACTTGCATACGCGAGAATATGCCACATGCTTAGAGGGAGGGAGGTGTGCAGCAGGCTACGAACTTGGGGGGTAAGCAAAACGAACCTGTCTGGCTTCGCGCCAACCGAAAGCTGCATGTCGGCCAATCCCAACGGCAGCCAAGTTTGGCACCAATGGCATGGACGAGAGTCACCGATAATCTATTGTCTAGTGTAAAAGAGTACTATGTACTTAGTTCAAGGCAGACAGAATCAATTCAATATAAATGAGGCTGCGAAAGCGGCTCAGCCTGCCTCATTGGCTCACCGCGATGCATTCGACTCTGAATTCGCCGAATCAGAGACCAAAGGGTTCATCAAGTTCCGGAAAAAGCGCAGCAGAGATGCGACATTTGTATGGCTGAGTTTCGAAGGTCTTGGAACGCCGCGAAGGGCCGAGGGTCTTATACTCCAAGAAATACTCACATGCCCGCCCTTGTCAACAATATCTTCTCCTACACCCAAGCCGCACTGAGATTCTTGTACCTCATAAACTCGACTGAAAGATGTCACCTGCCCGACCTGAGACTCCTGTCGAGGGATCTCAGATGGTACGCGCGCATCAGAACCAAATAAGTACTTCAGGGATCATGACCACAGGCTCAACCAGAAATATTACAACAGGAACCACAGGTGTAAAAAGTGATCAAGACACCGTCAACAACTGGTTTATCACCTTGAAAGGCAATTGGAACCAGACACTTCAGCACACAGAGAATTCAAAAAGCCCCGACATCATCGAAGGTATGAACCAACGATTGCCTTCAACATCTCCCATCAGTCCTTCCTGTCGGACCGGCTCCGAAAGTCTAACGGCGCCGTTCTCTCCGTCCAACCAGCCGCCAAGAGGGTTCCCACCTCAATCTACCGCAGAACTAGAAGAGATCTCTAGCTTGGAGCTTTGCAGCTCTTTACCGGAACCAGATTCTACATCCCCATTGGGATATGAAGGTTACTTCAAGAGCGTTGGTGCCCAAGTTGATTCCGTCTACAGCGCCGTTCAGGTCTATCTGGCAATGAAACGTGTTCGACGATCCAAAGAATTGAAAAGGCTAAAGAGAATTCGGGGCCAGGTAGTCCTGGAGATCAAAACGCAGTGTGCGGTTTACCTTACTTGCAACAAATCCATTGTAGAAGCGCTTGCGAGGCTCGCATCATCCCCAGAGTCGAAATGGGCATCGACCGCTGCAGCATGCGAGCGTATCCATCAAAAGGTCATTGGACTCTGGGAACAGCTCCAGCATGTTCACAAGGCGGTTCAATTATTCGGTAGTAAAGCTGAGGTACGAGATGTCTGGCTACCAATCCCATCGGCTACGCATGAAGTTTTGACATGTTCGAAGCCGCAGGACCGCACTTCACCCCTGGAGCCCAACAAAAGCGACGCAAGCGAACTTTTCAATGGCCTTGAGAGAAGCCTCGACGATTTCCGAAAAAGCGCTTTGTTCCTGATCAAAGACGAGTCGCCCCCAAATACGTCGAAGAAGCCCATGGGCAGAGAACATAGAGACCTGGCACTCCACGAGCTGGAAAGGCTTTCTACCGAAGGTCGAGTATCATCCATGCTTTACCAGTGTCTCAGTCGATCTTGCCCGAAGCAGTGCCACCCACGACATACCGCATATCTCAGTCTCGAGCCTGAATATTCTGATCGTTTCCCCCTGACTACTCAGTCAAACTTGGCACGAGTAATGTGGCGGTGCCACTTGGCGTTTAAATCGACAATCGCGAAGAAGAATACCATGATCTGGCTCAGGGTTGTGTCGTCCGAAACGGGCGATTTGGGTTCAGAAGGCGCAGTTCCGAGTAAAGAGCAGTATGAAGAGGACGAGGATTCCATTCAGAAATCCTTCCACGAGCCCCAAGGAAACTCCAGAAAACGTCGAGCATCCACGCCCCCTCCTCAACCTGCTCCAAAGGCAGTCAAAACTCGGCCTGGACAAAGCCTGAGGAGAATCTCGGAACCAGCCCCCCCGGCGAGGGCAAGTGCTGCGGGTTACCTTCAGTTCTGTCCCGAGTTCCTCGCCCAACATGACCTGGACACGGTGGTGATGAACATGACAGACGAAAACGGGTACAGCCACAACATCTTTTACCTCCCGCGAGAAAAGCGGCCTACCTCCGACTCCAAGAGCGGCGAGCCCATCAGCCTTTCAGACATCCTCAGCAAAGGCCAACTGCGATACCAGTACAATAAGCTGTGTAACAAGAGACGATCCATCATTCGCCTGTCGAGACTAATCGCGGAAGCTGTTTTGAGGTTCGATCTGAAAGACTCCGACCCAAACCCGGAGGACAGCGTCGTGTTCTACACCTCCCCGCAGAACGATCTTGCACCGTTCCTAGAAAGGGTGATCGAGAAGCCAAAACAGACCTCGATCGCAGTTGCGGAGGGTGAAGAGGTTTCTACTCCTGACCAAAGGTCAGCACTACTGCTTAACCTCGGGCAGATTCTTCTTCAACTGGGTCTGCCTGAGCCACAGCGCATGCGAAGCCTACCACAGGACGACGGAGGTCGTCGACGAGATATCAAATCGGCTGCCGAGGAAGTTCGAACGCATATGGGAGACTTGTATTCAGACGTCATTATTTCCTGCATCAACTTCTCCTGCTGCGAGGAGGGGACGAGTAAGTGGGTGGAGGATGGGTTCAAGAAGGATTACTACGAAAGGATCGTACAACCACTGAAACAGATGGAGAGAACGCTTTTCTCAAGTGATGTTATTGTTTAGTAGCTACATATGACAACAGCTAAAAATGCAAGTGTGTCAGTGTGATTTAAATATTCGAAGACAACTAGGGAGATTGGGATATTGCCAGCTATGAAGGCGACTTCAACATGAAAACCGTAGCGCTGTTTCAAGTAACTAGAGCCTTGGCTCCGATTCCACAAGCGAAGCCCCTGGACCCCCGTGAACATGTGAAACACCAATTGTCACTTCATCATTTTCTCAAATGCGTGAACAAGGTCCTGTTGTGCCGTCAGCCTTAGTGTAAGTACTGGCTATTAAGGCAAACCAAGACTCACATTGAAGTTACAGTTACACATCTTTTCGAAGACGGATTTGTTGTTGTGTAGACCCATACTGACGACTCGAGGTGTCTTTATGCCAAAGGCAACACATGCCATCAACCGGGAATCCATTTTGGCGGTGCTATTGGCAAGAGCCTGCCTCGAGACCGCAGTCTGGCCAACTGACTTCTGGTTCGTCTTGGACCTAGAGGTATTAGAAGTAGATGCTGCGGCCTTGGACGCCTGTTCCGCACAAGCTGCTTCACAGATTGCCATAACTGTCCGCAAGATGCCTTCATCCACTGACGCGGGTTCAAACTTCGGTAGCACGATTTGTTGATGAGTTTCGCACCACGTACAATGTCCACATTCCTTTTCTGATGCGTGGCTAGTGTCGGCGAAATATGATGCTAGACCACGCGTCAGGCACGTCGTTCCGGTCAAGAGATTGACAAGATCCTGGACTCGTTGCAGATCCTGCTTTTCCTTCTTCTCGATTTCAGTATCAATCCGATTGACCATGCTGTCAATGTCTTTTTTGCTACTCGGAAGTGCCCTTGTCAGCCGGAAAACTTTTTGAACGCCCTTCTTATCGAGCTTAATGAAACCAGATTCGGCCCAAGAGTCTAGTTTTCTTGTTATGTCAGCCCGCGTCAATGTTCCGTTTGTTGTCCCAGCGTCGACATCAATGTGAGTCCATAATTTCGCTCGCTCAGAATGAGTATGAATGTATTTTGAAGCGGCAGATTTGTCAACTTCGCAGGATTGTGGTTGCAAGACTTGATACTTGTATTCTGAGTACTGTGGGGTGCTAGCTCGGAGGAGGTCGAACTTCAGTTCAAGATACGCATAGATTATGGAAAGCTGGGTTTCCTGTGCAAACTCAGTTAGTGGGAATGCAGGACTGATGAATTGAGTACGGACGAAGTAGAATCGAATTCGAGACGTGATCTGCGATTGCGTGAGCGTCACATACCTTGATGTCGACGCGCTTCGACTGAGATGCGAGGGCGACAGAAATGGTATCGCCCCCTTTGAGTTGACAGTTTTCGGGGCTACAGATCTCATCGAGAAGGGCACGTAAAGCCAATCGTGAAGGCCGTTCTCCATGAATCAGAACGTTTCGCAAGAAAAAGTCTTTGTCGGACAAGTATAGCAAACAGTTGCTTTTGAGTCCGTCTCGTCCAGCTCTCCCAATTTGTTGGCTATACGCTTCGATACTGCTAGGTAGATCGAAGTGGATGATGGTGCGGACGTTCTCCTTGTCGATTCCCATGCCGAACGCAATGGTACCCACAATCTAGTAGAGAGTCGAAATCAGAAAGTTACCTCATAACGCGAAATAGTCCCACCATGTGCAGTTTGGTCGATTACTTACAATCATTTCCTTGCTTTTCAGAAACTCATCTTGAATTTGGCCTCGACGGTCCTTATCCAAGCCCGCGTGGTAGGCTCTGGCCTTGAATTTGGCCTTGACTAATGACTCGGCAAGCTTCTCGGCGCCCTACAGCGATAAGAAAACTTCATCAGGGGCTATTCCAGATTCAAGATCCAAATTGCCAAAAACTTACAGCATGAGTTGTGACATAAATGATGCCGGGTCCTGGGTGTTTCCGCAAGAACGCAGAGCATTTCTCAACTTGGTCGTCATTTTCGTTGATCGACTCTACTAAGAGGCGAAGGCTGGGATGCCGAGTTAGAACATTTCGGAGTCTGGCAATTGAGAGCAGCCGTTACTTACTTGGGACGGTACATGCTCGTGACGAAAAGCCCCTCAAGCGGAATGTCGAATGTCGCCCGGATATCCTTGGCAACGTTCGCTGTTGCAGTTGCCGTAAGGCATACCACTCTTTCAACATTAGCCTCTTCGGCAAAGCGGGCGACTATTGAGTTTGTTAGGCTAGGAGTAAACGGCAGATGGGGTCTCGCGACCTTACTTTTGAGGTAGTCGGGGCGGAACGAATGTCCCCACTGTGATATGTTGGGTTAGTATACCAATGTGCAAAAGGTTACTTGGGCCAAAATCACCTCAGAGATGCAGTGAGCCTCGTCAATAGCCAGCAGACGGATTCCGCCCCTGATGGACTGCAGGGAGGCAAGGAAACCCTCGTTGTTCAGGCGCTCCGGGGCACAGTAGAGAAGATCAAGTTTGCCGCACGCCATTTTCTGGTGGATGTCGACAAACTCTTCCCGTGATTGAGTCGAGTCAAGCACGGCTGCTGAAATACCCCTTCGACGCAGAGCATCAACTTGGTCTTTCATCAAGGCAATGAGTGGGGAAATTACGACAGAGACACCGCTGTCTTCGGGACTGCGGGAGCCAGTCTCGCGGTCAAGTTCCTTAATGGCAACAGCGGGGACCTTGATCTAGTCAGCGCCGACGATAAGAGGTGAAGACATCAGCGAAGTGCAGACCTGATAACATAAGCTCTTTCCTCCTCCTGTGGGGAAGACGACAACGGTACTGTGGCCGCTTATTATCCGAGTGATGGCGGCTTCCTGCTCTAACCGAAAGCTTTTCAAGCCGAACCGTTCTTGTAGGACTTTTCGTGCAAGCCTGGTGATGTCGTTGGCGGGTTTATGTCGTTTGAACGCGGGTTCCTCTAGGTCACCGGAGTTCACGCGTTTGCCATTGGAGGTGACGGCGTCAGCAGCCGCCAGAAGATCCGCCTCGTCGGCAGAGTCGAAATCAAACCCGTCGTCATCCATACCCTCAGTCGGTAAATCGTACTTGGCGAAGCAACAATGAGGGGAGATGAATTATGTGAGAAGTGAAGGGATAGTCTTGACGAATGGTCACGTCCAGTGATTCTATCCTGATCAGGAAATTATCCACTCGGATTCACAGTGACGGTCGCGCCCTGACGTGTGGTTGACCTTACGTAAGCATGTATCACACCATAAATACCTTGTGCCTGAACCTAACTGTCAGGTCATGTGATCCGTTGAGGCCCATTCTACTCACTCACCTTACAGCCCGTTTCATCAGTGAGTGATTTTCACCGGTGAACATCACCATTTCACGTTCAACAAGCATGCAAGGGGTATTAAAATTGAAAGATTTTGTAGCAATAGAGAATAAAACTTCGAGACTCAGCAAGACCTTGTGCCTTTTGATTCTGTATGATGCGTTGGCTGTAGGCCGTACTTCCCCATCCGTCTCTGGGATGCACATGAACCAGTGAGCCTCGATTGGAACAACAGAAGTTCATTCATGGCATGGAATCAAATGGGTCGAGCACTTAAATGCAAGTTGGGGGTCGGAGCCGCTCTCTCGCACTATTGCGATGGAATAAGGCTCCTGCTTCCAGGGCGCTTTTCCATGGCAACATACCTTAGGTACCTCGTTTTTTTGTCTTGAGTCTAGTGATCCAGGCACAATATGGGTCGAGAGGTCGAACGGAACAGGGCGGGAAGGGGCTGTTAGCAAAAACCCAAGCCTACTCTGAGCATTGCAACGAAGTTCGATAGGAACAGCGGTATGATTGAGAGAATGGGCAAAAACCATCTTGGGTTGGCAATACTCTTGAATTACCGAGGGCTTTTGTCGGCCAAGGATGGTTGGCGGTTGTGAGCAGTTGTCTTCCACGCATCAAGCCGACTGAGTTAGGTATCTTGGAGACTATCTGACATGCTTCATCATTGTTATTATTACTGACTATTCGACGCCAGGACCGCGGCGAAAATTGGCTCGTCTGAAAAGGGCACGCGGTATGAGTTGACGATATTCGTGATCGTTCTTCGCTCGATCGAACCGACTGAGAAGATTGTTGGGCTCAGTGCAAACATACCTAACATGGTCACTTTTGGGGTCTTTCACCTGTTCAAACTGACCGCCATCCACAACCTCCCTTTATGCGACTAGAAGATAGTAGCAAGAACTCTATTGACTCGCCCAGGTCATTGAATTCCGTAATAACTATGATTTTGGCCGTATTGTAGTAATCCAATCTTTTGCAACTGCTTCGATAATCAGCCGGTTCCAGCTGTAGCCCGTGAGATAAGCACTATGAGTCCCAGCCTTGGCTGGAGTAGGTATCAATAGTCACATGCAATCATCGAGCCCGTTAAGCTGCAAATCGCCTTGCTTCCTCAAATGTGCCATCCAATCACACGCAACCGTTCGTACTCGGCGTGGGGTTCGTACACCCGGTCTCCCGGAGCCCCCGATGCAAACAGGCGGAGTCGGAGATCCATAGCGCCGACTTTGCCGCACTCTCCGCCTACGAAATGTGGAGCATATCACAACGGCGCGCTGCAACTGGTTGCGGTGCGAACGTCCTCTACATTTTAAATCCAACTTAAGCACAGAGGTCTTCAGTGTGTGACTGATCATCATTTCACGAGAAGAAGACATGGGGGTAATTTTATCGAAACCTAAGACGAATGCCATCAAGCTTTTCTGGCCCCTTCGTGATGTGATTGAGACCTCCCGAGGTTGAATAATGGATGCCTAGAGAAACCCTGTCATCCGTGTTCATCTCAATCGCTGCCGCACTGAAGGGGGGGTCAAGTCTTCTGTCCGAGTTTGAGGACCGCCGTCCGAACTTCGTGAACCAGTTTTTCCCAAGCGTCAACTATCAGCCGCTGACAGGAATAGCTCAGACAAGTGATGTCAGAATTCAAGGAAGGGGTTAACGTTGTGCGGCGGGCACACTGATTTGTTGTTGTCCGACCCTGAAATCCACGCTGACCAATTGGCCATGGATCGACGGTTGCACATGAGCTAAAGCGGCTCACCCACAAGGCGAAGCGGCTAATAGTGGCCAAGACGCGGGAGAGAGTCTATACCAGATTAGGAAATAAATCTGGCCAAGCCCAATCGCCAAGGGAGGCGTCTCGCCAAGGGTTGTGCATGGTGGCGGCAGCAAGGCGTCCCGCGCACCCGGGGCGGTTCCTACATAAGAATCCCTAAGACGATGCGTTGCGGTGCGGATCTGGATTGACCCCCGACACCGCTCATCTCAACCGCCTTGTCTGGTTGACTTCCAATTGCTTATTCCGGAAACGCTCGTCTGCCAGCTTTACCATAGCGGTGATTCATCCGGTTTTCTCTTCAGACGGACCCACGACTGAGCGGTTCCACCACCATGTCATCGACAACCCGAGCCGCGCCGCCGTCCACGTCTTCAGCACCCAAGGAACCAGAGCGGCGCCGCTGCTGGGAATGTCTCCGCCGTCGCCTCGTCTGTGACGCGGTACGGCCCGTCTGCAATAAGTGCCGGGTGTCCGGGATTGTCTGCCCTGGCTACGACGACAAGAAGCCGCTCACTTGGCTGACGCCTGGGAAAGTCACATGCCGTACGCGGCGGAAAGTCCGAGCCCCAGCCGATGAAGACCAGAAAAAGGGCGTGACAACCAATGGAAAAGAGAGGACGCGGAGAGCGATACCAAGAAACAAGGATGTTATGCAAGGCGCGGAATGCGTTTTCCACTCGGAACTAAGAACAGATGTTTGCGACATTTACGAGGCCGTGCAATATTGTAAGTTGAACATTCACACCAATTCAGTACGGGAATACTGAGAATGGCTAACTCAAAACGCTAGACAACGCCGTTTTTTACCCCCACACTAGCTCTGGACATGCTTCCAATCAGAATGTTTTTATTGACCAAATACCATTGAAGGTTGTCAAGTTCCTACCAACCGCCATGGCCCACAATCTGGTTGCCATTGTCTTCCAGCATCGCATGTCTGTGACAACACAGTGGAAGATAGACTGCCCCTCGGCCAAGCACGCCGAAGCTCGGTTGCATCACCACCGCGGCCTTGCTATTCGCGCCCTCAACGAAGACATAGCGAACGAAAAGACCCAGTGTAGCGATGTTGTACTAACAGGTACCATCCTTCTCTTGCAATCAGAGGTAAGTCGAGCCGGCCGGGCCATGGGGGTAGGGCCATGTGATATTGAGACTCGTCTGACCGTTGCTGCTCATATGTCTTGCTTCTAGATACAATCTTGTCTTTCACCAAACTGGCGACAGCACGTCTCTGGCCTGTTAGCAATGTTTACGTACCGTGGTGGTGTTACAGGCTGGTTCAAAGAAGCGCCATATTTGAGGGGGATGCTGCTGTCTTTTTTGATGTAAGCAGAAGCTTGAAAACGGGTTCTAAGTTCGAAGCTAATTTTTCCTGCAAAGAACAGCCGTTACAGCCAATACTACCAGCCCGCCAGCCAACCAAATCACCTTGTGTTCTCACGAAGAGCTGAAGCAGCTGACGGCAGACTTGTACCCGCTTGGGTTACATCCCAGCATTCCATGTCCCTTGTCTCTTTGGATGGAAATCATCAAGATAAACCACCTCAGAGAGGAGATGGCTAAAGGTTTCATCGATAGAGATGTTGCCAGAGCATTGGCAGCAGATATCTTGAGACGCATCGAGGCTTTCGACCCCGAGGCCGACGCTCGCTTCTATGAGCTGGAAGAACACAACGATATGATCCTCCCAATGTTCCAATCGGCTTTGGCCGTCTTCTGCATCTCGTCTCTCCAAGCAGTCGGAGCTCTGCCAAACACCCATCGCCTGGCGGTGTTAAGGACAGTCCACAGCGGCCGTTTGTTTGCTTTACTTACAGAAGCAGGCTCTAACGATATTGTGAAGAAGTCAATTATATGGCCTCTGGTTGTGGCTGGCGTGGAGGCGGGGAGTCGCGTGGACCAGCGGCAGCTGGTTGAGCGGTTGATCAAAGAGCAGAGCCGAGACGCTGGCACTCCGCTATCCTTGCACACCTTGAGCGTGTTGAGAAGGTTTTGGGATGGTGAAATTACAGACTGGGACACGTGTTTCGATCGTCCGTATGCTTTGATATCTTAGATAGGGGCGAAGCACACCGTTAGAGGAGGTAGGACTAATAGAGTCTCATGCAATCAAGCTTCTCTCATTAAAGCCTACGCCACAGGTACTGCATCCAGGGTATTGAATATCATCATTCAATGCCAGATATCGCGCAACAACTTAAGACCGGAAGTTCATGACGTCCAGATCATGTTGGATACACCAACAACATTCATTCAATAACTCAGCATCTGATTTCTTAGCATTAGAACAACGTCCTCGGATAGACAGTGGTTGTCTAGCGAAATCCTGATAACTCTCGCTCTCAAGATCCAGCTTGTTGAAACATCAGGGATAAGAATTGAAGATCCTTGGGCACCCAGTCAGAGCACCTCCTGCGTGAAAAGAGTCTCATCGACATATCACCAGAAGTATCGGACCGAAAGGTGATCAAGTTTAAAACATTTTACTACAATCTAAAAACAAAGAAAACTAAAAAGAATTGAAAAAAAAAATCTAGCAAAGAAATCAACGCCTCGCGCAATCTGGCCCATTTTCGCTGGCAAACGCCACCATTACTGTCTTGTCAATGACTTAAGAGAGGGCGAGAGTTTCAGTTTTCCATCAATTAATCAAAAAGCTTCACAGCTCGGTTCTCTAGTGGCTGGAATCCGATCTCCGGCAGGAGGTCATCCCAAGTAGTATTCGTGGCATCAAAGGTGGCGACGTCAGTCTTGCACTTGGTTCCTGGCTCGGGAAGAACACCCTCTTCGAAGTATCTCTGGAAAGCCTTGGCCACGCAAACCGAAGGATGGGCTCTGAAACCATGCTTGGAGCGAACGTTAGTTGGGGTGATGTACCACGATAGCATGGGCAACTTACGCCAGAACCTTCCGATTGAAGCAGAACGCTACCCTCAAAACCAGCCGTGACGTTTTGCGCGGATCGAAGCGGGGTGGCCGGGTCGAAGGAGTTGCTGAACAGCAGAACTGGGCTCTTGGTTTTGACCTTGAAGTCCCCTTCGTACCGCTCCTTAGATGGGATTCTCCACTGTGCGCAAATCATGACACCATTGACCAGGACATATCCCGTGCTGCGACTGCCGCTGGTCATGTCATCAATGACGGGCAGGAGCTCCTCCAGGTCGTCAGCGCGGTACGCTTTGTCGATACACTGAATGCCCAGAGCGGAATCGTCGCCCGTGCCTTCGCCAGACTGGATGGCCGGGAACAAGGTATACAATCTCTCGTAGCTCAGTAACGTTTTGGTAGCATTACCGGTGAGTAGACCGTCGAGCCACGCGGAGAACACAGGCCAGCGGGAAGGATCGTACAGGGCCGGGCGGATGGTCGCCCCCATGAAGTTATGGTCGATGATGACAGGGCCCATGATGGCTGGTCTGAGTTTGACGCGCTCAACAAAGGAGAGAATCTGCTCATGAAGGCCTTCAGCTGTCGTGTTGCCCTTTGCAAGATCACACTTCGCGGGTGTCTCGAGGCATGTGCGGCAAAATTCAAGAAGAGTTGCATCAGTGTCCGCAGAAGCTTCGACTTCGCTGCGATAGAAAAGCTTGTCAGTATGGGTGAAGGCGTGCTTCAGACGCAGCACCGAACACTTACAAGTAATGATACCACTCGTTTGGGTTGACGACCGAGTCCAGGACGACCCTATGAACTCGCTCGGGAAACATAGCGACAGCCGTTGCCCCTAAGACAGTACCATAAGAAGTTCCTGCCAGGCCAGTTAGTCGCAGAGTAGCGAAGTCAAGTTATCGGTGGCTTGCCAAAGTATCGGAGCAAACCATCATCTTCTAGAGCGTCCACTATCTTCATCATATCTCTGACGGTGTACGCAGTGCCGATGAGGCCGCCCTTCTTGTTTGAGTCCGGGTTCACGAAGCACTGCCCCGCCAAAATGGTCGCGCTCGCCCAGTTTCTTCCAAGAAGGACAGGGTCCGAGCTGTTACCAGAAGATCCAGCAGGGCTGGCTGCGCGCAGGCCTAGGGCAGTCTCCTCTTCGGTAAAGCATTGAAAAGTAGTTGTGTTAACGGTTCCTCTGTGGTTTGGCGGCATCAGTCTCGTGTGTACTTGGACTGTAGAATGGTCGAGAAGTTTCCTACCTTGGGTCCCAGGCAACGAGATCGTGGTTTCCGCCGGTCACGCTAGTTGATAT
Source organism: Colletotrichum chlorophyti (assembly GCA_001937105.1). Classification (NCBI taxonomy): domain Eukaryota; kingdom Fungi; phylum Ascomycota; class Sordariomycetes; order Glomerellales; family Glomerellaceae; genus Colletotrichum; species Colletotrichum chlorophyti. The sequence goes on from MPGH01000084.1 coordinate 222,926, forward strand.
GAGTTAAGAATGCCCTCCGAGAATGGGAGAAGAGCCTTACGCTTGCAAGAAGTAGGCTCTGGAGGCCAAGGTCGCCCTCGTACCCAAACCTGGTCCGCCAAAATTGAATAGAATACTACCTTTCGAGGGTCCTTTGAGGGCGGGAACTTTGAGGAGCTCGAGTTCCAAAGTTTCGCTCGAGTTGGTGTCGGCATAGTCTAAAGGGACTTTCAAAGTGCCACACTGGACGGGGATGGGGCTTTTGATATTCTCAGCACAAGGGCCCCAGCTAACACCTTCGGCTCGAGCATGTTTTATGCTGAGGGCTATCGCAGGAGCTCCCGCTAGGAGGAGTAAGCTGAATAGAGAAGATTTGAGGATCATGGTGTTGATTCGGTAATGGAAAGTTGCAGAGGAAACGAAAAGCTAGCGAGAACACGAAAGGCCACAACGGTATTTAATATTCTTGGTTCATGTGTAGATGCTTCGCATCATTACCGGCGTCACATACCTCTGCGTGAGGCGGTTTTCAGCCGAAAGATCTGATTATTGTCTTACCTACTACGCCTTGAATCATGGCTGTGCTGGTGCAAACCTCCAGGCAGGTATTTCTTCGGTGCTGATTGGCCAATTCGTGAGTTCTCGCGCCGCAAATTCAGGTACACAACGACTCTTTATTTCCCGATCAGGAAAGGTGAATTCTCCATTGCCCAGCGCCGCAGTCGTCAGAATCATCATCAGCGGGGTGCCGAGGATTTGGTTCAACGGGTTCCGCTGTGTCAATAGGCCAATGTCAGTTCATGCGTGTTTGTCAGCTTATGCGCGTTTACATAGCCTTGCTCCGCGGGCAGCGCAGGAGGGCAACGCGCTTCGAAACAGGCTCCTTGCCCATAACGATCTAGCGCCATGCTGATCGATTATAATGTGATTACACCCAATCGTACAGAAACCATCGTCGAAAGGAGTAGTAGCAGGTACCAATTGATCCGAAAAACGATTTTACGGCTCTCGCTCTGCTGCAATAGAGTAAGCGTAGCAAAGGCCCAACTGGCCTTGTCGAGATTTCAGTTCCGTCAGCGTCAGCTTCCTGGTCTTGTTGAAGGCAGATTCTCAGAGTTCTTTGCCGTTCATTTTACTAGTATGCGTATACTTAATCGCTCGAATGAGGGGCAAACTTAGCTGCAACATCTTGCGGCTCTGACGTTTTGTCATTCCTTCGATGCGTGACAAAGAAGGCGGAGCCTCTCAAGCCTTAACTTGTGTCTTTCATCGTGGGTGTACTATTCATCAAAATCTCGATTCCTGTACATCCCGTCATCGCTTCGCTGACCAAACAAACAGTCGTCTTAGAATTTCCACTGTTCACCTTGCGTACTAACGTCTTGTGATCTAATTGTGACACGTGAAATTGAAAGGGCAAGTCATTACCTTATCGACGCAGTATAATTAATTGGTTCGTCCCCTCTCCAACTTGGAGTGTCCAAATTGAAACGACGTCGAAATAAGGCCCTAAGGTGTAAACGGCGGTCATAGCGTCTAAGCATCCGAGCGTGAGTAATCCAAGATCCGCGGCACAACGTAGGGCTTCCATTCTCGTTTTTGACGCAATCACTTGGGGCTGTTGTGGGGATGGTCCATATTCTGTCATTCTTGTTTATGGTCCTATCACGAGGCGGCAGCTGTTAGAGAGAGGCAAAGTCGACGACAGGAGGGATCAAGGTTCGAACTTTCCGGTAAGTCTTGCCGGCGCTGGCAAAGGATTCGGAAACGAAGGGTTGGCTCAGATTGTCTTTTACGTGGAGTGTTCCGCGGGCTCCACGGGCTCCGGAGAGGTGGGTGTGCATCATCTCATAGCAACCCGGTCATATTGAGCCGATTCCCTCGAATCCTTGCGCAGTCTGAACATCATTCAGTCTTTGGGAGTAAGCTTCGTGCTACCCTTCTTTAGCCAGATCTACAAGTCCAAAGAACATTGGTCCTTGTCCAAGACAACTTTTTGTGTTTCTGTGATTCGTCCACAAAGCTCTATTCTTACTCTCCAGTCAGCTGTCCACTGCCAGGTCCTCATCCTCTCTCTGACAACGACCCATGACCATTATTTGCCGTTGTGCAGCCTCCCAAGCGTTGGTCAACAAACAAATGTGTTTCTGAACCGGATCAGTAGTTCCGATTCGTATCTCTGGAAAGTATCAGCACGCCTGCTCCTCAGGTCGGACGTCATATGATAATGAGGGAGCAAGGCCCAAGTCACATTGACTGCGCCGTCAGCGTTATACCCTACAAGTCGGGACGAGAAGGCAAGACAAAGGCATGAATAATCTTATATAATTCAATGACTTCATGAATATGCACATTTGAATATCTTTATGTAAAGTCCAGAGTCGTCGATAATCAGAATGCGTGCAAATCCCACGAACCGAACTATATCTGCCCAGGTCTCTTAACTCGCCTCGGCCGCTTGTGCGCGCAAAAACATATCAGCGATGGACATGTTAGGTGGAGAGGGTGAAACTTCCCAACCCCAAGCCTCCCTGAGTTGAACTTGTCTAAAGATACTATTAGCGACTCGGTCCATGTTCCCTGCATGACGGAATCTTGTTCATACGCGTAATGAGTTGGCCATCCCAACCGTCTGTCGGTCTTCACTAGAATATTATATAGTTCTTCTTGTTCCTTTCGGTCGGTGAATCGACCGCCTGCCATGGATATGGCTATGCACGCGTTCCTGGTGTTTTTGTCAGGGATGACAAATGTCGTCTTGAAGCACAGGATGTAAACTTACACATAGGCAGGGACCGTGCGTTCGTTGGCCTGTGTAGGATAAAGATAATCAGCTTCAACCGTTGGCAATTACAAGGCAATGGCAAACAAAGACGCACCACCGCAAGACCGCATATCGTTCGGACCGTGAACTTGAGGTCTTCTTCCATCATTCGGTAGGCGTTACCAAGCCTCGGCACTTTGGGGTTGTGAGCCATGAGTAACATCCGAGACAGGTAGTAATTCTGCAGCCCAGTGACGGCGGCATCAGTAATGTACTGCGATTCCGGCAGAAACGCAGGCTCGTGGCTGGTCCAAACGGCCTCGAAGTACCACGGCTTCTCCTTCCACCAAGTATCGAGGTCCTCTTTAAGTTGCGGGTAGCTTCGCCCGTGCGGATTTTCTTGACCGTAGCAGTAACTGAGACACATGGCACATATGCCGATGACTTTGTTGGCGTAGGCGCAGTCCGCAGCGCTGTCGTCCGTGTTGCCTCTTTCTATAATCTTGCGTATGTTCGGGAAAAAGTTCGGATGGACGGGCCGGGTTTGAACGAAGGCCATGTAAATTTCCTGTCGGAGAGCGAGCCAGAAGGAAGAGATCCGAAGATTGCTGAATTCAGCAGGGTTTTCCTGGGCAGCGAGCAGAATTCTCGTTCCCATCAGATGGGATTCGAGGGCCAAGGACCCGATGTCGACTTCTTCAGTGTAGCGGAGGATCACGACGGCAGCGAGCAGATTGTCGTCTATCACCGCGGTGGATGACGACAATGCCGGGATCAGTGAGCGGAGGCATTTCTGGTGGTAACGGTCTGCTACGACGGGATCCACGTCCATCATCCTGCTCAATCGTTTTGCCGAGGCCGAGAATATCGCGTTCAGCAACGTCGGGCAATAAATTGCCCTCTTGGGAACGACCTTGGCGAAATGTCGTTCACCGTCGCAAAGATCAAACAAGGGGGCAAGGCAATCCACAAAATAGCGATAGAGAAAGCCCTCCTGTTTGTTGCGAAGAGGCCAGAGGGGAGTTTCGACATGCGTTCGATGATCATATGAGGCAATGGTGATCGTGTTGTCGAGCTGAGGATCAATGGCCTCCAGTGCGAGATGAATACTTGGATAGTCGAGGTTGATTTCGTGCCCTACGAAGTTCAATTGACCCCAGGGTGTAAAGGAGGTGTCTGGATGAGCGCTCGAGCCATGCGTCCCATAGTCGCGGATCTTCGGTGACAGACGGACATGGATTGTGTCTGCCGTGGCTGAATTTCGTCTAGGTCGTAAGTGCCTGCGGTGTTTTTTGTTGCTGTCTGCTGCCAGAAATGTTTCGTGAGATGCTCGGCTGTGTAATCCGGGAGGTCGGGATGTTAGTTGCGGGATAGGGGAGGATGCAGCTGATAGCAGGGCCAGGTAGTCTGGCGGGCTTTCAGCACGTCGTGAAGTACCTAGATAGGTGTCGTTCAGCCCGTCCTCAGGCCCGCCAAAGGAGGAGGCGTGGATATTGACGACATCTTCCGTCTCGTCAACAAAGCTGAAGGATCGATTTGTCGTTCGGACCCAGGTCTGATTATCATCGAAGCTGTATTCGCTCCGAGCAGCCCCAGTCCCTCTTTCCGGCTGGATGCTAGAGAAAAGCGAAGACTCTGTTTCAGTTCATTCTTCCTTGAGAGTTTTTGATCGAGAGAAACGATGGAGGACCAACCTCGGATTCAGTGTATGTCTAAAGCGTACACTGTAGCCACGTGTACACTCGACACCAGACTTGCGGCAGTTGGAGCATGTCGATCGGTTGGAATCACCTGGCCTTGGTCAATAATTACTGTCGATCATCAAGGCAATAATCGCCGAGCCTCCTGGGAGCAGAGAATATCAAATACGATCTTCTAGCTCTCCAGGTCGTTTGGCTCCTTCGTAGAGACAATGGTCGACAAGGCGTGTTCGAACAATAAGGTGGCTTACATTTGAGGTGCCTAGTGCGTTGGACCAATTACAGGGTCAGACAACAGGTTTCTGGTCAATCAACGGCAAAAATATGCCGAGCTAACAAATGAACCATGGAAAGGTGAGCCCGCCGCAGAGGCATGGAAGCACGGGGCGTGTATTCACAAGAGTATTTCATCCCGCCGGCAGCATGGACTCACCTTAGTCTGCATATCTATACAGCAAGTTGCATGTTAGCAAGTGTAGTCAAAGGTAGTTGTCCTAGTTTAGCAACTGAGAAGGATTGCATCCCATGAAATGACTACCAGATACGGAGATATTCGCCGCTCACAAAGCCAGTAGAGGCGAGAGAGGATGGAGCCGGAAAGACTCACATTACACGGGTTTGTTCGGGTCTGGATTCGGTTCGTGTTTTGGACCCGCCGCATGCTGACAAGATCTTGCATCGCCTAGATGCGCCTATGTATAACCGTTGTAAAAACAGTGGCGGACAAAAGATCCTGCGGCAAGAGATTCACTGGCACGTTGGTGTGAGATTCATCAGGAGGGAAGACAAGACAGGAGTATTGTTTAGTGGTGGGGAGGCGATGTGCAGACAAGACTCGGGCAATGCTGCCTATAATTGTCCAGGTTTCCGTAGAGCTTCTAATTTGGCTGATGAAGTTGATAGCCCGGCCAAAGCGGGAAGTACTGGTTGCGTAAAGGGGAAAAAATGATAGCAACATGGTAGGCCGGCCGGCTAGTGGGTGAGAAGGGGGTCAAATAGGAAAGCCGAAAGAAAAAAGGTAAAACTGCCTATCTAAGTCCGAAGCGGCAACTCTGTCCGCGCACGCCCTGCACCCACCGCTGAAATCCACCGGCGTCAGTCCAACGTTGTGGCGTCTGATCTGGTTATGATTTTACACCTACCCCGGAACCCATTAGCCCGGCCTTCTGCAGTCGCTTCCTGACAAGGACAAGACTCCCGCGGGCTTAGAATATCATCCAAGCAGTTGCAAAGTCTGGGGTAGTCTGGGGTATCTCGCTTGACTCGTTTTGTATAGCCCCTATTCAGCCGCTTGGTGGCTTGTTTGCCGTCGGGCAGTTTGTAGTGGATGTTGTATTGGACATAGGACTCGGTGAACTTCATCCACAACATCATGGTGATTGTCTCTGCCTAGTTCCAGAGCCGTCATGAGGCAAAGAGACCATAAAAGGCGTGCTGGGTAAGCACGCTATCTTGCCTGCTAATACATCGTGCGTGTCTTACTAGTTCATGGCCAACTTTACATTATTATGCTCTCTCTCTGCTACCAATCTCCTGGCTCTTGCAGGTCGCATCACATCTTTCAAGACCGTTTACTTAGAGATTGTGTGTAGCGACTACCAATACGGTTATCGAGAAACTGCAGACCTGGATCAGCGGAGATGGTTTTCTAGAGTATAGCTTGAGTAGCGCTTCCGGTTGATCAACACTGCGCCTTGAGCAGAGCCAGGTAAAATTTCACAGGCGGTGTGCACGGCGGCAGCACGCCATTGGTGACCTGCTACTTGGTCATAACACGGGAATCATCTTCGCCCCCAGGTCTGTACTGACTGAGGCTTTGAAGAACGTAATCCGGACACGCCAGACATGGAACTCGTATTTTCCATTACATCCGTCCGGGTTTCCAATGTTAGTATTCTCCCCTAGGCCACGGCTACCTGTTCTGGACGTAAATCTTCATCTACGTGGGCTGATATTTTCTTCGGCTCAAAGCTCGTCTCGTCTACAAAAAATGTTTTTGTCCCCTTGATACATGACAATCATCCGCCTTGTCGTATGCTTAAGCGTCCGACTCCGAGAGCATGACCAGGCATGGCCAGCAAAAAATTGATGAGTCCAATCTCAAACCGACCAGACAGATTGCGCACAGCGGCAGGAAGATGACCAGCTCTGGCACCAGCGCCACTTTTGCGCACGTCCAGGGCAAGTGACGGCACATGGTGGGGCCGGGGTTGTGTCAGCCCTCATCCTTGCCTGCATACCACACTCCTTTCACTCCGAGCCGCCAAGGCGACTGATCTCCTATGGCAAGCCTCATGAGGTCGCGGAAACTATGGGTAAGATCTTTCCGGGCGGAACGGATGGGTAGGTCCAGATGAAAGTCAGACTCATCACACCCATGTCAAGGAGGCCAACCATGCGAACGCCTACATGTAGTGGCAGACCCTCAAGCAGCTCTACGTTGTACGCTTGGTGAAAGTCCTAATTCAGGCATGTTGTGAATGCGATATCGTTATTATTCATCAACACGTTAGGGGCTCTTAATTCTGGCTAAGCACTACTGGCCGCCTGGCATTTTCCTTCGGCTGCTTTTACAACCCTGCGGCGGTCAAGGTTATCATGTTTGGTACGAACTTCACTTTTACATTTGTGCAGTTGTGCCCAATAGCTAAAGTCTGCAAATAGAATACTCCTTCGCACGGTTCACCAGGGTGTCTGATTTTCGGGCGCCGCGGCTAAGGCGTTCCAAAGAAACCCGATCAATCGTGATCCGTAGCTCGGGAAGGGAATTGGGGGAGGGGGGCGCACGAAGGTTGGCCCGCCAGCCATTTTCGTACTCGTAAGGGCAGTGCTCCTCCTTGTGTTTCACTCGACGGGCGTTTAAATAAATTAAAGAAAAGAGCAAGAAAAAAAAGGTCAAGACATGATTGACCAGTGACTCCACCATGGAAGTGCAAGCTATGGGCGCCATAAGGCTCACTATGTCTTACAAGAGCCCTATATCATGGCGCATCCAATTTCCTGATACAGACAGAGAATACTTCATTGTTTGGTAAGTTTGAGTTCTACTCAACCACCAACATCGTCAAATGGGATAGATGTCTTTCTATTAATATTCTGGCTTTAAAGCCTAAGGTAGATGTGAACTGATCAGTTCGAAGTCTCGCACAAGTTGGCGGAGGATATGAAGTGATAAACAACGACGGGACGTGAGTCGGGATTCCGCTCGATTTCGATTCTGCATCATCATAATTTGATGGGTAGGGCTGAGGGCGATCAAAGTTGCAATTGAAAGGAGGTCTGTGAGCACGTATGGCTTCTAAAGCAGGCATAAGCGTTTTGATGATGTATAGACGGTGGTCTGTAGAGTCCGAAGGCTTTGAGCTTAATGGTATTGATTTGCTAGGATGTTGCAACCAAGGAGACACCACCCCCTACCGCTGCGTGGTTGAATCGGACGAAATCCATGTTGGGCGCCGGGGCTGGGCTCACGGGGGAGTGGAGAGTGCTGTAAACGTATAAAAACAACGAAGATTTGTGCGAGAGGCTTCTATGAGGTAACCGCCTACACTGAGTTTTGATAAATATTCCAGGGCAACACTCGGATGTTAAGGAGATGCGAGACGTGAGAAAGCACACAGGGTTGCAAGGCTTCCAGCGAGGATACCATAGAACTCTCGAAAGCGTGTTAGTGCTGTTCGTTCCCCCCCCACTACTTTAACGGCAGCCTGTCTTTGGCACACCGATGAACTCCTACTTCCTATTGGTCGACGGCTCATCCCGGGCCGGGTCTACCGTGACCCCGAGATCCACACTGCTCCGTTCCGGTACCAGGGCCCACCTGCCAGTCCACGCGCACAGCCGACTCATTGCTCTAGGCGAAACTTGCCCCGCGGTGTGAATTACCATCTCGAGCAATTCCACCTGCCATTCTGAGATGGCTGTACTGGCAGCCTGAATTGTGCATTTCGCTTGAGCTACCGCGTAACTCCGACGTCAATGTTTCAGGGGCTTGGTGTACTGGAGGTTTTCGGTGTACACTCGGCATCTTTGGAGAGAAACAGAGAGAAGAAAGGCATTCTCGAGCATTTTAGGACCGCTCTTCATATGTTTAGTGCGCGGCTTGCAACTCAGATTGCATGGCATCATGACTTTCTGAGGAAATTGCCAATGGTGGTTCATTATCACCGGACACAGCAATTCATTCTTTGTGATGGACAAAGTGTGGTCGTGTGGTCCACGATCTCAAGTCCCGTCCTGCCATCCTGCCATCTCAACAGCCAAATATGTCCATCATCAGAGACGGGATTGGTCCCTCAAACTCTCCGCCTCGTCGTCTCAATCTCTCTCCGACCTGTTGCGAGTTATTCCCCGCCCCATGTCGGTGGCCTGTTCGCACAAGTCACAATGCATCTTGTCGACCTTTAGGTCACGGTTCGTTGGTTGTCATGCTTATCGAGAAGAAAGTAAAGAAAAGTGGTTACAGTCTGATCCAAGCATCCCGATTGATCTGAATCATTCACCACGCCCGAGACTCTTCGGTGCTGCAAGAAGACTCAAATTAACACACTTTTGCCGAGCTTTGTGGCCAGCTCCAGGCACATCGATCCATGGACCTTCCTTCGTCTCATGACACATGGTGAGAATTCGTCATGAGCCACTCAATATTGGCGCTAAGAGTTGACAACAAGCAAGTCAGCCATCTTTCGCCGAGCCAATAAGCATCGATTCAGCAAAAATCTTGAGGCGTGAGTATTGAAATACTATGCAGCAAGCGTGGGGCTCCTGTAGCGAAAGGCTTCAGGACCCGGTCGCTTGAGAAGGCGAGCACAGGGCGAACTAACGGTGTGCAACTGGCGGCCTCGACACGAGGTGCCCTCCCTTAAAGACTTTAGGGCGTGACGCGATGGTCTGATCCAGCAGGATCCCTAAATACAGCCCCAGGCCGCATTGACTCCTGGTCACTGCTGTCTCTCAAACTGCCTCCACTTCCTTCCGATCACAGACTACGTCAGCTTGTACAAGCTTGAATCTTTTAACGTTTGAACCTCGTTATCGGCATCCCATACTTCAAAGTATAGCACCTGTCATCCTTGCTGACCGTCTAGGCACCTTGAAACCACTCCCGATGCTCCTCGTTATTTGTAACGACGAATCAGTGGTTGATTTATGGGAGCTTATTAGAGTTTTGGCGACGAAGCCAAAGCAGTACATCCCAAACAACATGGACACGGACTCTACACCATGCTGAGTGTATGGTAGTGATATTGTGAAAATGCACCATACTGCAGTCTGTAATTACAAGGTGGGGGCTGACAGAAATCAGCTATATCAAGTATGGCTACCGAGAAGATTCCAAGCTTGCTTTCGATGTTAGACCATCGAGGATGGTCGTACCGCATGAACTTAAGGTGCATTAGCGTGAATCACGCGATCGTGAGTGAGCGCCGTAATTGCTGCAACCACGCCCTCTTCACGACTCGAATAATATACAGATCTGTCGCCGGTTAGAATCAACTGACTAAGCGGCATCCGATGACTTTTGACATGCCGTAGAAATGATTGCGATTGGTGCCCTACACGAAAAGATTTACCGAGAAAATAGACCATATGTAAAGGGATAAACCCTCGCTAGTTGGTGTGCGCGCTTAGGCCTTTTAGAGAACCGCGTCATGTTGACTGGCAACTAAGTAAAAACACATGCATGAGGCGACTGAGCAAAGACAAAATGTTGGTTCATCCGGGGATGTAAATGAGCACCCGCATCCGATGGTCTCATTGGTTGAGGGACAATCCCGTCGGCTTCGTGGCCCGAATTAGAAAGGTCGCCAACATAATGTTCGCCGACGTTCGAAACATAATACGTAGGGCGGCTACCATTGGTACGCAAGTCATTCCCTGATGTTCCCGGTTCTATCTTAAGCCAACTTCACCCACGGACGGGCACGGCTGAACGTTGGAGAAACAAGAAGCCCCAAAAAACAGAGGTTGATGCAAGGGATCCTAGGCAGACAAAAAGAGTAAGGCGGTCGGAATATCCGGGTGGATGCGCCGCGCCAGGTGAGTCGGTGAGCACACCGAAGATAAGATAAGATATCGCGCCCCACTAAGAGCATCCAAAAAATTCGACCCACGGGCTTGGTAACTTTTTCCCTATCCGTCGTGAACACTCAGATGGGCACATTTCAACAATAGAACAATTGCTGACCATCGACACCCGTAAACATGCCCGGATCAACAAACAAAAAGAGAACGAACGATGGCCGTCTGGCGCCCCCGTCTAAGAAACAGAAGCGACAAGACAAGAAGAAGTCCGAAGATGAAGCCTCAGACGATGAGCAGAGTTTCGACGCGGTGAACCTCTTGGATTCGGACGACGACGACATTCTCAACGCGGCCGTCGACGATGGCGCCCTCTCAGAAGACGAGAACGAGTCCGCGAGCTCGGGCGACGAGAAGTCCGCGCCTCAGAAGAAGAAGACAAAACCCGCTACGAAGCCCAAGAAGAGCAGAGACGCCCCCGCCGACTCCGACTCCGACTCAGATTCAGAAGAAAGCGAAAATGACAATGGCACGACCCGGAAGAGCAAGTCGAAGCGTAACGACCCTTCCGCCTTCTCAACATCCATCTCCAAGATTCTCTCCACCAAACTCTCCAACTCGAAACGAGCGGACCCCGTCCTGGCCCGCAGCGCCGAAGCCCATGAGTCTGCCAAGGCGGCCGTCGACCAGGCGCTTGAATCCAAGGCGCGCAAGCAGATGAGGGCGCAGAAGAAGGAGGCCCTGGAGAAGGGCCGCGTGCGCGATGTACTGATCGCGCCCCAGGGACAGGGCACGTCGACTGCGGAGATGCTCGAAAAGGAGCGCCGACTGCGCAAGGTCGCACAGAGGGGTGTGGTCAAGCTGTTCAACGCTGTAAGAGCGGCGCAGGTCAAGGCCGCTGAGGCGGAGAAGAAGGCGCGCAAGGAGGGTGTGGTTGGTGTCGTGAGAAGGGAGGAGAAGATCAACGAGATGAGTAAGAAGGGATTTTTGGACTTGATTGCATCGGGAGGAGGCGGACTGAAAAAGGGCGCGTTGGAAGAGGCTTGAAGAGGTTTTTACATCAGCGACACACCCGGGCTTGGCTGGGTTCTTCATCGTCCACTGTTCATGTTCTGGTTTATGTGCTTAAGCGGAGTGATGCCATTCCCTCCCATCGTCCTTTGATACCCGCCAATATCTAGCAAAGCCAAACCGATGTATCCCATCCGTGATGCCGCGCTTGATTGAAAAACGACCCCCTTCTCCCTTTTTAGAAAAAAAATCCCGTTTTTCTGCCGCAATATATGCATAGTATAGTACAATTGATTAATATGGTGTTGGACAACCAGCGCTACAGTGCCAGTGTGAGTTCTCATTTGAAGTCACTGGCCTGGAGGTTTCGTGTCATCGAAGGCAGCTTGACTTTGAGACCGTCTAGTTCCTTTGTCATTGTCACCTGACATCCCAGGCGACTCGTCTCGGTCAATCCGAAGGCCAGGTCGAGCATGTCATTCTCGTCGTCTTCGGGCTCGGGCATTTTGTCGTAGTATTCTTCGTCAGCAACGATCACGTGGCACGTAGAGCAGGCGCAAGAACCTCCGCAGGCACCTGTCATAGCTTGTCAACTAATGTCATTTTCTGCTGGGGATGATGCTGACATACCCTCCATTTCCAAGTCGTTATCCTGCGCAATGTCGAGAAGGTTATCTCCTGCGCTGACGGCAATTTTATGTTCGTCCCCGTCCTTGTCGACGAAAGTCACCCACAGCCTGCCAAACTATGTCAGGGAACAGTCAAACGACCCTCGGATATCGTGGCTTACTCTTCGCCGGGCTTAGGAGGTGTAATGTGGCCATGCGCCCTGGTGGTCGAGACCGAGAAACTACGCGCCGAGGGCCATCGAAGGTGTCTGGAAGCCATGGACTGCGCCGGTCTCTTCGCAACAGTCAAGCTATGGATGCTGCGCGTCTGTCGCGGCAACAAGCGAGGCTGGCGGCATACGCTGGTCGCCAACCTGCAGACGCCAGTGCTGATAGTTCTGGCAGAAGACATGGTTGCTTAAAGCGCTAATACTCCGTTCTCAGCCGGGGCGGTTTTTTTTTTTTTTTTCCCTTCTCCCTCGATGTAATCAATGGCAGAGCACGAATCCTAGGATGACAGACAGAGAAGGAGGGGTTCCGAGTGCGCGCGCTGAAGTAAGAGAGGGTTTAGTTCAATGGAACGACTGTCTGTCCTGTTTGCTCCTGTGGGCGGTGGCGCTGTTGCTGTGAAGCAGTGACGCTGAATTGTCGTTGCAGAGGCAACTTCGTTAAATGCGCATCGGGTGGTGGGGATGCATTGGATTCAGAGAAATTTCTATAGGCTCTCCCTCCAGGAGCTCCGATAAGGTCCACACCTCTCGGGCTTATCGGCCGGCGATTTCTGATGTTCCGGCACCGATGGTCGTGCATCTGCCGTCAGACGGGATGATGGCGGTGTTACCTTGGAAATCATTGGGCAGGTTTTCATGGTGGGTCCTTCCGAAGGAGTCAGTGTTGCTGTACTTGCCGTGTTGTACCCACGCTATTCTGCTTAGGTACGCCCGCCCCGCTAATCTTATCACCGAGGTGGGTGTCTTGGTTCCCATTTCATCATGCAAAATTGGGAGCAAAAGTGGAAAGCTTCTGAAATCATGCATCACGAGAGTTGAGTCGTGACCATCACCACCAAAGCACTCTCACCATGGCTTCTCAGCGAGAAGGGGTAAACCCCCTGAGACCATACTACAAGCCGCCGACTATAGGCGATCCTCACGATCCTACATCTGCAGCGTCTGGACCGAATCCCTTCGCCCGCCATGCAGGCAATGCGACGAGCGAGCGGTACGCGTCCAAGGCACGCGACATCTTTTCCGACATCGACTACAAAGACTACATCAGCGAACCCTCTCCGTCCGTGGTCCAAACCGTCAAAGACCTTCTCGACGAGCTGTTATGGAAGTACACATCTGTACTCATGGCCCAGCCTTTCGAGGTTGCAAAGATGGTATTGCAGGTCCGGAGCCATGATGACGTGACTCTGGGGGCCGTCACGCCTCATGCCACCCCTGTGTCAGAGAGAAGGCGATCCGACTACGGCAGCATGGGAGACGATGAGCCCGATTCCGACTCGGACCTTGACGAGCCTGCCTACTTCACATCGAATGTCCCAAACACCCCATCCCCGTCGTTCCCCAGGGAACATCGAAACCGTCAGCCCTCCCCGCCCCGGACCCCAACGCCGAAGCAGCCCGTGCCGCCTCACCAACTCACTATCCGGCGGCCCGACTCGTTAATGGAGGTTATTGGCCAGCTTTGGCAAAAGGAGGGTGCCTGGGGTGTCTGGAAGGGGTCCAATGCAACGTTCCTGTACTCCATTCTCTCGTCGCTGTTTGAGAACTGGTCGAGAAGTGCCCTCAGCGCGCTGTTCAACGTTCCAGATCTCGGCGTTAAAGAGGACATCGACCGGCTGATCGATATCGCCTCGCCCTATCCTTGGGCCTCCCTGTGCGTAGCCGCCGCTGCCGCCGTCGCGACTGGCCTCATTCTGGCACCTTTGGACCTGGTGCGCACCCGGTATGTTTGGCTTTCACATGTTTCTTTCTCTCCCGGGCAACACTAATGCCTCACAGACTTCTCGTCACTCCCACATCGAAGCAGCCGAGACGAACACTCGCGACCCTCCGAGCCCTCCCATCCTACGTCTGCCCCTCGCCGCTTGTCCTCCCTACGATTTTCCACTCGCTCATCCACCCCCTTCTCACACTGTCAACACCACTTGTCCTCCGAACCCGGTTTCTGATCGATAGCCGGGTCTCGCCTACAACATTCTCCGTCGCTAAGTTCTGTGCGTCGTCTGTGGCACTGTTCGTCAAGTTGCCTCTTGAGACCGTCCTCCGGCGAGGTCAGGTTGCCGTCCTTTCAACCGCTTCACATGTGCGCGCCCTATCCAGCATGGATCAGAAACTTGAAACCATTGTTCCCCCCGGACGGTACTATGGTGTTGTGGGGACGATGTTCTACATCATGAACGAGGAGGGAACTCGAGCCGTCACGAATCCACCCGCACCGGTTAAGAGGGGCAAGGGCAGACCCAAAGTTGCTGAAACGGTCTACCGCAAGGGTCAAGGACTGGACGGTCTCTGGAGGGGCTGGAAGGTCAGCTGGTGGGGTCTGGTCGGCCTATGGACTGCCGGCGTCATTGGGAACAGCACCGAAGGCGAGTTCTAGGTGACTGGGCGACATTGAGTCAATGAGCGCGCAAGTCCAAATAAATTAACGGCCGACTGCGAGTACGAGTGCGAAGTCATTGTAATTCTGTTGTACTAGAGGTGTACTGGGACCGCGGGAAATTTCGGGCGTTAGCAGGGGCAACTTGGGAGCCTTGAACAGCAACATACTCTTCTCTACGACCATGATGAGATACGGTATGATATCCTCCCTCCATTTTCGACTGTATAAAAGCCAAAACTCGTTCCGCAAACAAACTCATCAAAACGAATGTATTCTACCCTTACGTCCGTAATCGACTCAGGCTTATCCTGAGCCATTCCCCTAATAGAACATCTTTGCGTTATATTTAGGCCTGGTGACACTGTATGATGTTAAAGAAAAGTCGTGCCACCCCGCCCATCACATTTATGGTGCGCCCTGTGACTGTGGGAGTTCGCTAGAACATGCTTCGTGCGACTGGGAGACAAGGTTGCGGGAGGAGCGGAAGGAGGGGGACGGTGTGCTCGCTCAGCTGGCGCATCGGGTGCCTGCAGAAAGTATGCAGCTGTCAGTAGCATACTCGAGCCTTTTTTTTTGCAAGGTTCGAAACCTGCGGACCGGATGCCATCTCCTTCGGGAGCTCATAACAGGATGATTGGAAGAAGAGGGGCACAAGGCTGGGCGGAAGATGATGTACTGTCGTCGCGCTCAGACGAGCCACAGCTGCCAAGGCTTGTTTATCTGCAAGCCCATCAATAATCAATGATCAACGCCTGAAGGAGCGGTTATGTTTGGTTTTGTCGATGCGAGGGGTGTCGCCGTACGTCGTACCTGTTCGCAAGGGGACAACGGGGCGGAAAGGGGGCGGAGGGGGCCAAATGAGGGGGGGGGATATCCCGCGATGAGACAAGTCTTCANAACTGTGCAATTCGCTCCCTCGTACACCGTCCTCTCGAGGAGGCCAGCATATCACAGTCATCTTATTTTCACCTATTCTACTCGATGCCATGGCCCGCTCTTCAGTCTTCAGACCCAGCACGGCATTCAACGCCGTATTTCTTGTGTGCATCGTACTGAAGCACCTCACGTTGGGCGTCGCTCGCTCAACTGTTCGTCATGCTTGTATGGCTGTTTTATTCCCTCTCATGCTCTTCCACATCATGGTCATCGAAGATTGAGACACGAGTTTTTCGTCGAAACAAAGGGGTTGCACACACAAGTCTCCTGTGAATAATCGACCTCCCCTCCATGACTACTCATTCTTGAGCGAACCGCATATAATCAGAACCACGCTCGCCGGCTCTCTCGACACCTAAACCAACCTTTCACCAAGACTCATACCATCCAGTCGTCCTGTGATATACGCCCAACTT
Source organism: Colletotrichum chlorophyti (assembly GCA_001937105.1). Classification (NCBI taxonomy): domain Eukaryota; kingdom Fungi; phylum Ascomycota; class Sordariomycetes; order Glomerellales; family Glomerellaceae; genus Colletotrichum; species Colletotrichum chlorophyti. Next base: position 238,971 of record MPGH01000084.1, read on the forward strand.
CACGAGTCAGCCGGCAGTTGAGCTCAGCGACTTGTGCTGTAGGAGCTCGCCCCGTTGGCGTGAGTCGAGTCCGCCAGTTGCTCATCCGTCAGGGCCCGCTCTCATGTTTTTCTCTGCTTATTTCCTTTGCCGGCCGAGGAACCTCCCACTGAACAGCCGCTCGTTCTCATGATTCACGCGTGAAATCTGATTTGATCGGGTGGGTTTGTGGTGGGCGAGGAGGGCTTGGTGTCACGGTTGTGGTCTTTCCAAGTTCAAGGTGGCGTCTGGCCTACACCCGAGCACGTTTTCCCATCTCCCTTGTCGGTCCGGGCGAGCTAGCCAAGCGCGGCTGGAGCATTCTAGGACGAATGCGTCTTGTTTATTTTCGTTTTTTCCCATCCCCCTCTCTGCCCGGTTTACCTGTACTGTGCTCGGATGATTGACGGATCCCTGGTTTATGCAGCACCCGAGGCTACGGAGTCGGGAGTCATTTCTTTGTCAGCATAGTTTCTGGAAATATGGATTCTTTTCCCGGGTTTTTCCCACGTTATCGAGGCGTCGTATTTGCTCCAGTCATGGGCTTCACTTCGACGCCTCTCCCCTCAATGACATCAAATCGTACCACCGCTGTATTTACGGAACCGGTTTGCAGGAGAATCAATTGGCTTCACTGACAACGTGGAAAGAGCTCGAGAGATCTGAACGCGGAACATACCCAGCTAATCGCGCTTCTGCTGACAACTGAGGTCTTCTCATTCCACATGGTCCTCCCTAGCTTCCTGTGTCATTCTGACCTTGTTTTCTTCACACGTGGCTCCAACATGGGCTTGACAGGCTGGCCTTCTACTGTGACCAAAACGCATGTATCAATTGTTTGATTTGATGTCATGACCCGGAACGGGAACATGATACAGCACTTGTCAGCTGTGGCTTCTCACCTACCATAGCATGATGTCTTCACCTGCCAGGAGCGCCGGCGACATATCCTTCAGTCTTGCCAAGAGAAAGTCGGCGCTCTCTTTCTCTGCCCTGCCGAGACGTCATACTGAACATCTGAGTCTGCATTGGCTTGCGGGTGGTGTTGAGACATTGGTAACATGTCTCTGTCTCTACACTTTCTAACAGACAGAAGGCTCGACTGCAGAAGATGGCGCTAGTCGGAGAGTACGTTGGGCGTAAAAACGCCCAGAACGTCTAGATCACAAACCTGTCTTACAAAATCACAAATGGTCTAACCGAAGCTCTCCCGCCTGTCTGACAGACAGAAATTGGAGCGGTCCGGATCTCTGTTGACCGGATCGCTTGTCGCGGCTCATAGACGCCGGCACACGATGTTGAGAGACACTCCCTTGTTTATTTCTTTTTCTTTTCTCGAGTTATTCCTGTCCCCAGTCTGTGACCCCTGTTGTTGTGGCTAAGTTGGACACTCTTTCCACGTTGTGGGCTTTTCTGAATCTGTAACGGCCACTCTTTGGTGGTTGGAGTTCGCCGTGAGCTACCATTGCGCGCCGCATCCGAAGAGCGGCTGAACTCAATAATCATCAAGGCGTCTAATTTTCTTATATGTAGTATGCTATCATGGTAAAGTTGAAAGGTGAAGTTGGTGAACTATTTTCGTGGTGGCGTGATGTGAGGCTTTGCCTGGCGCCGCCGCTTCTGGTTGCGGCAGCATCCAGCCCGGGCAACGAACACTTCGGCAACGCCCCTCTTGCCAGCTTCAGAGTTATGTTTTCCTGACTTTTTTTTGATTGATTTTTTTTTTTTTTTGGTGAGCTTGATGGAGCGGGCGAGGCGTTCGAAAAGCGACTCGGTGCCTTCAGCCACGGCGACAACGGCTGGCATTGCTCTCCCTTTCCCGTCTATAAGACCAAGCGAGGGCACACCGATGGTTGGAATGTTTGACTCACTGCCTCACTTCATCCCTGCTTTGACTCTTGGATGGTAAACACGCGACAACACACGAAGACCTGTTGATATTGAATATATATTGATAGGCCACCGCAGTTTTGGGTCGAAGCTTTCCGACAAACTCGGTACTCTCCTTTACGATTCCTTATCACTCTTTGGTTCCTTTTTCTGTCGATCATTCACTCCATCTTCAGAGGTGTCCGACGTCCTCTCACACTCTCTAGAAAAATGGAGAACCGCAAGACCTCACGTCTTTTGGCCGTCTTGGCTTCTGTGGCCTCAGTGGCTGCTCATGGTCACGTCGCCAGCATTATCGTCAACGGCATCGTATATCGCAACTACATCCCTGTTGTCGATCCCTATACCAATAATCCGCCTACCGTCGCAGGGTGGACGATAGAACAGCGTGACAATGGTTTTGTTGCTCCAAGTGCCTACAATGCTCCGAATATTATCTGCCACAGAGATGCTGTCGCAGCAAATGCTCGCATTACGGTCGCTGCAGGCGATACCATCCAGCTTCAGTGGACTGAGTGGCCAGAGAGCCACAAGGGCCCTGTCATCGACTGGCTCGCCAACTGCAATGGGCCATGTAACGCAATCCAGAAGAAGGACCTTCGTTTTTTCAAGATCGATGGTGCCGGATTGATCAACCCACCGCAGCAGACCAATCAGTGGGCAGCCTCTGACTTGATCAAGAACGGAAACGCATGGCTCGTTCGCATTCCTACTGACATCGCCCCTGGCCACTACGTCCTGCGTCACGACATCATCGCTCTCCATGGCGCCCAAGATCCAAACGGTGCGCAAAGCTACCCGCAATGCATCAACCTGGAGATCACCGGACAGGGCACGTACAATCCTCCTGGCGTCCCGGGCACGGAGCTTTACAAATCCAACGACCCCGGAATCCTTTACAACATTTACCGGGACAACCTCAACAATTACGTGGTTCCCGGCGGCGATATTATCTCCGGCGGCATCTCCATGCTTCCCCAGAGCAGGCTCTCGACCACCGGCACAGGCACAGCTACTCCATACGGCACGACCAGAGCCATCTCGTCTGCATCCGCCCCCGTAGTTCAGTCCAGCTCCACTGCCGTCAGTGCGTCCGCCGTCGCCCCGCAAAGCAGCTCCGAAGCACCCGTTGCTAGCGTCACCCCGACTCGGACGACTATCTACAATTCTCCGCCCGGCACAACGGCGCCTCCGCCCCAGACGCCGACCCCAACAACCTTCCAGACGTCCACAACAGCGGCAGCTCCTTCAGAAGAGCAGGAACAACCCCTATGGGCTCAGTGCGGCGGGCAGAACTACGTCGGCCCTACAAAGTGCGCCGGTCTAGCCAGCTGCTCTACCGTTAACGCGTACTATTATCAGTGCACCCCGCTTCCCGTGCCAGCAGGAATGCAAAGTCTCTACGGACAGTGCGGCGGTGTGAGCTGGACAGGCCCGACAGTTTGCGTTCCCGGCTCCCGATGCTCCACCGTCAATCCTTACTACGCTCAATGTACTCCTTGAGTGTTCGAGTCGGAACCAAGCGTCACAGGTTGACAAGCTGCAGGTCAGATTATTGATTGTTTGAAGATTATGAGCAAGCGCAGTGCGAGAAAGTGGGTGGTAATTCTATTCTAGTCACAGCTGATCGAATTGATTATTGTCTTACTTTACCCTGACACACGTTGGACGCCTCAATGTGAGATGTCTTTCGCCTCGATTTTTTTCAACTGGTTGCCACGGCTGCTGCCATCTGCTCGTACTAGAGACGGTCTCTCTCTGTGGCCTGTCGTAGCCTAACTCTACAGCCCAACACACGAAAATCGCCGTGTCCACATGCGCTCCAGGCATTCTTGACTTACACCAAGATATTCGGCCCAAGTTCAGTGTTGGCAAACGAGAAACTTAAGAAAGATAGTGTTTGTTACGGATCGTACTCACAAGACCATTCTGCTTCAAGAAAACCCCTCTTGGAAACCTCGTCTTGTCTAAAGCGCAGGACATGCTCACATGACACCCTACGCGCTACATCGCGTCCCCTTTAATTCCAAAAGATGACTATTTCCCTATAGTATCATCATCTTTGCCAAGGCTTTGTTAAATAGTTATCTCCTTTTACGTCATGAGTCCCATCAGAACAGCGTTCTTTTTCGGACTTGTCCATAGCCATCACTTACACGGCCCTAGTATTAAAGGCAGAGCTTTCTCATTTATCTGCCGTGGGTCGCATCCGCCAATTTCTAGTTTCGAAGCTGCATTCTGCTACGAAACTAACTCGGAACCTCATCTCAACGTACAGTTGTCAAGTTGACACACCTCACTTGCAGAATTCCAACGTAATATTTCCCTAGTTACCCGCGTGCAAGTCTAGTTCGAGTTTCCCATCGGTTCCACTTCAGCATGCTTTCGGTCCTGTTCATTGAACTTCCGTACGACCTGAAGTGTAGCGAAGTAGCTGAAAGGCAGTGCTATGAACCATAGTCCGAGATTGATGCTGGCTGTTGCAATGAGGGCCGTCGGTACGGCTTGGATGCCGAAGCCAACGGCCACCGCAGCTGTCTCGATGCCGCGAAGCAAAGAGCTGTACCGAATCTGATCGCCGGGCGAGTCTGAAAGGTTGCCGATACACCAGTAGATGTAGTTCTCCACTAAGCCCAGTGATATTCTTTCAAACAGATACACGCCGAATCCTCGTCCGAACTCGCTCTGAACAGCCCAGTCGAGGACCGGTGGAGTAAAGCGGTACTCGTTCTGTATGATCACTGCCCAAATCCAGGTTGCGCTGTTGAGAGACGCGATGAGGACATAGGTTACGACAGCTCTCGTCTGACGGTTCTTTGTCCAGGGGATGTCGACAAGAGAGCCACCGAGCCATGTTGCGAGGGTACCCACCACAGCGGACATAAAACTGCCCAAGGCTCTCGACCGGACTGTGAAATATGTCGCTAAATAGGTTCCCGGATAGGCCTGGATCCAACCGAAATACCAGAAGAGGGGCGTGAGCAAGAGAATAGGCCGACTTCTAAGGAGCTTCCACATCTCTCTACTCTCGGTTTTCCAATGTATTCCTCTTGGCGCCTCGATACGGGTTCCGTCGTCTCGGCGAACCTTCTCAGGGTTGGAGAGCAACAATCCAAAAAAGAAGCCGAGGCACTGGATGGCAATGAATCCGAGATACGTCTGATACCCAACCTTGCCCTTCTGATTGACCTTGTGATTGAGCGCCAACGAGATGGCACCGCCGATGATGTTGCCGAAGTTTCTGAAGGTGAACCATGTTGCGATATACCGTCCCCTCTTGTGCTGTTCAGGGTAACCTGTGGCGATCGCCCCCTCCACGCTCCAGAAGAAACCAGCGCTGATACCGCAAGCCACGGATCCGACATACACGAACCATGTTACTGAGGGACTTCGGTTGTTTACATAGAGGCCTGCAGCGTACAGGGGATAGCCCAGCGCGCCCACCGCCAGCGTCCACCGAAACCCAATGAGATTCGTTAACCAGGGCCCGGCGAAGCAAGTGACGGTCATGAAGGCATAGAGAAGGGCGTTCGCAGCGTTGACAAGGTCTGGGCTCTGTGAGCCACCGACCCCGAGGCCGTTCATGGCACTCCAGATGCCCGGCGCACAGAAGGCACAGAGACCAACCGTGAGAATCTGGAAGAGCGTAGTTCGAAAGAAAGGGATGCGACCCGAAGCAGGGGCGGCTTCATTTTCAGCCTCAATCACCGTAGATTGACCGGAGATATCTGCAGCAGCGTCCGAGTCTATGACCCCCTTCTTCTTGGTTGGCGTTTCGAAAGACATGGTTGTCATGAGCTGGACCCGAATGCCGGCGACTTGGTCAGTTTCTCAGCAAAGTCTGAGCCTCCAACAATAGTAAAGAGGTACGAATCAATTCATTCTTGGTGTCCCTGATGGCCGATGCTATTGCGTGCATTTAAAGATCAAGATCTGCCGAGCACGGCATCACCAAGATTTTCCCCCTTGTCATCTGCATGAAGTTTGCATTTGTATAGCAGAACCAGACTCCTGGGCACGACTATCTTGGTGCCTTACGCCAGCACGGCAGGAATTGCGTGATCCGGCGTTGAGTTCCAGCTTTGAGTGCGCCGATAACTGGACTTCTTTCCGTCCATCTCCTCCGTACTTATGTACCTATGATCGACGTCCGATAAGGCAAACCCCTCACCGTTAGATATCTGGGCTGGCAGATCATTTCTGGAGCGTCGATAAGGCTGGAAGGTATTGAGGGCGAGCTATCTGGGGATTGGCGGGGTCACTGTGAGTTCCATCATGACATTTGCAGGCCGCGGTAGCACGCCATGTCTACCCCAACAGTTTGCAACCAGTGAATAACGTGCTTTTAGCTTAGAAGACAGAACAAAAGGGATACAACGTCACGCTATAAGGATCAGCCGGGCCTAATTCCTTGTCTTCTTGAAACGCGACTTTGCAAAAACGCATAACGAACCCTAGCGGCAACACCCCTCGTGACTTCGTACAAAAAAAATCCAAGAAAAGTACAGCTTCAAACATTAATAGTCAATCTCGGAGCCTCTCGATCAACTCAATAAAAAGCATGGCGAATTCTATTACGTCCGGCACTGGTGCTCTCTTCAAACTGGACAGCGGCTCGTTACCTGCGGTCGCATTCGATTCCTTCGATTTACCGGACACGAATCAGCGACAGCTTGGCGCCCCTCATCCAAGTGGTACTGTCACGCCGTTGGCCTTAAGACCTACAAGTCATGACGGGGATATTCAGTTGGAGGAAGTCATCCAGACAATCAAGTCTCTTCAAGCTCAGGATGAATTCCTCACCAAGAAGCTAGCTACTCATGGCACGCTCCTTTTCAGGGGGTTGCCGATACATGATGCGGAGGATTTCAGCAAGTTCGCTCATGCGTTTGGGTACAAACCGCACGAGATCATTGGTATCGTTGTCGACAGGCCACTGCTGGCACCCAACGTGGCGCCAGCGAATGAAAGCCCAAAAGAAGTGCTCATCTTCAACCATAACGAATCCCCTCAAGTCCCACACGCGCCCGAATACATCTTTTTCTACAGCCACAAGGCACCCGCGCAAGGGGGCGAAACACCAATTTCGTCTTCGCTTGAGCTCTTCCACCGCGCCCAGCAGGAAATTCCCAAGTTCATCGAGGAGATTGGCCAAAAAGGAATTCTAAGCAGAGTCACGTACAAGTTCGACAAGCAATATGCGGGGGGTTCGACACTCCAGCAGGCGTTCGGAAAAGAATTCCTCGATGGTGATGACGAGGCAACGAAGCGTGCCAAAATTGAAGCGCAGATTGCCAGATATGGCCGGGGCGAGCACACGACGTGGGAATGGATTGAAGATGGCATTGTCTTAACGCACAGGCTTCCCGCAATCCGCACCCAACCAGGGACAAATCTTCCTACACTATTTACAGGACTGGCGGCTTACTGGAAGAATGCGCAAGGGGGGAATGGTGCAAGGAAGGAAGTGACAAAGCAGCTCTACGGGGATGGGTCGCCTATCCCTGAAAAGTTCCTGGAACACTTGGCAAAGATAACGGACGAAATTCGGGTGCTGCATAGGTGGCAGCGAGGGGACGTTCTGGTGTACGACAACGTGATTTCTCAGCATGGACGGCAACCTTGGCAAGGTAAACAATCGGATAGGGTGGTTCTCGCCAGCCTCTTCGATGGACACAGCGTTCCGGGCGCTTATGGAGAGAAAAGCTGGGCGCAGGTCGTTCAGGCTTTTGACGGGATTGCTACTTAACATGGTCCAGCAGTATGTAGAACTCTGTAGCGTAATTTCTTGTCCTTTAGGCGCCACATCAGACAGCGAGCCAGGGCATATGTCGCCTATTGGGTTGAAGCGATTACCGAATGTGTTAGCGTGGGTCTATTTACAACGTATTTGTGTAATGAACTTATTGGAGTACCCCAGATTGAGATCTACGTTAACAGAAGATGAGTGCTATGTTATTTACGTCTTTCAATCCTCTTAAATAGCTCATGAAGATGAATGGGAAGCAGTTAACAGTTGCACCTGGTTACAACTAACGATGAGAGCCTGGTTCTCAGTGTGGGCTCTTTTAATTGCATAGCGTCTATACATATCCTTGTACCACCCAACGTATTGTATTGTTGGTTTTGTTCTGTCTAAGACGACTGCAAGTCGCGCGTTACACTCTAGTTAGGCCCCCGGATCGAAATGAGCCTAGCTTTGGAATCCCCACGGATATGCCACTGACTACTTGAGCTTGTTGGCAATCGGACGTCATGGAGTGCATCTGCAGACTGTATGCTGATTAATCCAGCCAGTTGCTCTTCTGCATAGCCATTTGCTCGGCTTGAAGTACCTGTTCGAGAAAGATCATGAGTGTATTGCTCCTTGTCAATGTATAGCCTGTATTCCGTAACTACTTTTGTCTCTTCTAGGCATTTCGCTGGTACAGTTCTTCAAAATCTCTCTCTATACCCACGACATCTAACCTCATTGTCGTTGTATGGATTACTGGCTATCAGGGACGCAGCGTCGCCGATTCCTTCCTCGCTGAAACGGTTTGGCTGGTCAGGACCAACAGCTAGAGTCCTTTTGGGCCCCTCTTAGTGAGCCTGGGTAAAGCGCGGCGTGGAGTTTGTGGAAGCGAACCAGCACGATAACGGTTCCCTCAAGGCTGCTTTCTCGGGTGCGCATCCTGTTTCCGCGATAATCAACTGTTGGACACAGCTTTGAGACCCGAAATTTTAGACGACGGTTGAGGGCTGCGAGTCATTGAGCAATAGCACTAAGCTGAGTTGGAAACCCTACGAGGTAGAAAATAGCGCTTACAGCAGCAAGCTTTGAGGTAGAAAAATGTTGGAGCGATTTGTTGACAACAGTCTTCCCAACGTAGACCGGTTCACTGGGGCTAAGTAAACGTATTTCTGGCTCTTTGACAACAAGGCAACAGTAAAGGATGTTATCTTTTTTGTTCGTTCCATGATTGCTGCCATGCTGAGCCCAAAGTTTAGCTTCATCCTCGTCGACTCTATTATGACAACTGGCGACAGGCAGCAACTAAGTTCCAGGAATCTCGAAAGACCCCAATTATAAGTATTGTTTACCACGTTTGAATCTGAGACGGTTGCAGAAAGATATCCTAAGGTTGGATACACAGAGAAACATACCCTCTTCTAAAAAAGCTCATCAAGGGTGTAAAGCGTAACGCAAATCTTCTCGCCTATACTCACTATTGACCATTGAGAATCCATGATCATTTGCAGCCAGACTCTGGGTACAAAGCCGGTTTGGTGACGAGAGCACCAAGAAAATATCGGCGAAAGAGTTCAAGAGCTTATACCTGTTGATATACACTCTGAGCAGCATATTGCAGGATGCTGGCTTTTCACCGAGGACTAAGACTACGACGGTGATGACGCCAAAATTGTGTGCCTCAAGGACGCGAGTGGGTTTTCTCTCTAATGAAGCTGCCCTCTCCTCCAGCCACAGATCACTTTTCGTCACAATCCCCTTCAGCCCCTACCCCTTGGGCTGCAGATTAATGCTGAACATCCTATGACGCCTGTTGAGGTATATTTCCAACGAGAGGACTGGAGACCATTGCTGGGTTAGGGAATAATCGTAATAATATATCTTTGGAAGCTGAGCGTATTGAGCAACTAAATATCACCGACTGAACCCATTTTGTACCTTAGATACATGTGAATGCGCATTCTATAGCCACTTTTTGAACCTGATCAAACTTGATGTCCCACCCTCTTTGATTGTCTATTTCTAGTGGATAATACGTGCTATGGCCAGGCAAGCTGATACCTATACATCTGACACCCATTTGTGCTATTGTAAACAGAACCTTTAGGAACGGTGCTAAAATGAAGGTAGCCCTCATTGGAGCGTCGGGCGAAACAGGCCGTTCCATTGTGAACGGTCTTCTTGAGCTTTCTAACAAGCCTGTATGTACCCACTTACAGTCCTAGAAGCGTTCCGTCTGTGACTCGAGCGATGATATTAACACATGACAATAGGATATTGTAGCTGTGTCTCGCAGTTCTTCTTTCGGTAGCAAGAACAATGAGGAACTGAGAAAGCTCGGGGTTCAAGTGGTCGCCGGCGATCTTAAAGGCCCTGAAGATCACCTAGTCCAGATCCTTACGGGCGTAGACGTGGTCATCTCGTCTATCACTGCGGCCGCCTTGCCCGATCAAGTCTTTTTGGCAAATGCGGCTAAAAGGGCCAAGGTCGGGCGATTCATCCCTTGCTTCTTCGGCACAGCGTGTCCTCCAAAGGGCGTTATGGCACTGCGTGAGACGGTAAGCTTGTTCTGTTCAGCCAATTAAAGAGCCCATCCTACGTTTGTGTGCAAGATATCAGGGTCCACTAATCGTTCTGCAGAAAGAGGATGTTCTTAATCATATCAAGAAGATATATCTCCCCTACACCGTAATTGATGTAGGATGGTGGTATCAGCTGAGTCCACCCAGAGTGCCTTCTGGTCGCATGGACTACGCTCTTTTGGCCCCAATGCAACGTGTTTTCGGAGACGGAACTGTGCCATCAGCCCTAACCCACGTCAGTGACATTGGCAGATACGTTGCACGAATTGTCGTTGACCCGCGAACGCTGAATAAGATGGTCTTCGTCTATAACGAGGTTTTTACCCAGCAACAAATCTGGAGTATAGTAGAGAAGCTCAGCGGTGAAGGTCTTGAACGCAACTATGTGAGTATTTCTCGTGAAAAGGTAAAATTATTCTCAATTTGGCATTGATTTGCTTACGACTTGTCTTTGAACAGAAAACCGAGGCGGAGCTGAATGCTGAGATTGCTAAGGTCGAGGAAGCTATTGAGCAGGGCTCGGCTGATCAAATGACGATTCAGTACCTCTGGGTCCTACAGTATCACCTCTCATGGGGCATTCGTGGAGACAACACTCCTGAGAACGCTAAATTCTTGGGATATCTCATCTCTAAGGATTTATACCCCGAGATGACTTTCGTCAAATACGAGAGTTATGTGACAGAGTTGCTTGAGGGCAAAGGCAAAAAGCCATATGCCTAACAAACTACCCAGTGAGGCTATTACTGGTTTGCCACCAGTATGAGGGTAATGCCCTGGAGCAAAGGGGGAGTTATCAATCAGACGTTGTCATCAGCAGAATAGATAAAGTTAACATGCAAGCAAGCCCTCGGTGTTTTTCACGCAAGTAAGCGCCCAACTACACTTACATGAAACAGGCTGCTCGGGGCCAAATGTGGTTATGTTTTGGGACAACAGTATGCCAGGAATTTTCACGGCCATAACTTTGAAAACTATCGCGATCAGTTGCTAGGGTTTGGGCTTTATGAAGAAGTTTTCTCGATGAGCAATTCCTCAGTTTTGGCGTGTTAGCAGGCGTAAAGTCTGTGTCCCGACATTTACTTGTACGGCACATGCGCTGATGACCGATCACTTTTCTGCCGCTGCGAGAATGGCAGTATTTTGCGTTCTCTCAACCCTAGAAACGGGAACATGATTGTAAACTTAAGTCCACATATAATCATCACAGAAAAGCCTGGGGTGGTGGCGAGGCTGGTTATTCAACAGCTCGTACGTAACTAGTGTTATTCACTCCAACACAGACGTAGCAGGTTGCCAAGGTTTCTGTAGAGTGTGGAGATGAGGAACGATTTCTGAGATATTGAGTCCATTAAATACTATGACTGCAACACTTTCATGAACGCTCTGCACTGCCTTGAATCACGGATCTCTTTGCTTGCAACCATGTACCCACAACAGCTTACAGACTGTAATTTTAGATCGTCTTGGATTACCCCAAGCTCAGGTCTTGCCCTTCTTTCAGGGCTTAGTGACGAAGAATCCAGGTTAAACTAACAAAGAGAGACAGAGAAACATGCGAATCTGCAATATCGAGTCTGGAAGTTGTATTTGAAGCACAGCGTTAAAGTCCAACTAGGCGCATGAATCGAATAATAATGACCATGCTCAACCGCCATTACGATTCCTGAGAGCTTCTGAATTGTAGAAGAATTGATTAAATATCCTCTGCTTGCAGTAGAGAGAACAGGAACAAAATGGACCCAATGTAATTCGGTTGCCTCGGTACAGCCTCTACTGAGTATGAGCACGTAGAGCTAACAGCCCGAGTCATAATTCATGTTCTCTGACTATCAGTCAATTAATCAATACTTGAAATGATGTAATTTTATATACGCCTGAGAATAGTGTCAATGTTCAGGTGTTCCCACTTCAAACTAAACTAGGGCGATTTACATTCTCGGAATTAATTTGAACTTGTTTCGCCCACACCGTTTTGAGGAATCTAAGCGTAACTATTTCATCCTCTGAACGACTCGTGGTTGCAGGATAACCACTTATGGCCCGTGAGAAGAGATAGCTTGTAAATCGATAAGCGAATGAAAACCGGACGATACATGACCGACACGCATTGATTGCGAAGATCGTCATGAAATTGCGGTGACACTTTCACGTGATGGCTCAATATGGTATTATCTTGGCCGTATGTACGAAGGTGCCGCTGCGGCATGCTCCAACGTAGGTTACTTTCTTGAACATTCACAAGTCTAGTGGCACCTGGACAGCTGGCGAGGTCGGTCATCACACCACTGCAATGCCGGCTCCTGCTAGACTACCTTAAATTACCAGGATGTCAATCCTGTCAACGAAGAGATTGGCTGGAAAAATTACCATGTTACTTAACTCTTCACTTACAAGAGGGCTATAACATTCTGGACTAGATGGTCTCTCAATGAATATAGAGTAGTTTAAGCACCCAACCTCCAGAATAGCTTCATCAACGCAAGGGTTAATGATAATGTCCGTGTGTGCCGCAAGTTTCAAAATCTTTCAGGAAAATTGATGCCGTCATGTTTCGTTACTGTTCCCATTTAGTGCCTCGAAAGAAGAAATGTGTATCTGCGAGGGATAGAACTTAGATGGAGCCATATACTGTATCCGCTTCCAACAACCAAAGGGTCGAGACCGTACATGTTCAATAATTATGGCGCGCTCGTCAGAGATTGACTCCCCATGACCCAAGAGATCGGACCCGCGTGGTGATAGACAGGGGCAGATCGATCATGGTTCGGGAGAGAGGCAACCTCGGAAGTGGGGAATCGGAAGGAGGTCGGTTACGAAGGGCCGAGATGCAGGGCGGAATGTAAGTCCGTTGGCGGGACGTTTTCTTACGCAGGGATGCTGGGAATGCAAGTTGTTGTCAAGGAGAAGGTCGGGAGGGCGCCGGGCAGGACGCCACAGACAAGGTCCAATTTCATGGCCAAGCAACGGGAATGCACGCTCATTCTGGATCAAAAGCCTGTAGAATTTGTTATTTTGGTTTTTGCTCCTTACTAGGCCCCGGCCTATTGATTGGCCCCTTGTTGAGGCTGTCTCCCTCGTTGGATTGCGGAGAAAGTGAGACAGTGCCAACTGGTGAATTTTTGCAGGAGGTGATCCATTCTTCACCTCCTGACTAAACTGAATACGAACCGAAAAGCACAAGTCATGATGACAAGAGTGCGTTGGTCGAGACATGGAAGCCATTTCTGTGGCGTGTGGGAACTGGACTGTGTGCTGGACTCAGGCACGCGAGCTCATCTTGTCACACAGGAGACAACGCCGGCGAAAGGGAGAGCCAGTGAGATAAACATTTCAGTAAATGAGTTCAAGGCAGAGCAGAAAGAGGAAAAGGGAGTATCCAGAGAGGTATAAGAGAGGGGCTATTCTCGACCCTCTTACCGGCTTTCTTTCTCTCCTCACCCTCATCATCATTACTCCGACATCCTTAGTTACCTCCTCACTCTCTCTTTAGCCTCGTTTCATTCGTTTACGACCCGAGGTCTAGTCATTCATTACTTGTTTTCGTCGCTCGTTTTAAGTCATGCGTCGTGGAGCCCTTCTCGCCCTTGCTGGGCAGGCCGTCCTGGTCCGGGGTCAGTTGTTCACCAACACGACCACTCGCTCGACAACTCTGTCCACGGTCGTCACCACCATCAGCAGCCCGACCGTCATCACTCTGCCTTCGACCACCATCACCACGGACGTGCCCGTCACCACCCAGGAGACCGAGATCCCCATCGACACAACGTTCAGCTCCGATGAGCCTCCTCTGGAGACTGAGACTGACACCACTGCCACCGAAACAGCGACCGCCACCGAGACGGAGGCCACCGCCACCGAGACTGGCACCGAGACTACTACCGGTACCGACTTCTCTGCAACGGCCACCTCCACCGTCACCCCCAACCCTTCCATCGTTGAGGGCTTCACTCTCCTCGGATGTTTCGGGTCGACCGAGGGCTTCCCCGGCTTCGAGCTCGTTCAGTCCGCTTCTTCCATGACTGTTGAGCGCTGCACGGCCCTCTGCCCGGCCGACAAGAACTACGCTGCTCTCTTCGGATCCGACTGCTTCTGCGGCAGCGCCATTGACTCCAGCGAGAAGCAGGTCCCTGAGGCGGAGTGCAGCACACCCTGCCCCGGAAACCCTGCCCAGCGCTGCGGTGGCACTGCTCCTGCTCCTGTCACGAAGCGTCAAGCCATCCCTCCCACCCTCCGCTTCACCATCTACGTTCGCATCTCATCCGTTGCCCCCACGACCTCGATCACCATCACCACCACGCTCACCACCACTGCCACGATTGATGGTACTGCCACCACTGGCGTCGTGACTCTCACCACCACCACCATTGACAGACCCACTGGCATTCCCTTCCCCTGCTGGAGCGGTGACTGCTACAAGCGCTTCGTCAGCTACGGTGACTACTGCGCCTACGACTTCCCCTGCTTCGGTGATGACTGCCGCCGCCGTCTCGTCTGGACCGACGGTATCTGGAGACCCGAGCCCTGCAAGGACTACGACTGCGGCCGCAAGGTTATCTGCAAGACCGGCAAGTGCGAGTTCGCCCAGTACGGTAGCGAGTGGAACAAGAAGAAGGTTGTCTGCTGGGGCAATGTCTGCAAGGAGGAGGAGTGCCACAGCGACGAGTGCAACAAGAAGTACGTCTGCAAGGACGACCGCTGCTCCTTCGAGACCTGCCCGTACGACCAGGGCAACAAGAAGTACGAGTGGAAGGATGGCAAGGAGGTCATTGTCAAGGGCTGCGACGGCAAGTGCCCCCAGCCCCAGCCCCCCGTCTACCCTCCTCCCGTCACCACCGTCACCAGGATTGGCGACCAGTACAGCACCATTGTCATCCCCGTCCCCACTGGTGCTCCTCCTGCTGGTGCCCCTCCTGCCGGCGCTCCTCCTGCTGGTGCTCCTCCTGCCGGTGCTCCCCCTGCCGGTGCTCCCCCTGCTGGTGCTCCCCCTGCCGGTGCTCCTCCTGCCGGTGCTCCCCCTGCCGGTGCCCCTCCTGTTGCCGCTCCTCCTGTCGGAACTCCTCCCGTTGCTGTTCCTCCTACCACTGGCAACAACGGCCGCCCCCCCGTGGCCGCTGGTACCACCAAGACCCTCGCCAGCTTCGGCGCCCTCGCCTTCAGCATCGTCTTCGGCGCCGCCTTCATGCTGTAAAAGGACACCTCGGAGCAGCTTCTTTTTCTCTTCTCTCGGGACTCTTAGGGGTGCCGGTAATGCTTTCAGAACGGTGGATTGCAGGGGGAGTGTGTGTGTGTAGGTGATGATCTTCTTCAACATAAGGCCTGGCGGTTTGTGGGAGTGTTCTCTGGACCTCTCTGCTCAGCTATGGATGAACTTTAAGAAATGATTTGACGATATAGATAATAAAGCGTGTATTTCACACATGTTATGCTTTAAATTATATGATTTCCGTTGCTTCTCGTTTGATCCTGCTCTGAAACCAGCATACCGCGTCTCATCCTCGACGATTGGATTATACCTCAGCCCTATGATCAGATTAACCTGCAGAACATGTGGCGGGATTCCACTGATTAGTGCTGTGCAAGGTTGGATTGTTTATGTGTAGGGCGTGACATATCTGTTCAGGATAATGCTCATGTGTGACGAAGGGTTGGCTGATACGAGTCACGATGAGACAGCTCACGGGAAAGGGATCCCTGCCAGCCTGGTTGGGTATATAGCTGGCCTCTGCCACAGAGGACACATAGGTCAGACTTAGAAGAAACAACGCACTTGCGGTGGCCAGTATGCTGTGTGCCCTGTGTTCGTGACAACATTGAACACATTGGTTCTTTTTCCGACTTGCCGTTGGAAAGTTGACCCCACGCCCGTGAAGAAATCCGAAGCGGCTTTCACCGCCTATCATTTGGTCCTTTTACCTCGCAGAAGCTAGTTCCTAATCTCTGACCTCATATGCTAAGAAAAAAGAGGTCGATGCTGTTTGGCAGCCAATCCCTCACTGGGTGGTGCAAGGTCCTTTTCAAACTCCTTTCTCTTCTCAAGGGCCTTGGGTGATTTGTCGAAGACGGAAAGGGCGGCGGTCCAGTCGCCACCGAGCCTCCGAATCTTGCGAGCCTTGAGCACCTTGACCAGCCAATCGAGCGCATACGCGATGACCAGGATGAGGATCCATTGGAAAACGAAGTTTCCTATAACCCAACGTGCCCATCTGGGTGGCGCGTAGTAATGGACCATAGTCTCGAGAAGCTTGGCCCAGCCGGCAGTGCCGCTGTACAGACCGTTGGGGCAATCGCAGTGGACCGGTTCGGCGTAGCAGGTGATGGGGGTTTGTTTGTGTTGTGACATTGTTCAGTTCTAGGTGACTCGATTGTTAGCTCAGACGCTCATGTAAGATTGAAGGCAGTTCTTAAAATTCTCCTTTTTTCCCCGTTTTGAATCATTTCACTTTGAAGTTCTTAATGCCTCTGAACGGCCTTTGGATGATGCTCGGGTTTGGACTCGATTTGTTGCGAAGGGCCCTGCCAACTGCATTTAACTACTTATGGAATGGGTCAGAGACGATGAAAGGGTCGCGGTAAAATAAGAATGGGCGGTCGACTTTTGAATCACTTGGCTACCCGTGGGGAAGAGCGGCGCAGCGTATAATTACATCCGTCTCGGGCGAAAGGCCCAGTTGGACAAGACTACATCCAATTGGCTCCGATACGCAGGTGACGTATATTCGGGAACGGCAACGCTTGGGACGCCCGTATCACATTTTACATCGCAGCTGGTGTGATATCACGCTGTCGCTTCGAGATGGTCTTGATATTCGACCTTTTCCCTTCTCAAGTAGACACCTAAGCTTTGATTCTTCTTGTACCCCTCTTCCGTTCCCTCTTCAAGCCTGAAATCTCAATCAAGCTCCGGAGACCGCATCAGGCGAGGCCTTCAGAGCGCTTACAAAAAAAGGACAACGCTCCGTGTTCTGTAACCTCAGTGTTGACGTCCAACTGCCGTTGGCCTGGCCAATCTTCAAACAGAACGCCAATCGAAACAACGCCGGCGGCCGGAAGATCCACCGCCGTCGTGGGTCCCACACCACCGGGAGGGGCCGCCCGTGTCCGGTCGGACGGGGACCGGTATCCGAGCACATGTGGCCGTTTTCGAACCGAGCAGAGTAGTTCCGCTTTCGCCAACAGCCTCTGGAATTTTGTGACTTGGTTGCTAGTATGACTGGCTTCATTCCGTACAGGCAGTCAACTCTCTTCTACGCTCTCCTCTTCCCCATTTTTCTTTTTCCTCGGATGTCGTGAAACGTACCGTCACGTGTCCCGATTAGTGAGTTCAGACTCATCGTTCACAATTGATAGGCTTTCGCTCGTCCGACGGTTGAAAACTCAAAACAATGGCAGCCGAATCACGGTGCGGAAAGAGAAAATCTTTTGTCGTCATGTCATCGGGCGAGCGTTCCATTCGCCCGTTTTGCGCGTTTCAGCACGTGGGACCCGGGGGGTCCAGGCGGCGTCGTAACGGCGTTTCCGTGGTCGACCGGAGCTTGGGACGCGCCTCGGTCAGCAGGGAGAAACAACAATTACAGTGGATGCATGGCGCTATGGCTCACTAGACAACGCCTCTTCCAGCAGACAAGCTGTCCAGAGCAAAGCTAGCATATGTGAGGTGAGGTGGCAGACATTGGCAGGCGAATAGGAAGCAGGACGGAAGATGGAAATCGGTCGTGAGCATCGGGCCCAAGACGGCAAAGCTCAAGGGAGGACAGGGGAAATTCGAGCGGAATCAGCGTACCCCCCTGGCCTTTCTGCTCCCGCTTGCAGTCAAAGGCCAACAGCTCTACCTCGTTTTGTCTCAGTGCCCGTACAATGCCCCTTCATCCCCTTTGGTGGCCCCGATCCGCAACCAAACGCTGGTCAGAAACGTCAAGAAGATGCCACGGACTGCGTCAACTCTCTGAAGTTGACTATTTCGCTCTGCCTTCTTCACCTGACAGACTAAATCATTCGCCCCCGGCTTGACCTCGTCTTGAGAGAGCGTTCCAGCGCTTGCTCAGCGGAGCCGGACTCTTCCAAGGGAGACACTTTCACGCCGACCTTGGCACCACCTCGCTCAATCTTGTTGCTTCCATTCTGCTTCTCTACCTAGGTACCTCACTGACCTGCCTTGCGCAGTGTCTGCCTGACATTGACCTTTCCAGACGCGGCCGGAGCACATGGATGAACTTTATCTTAACCAATATGTCCACCTCCCCGCTGTCTCTTCCTGCCCTCGTTCATTCTCCCCATTTACTTGCCTCTGATCAACTCTCAGTCCCTAGCCCATGTTTCTCTCCCCCAACAACTTCCCCCAGAACCTGAGATTGCAGCAGCAAAGCACGCCAGCAGAGACACCCACAGCCGGCGCCTAGGTTCTGAATACGTTCATGTGAGTGAGCGTTCGCGTTCACATCCCGCACAGCCTGCGGGGCAATTTCGTTGCCACCATCCACCGCCTTTACGGCATCGCAACAACAGCAGCGTCATTCGTCACCAGGGCCCGATCAGCAGCAGGATCATCACCGTCACCGACGGGAAGGTTCAACTAGGACGGGGGCACTTTGCCCGACACAGTCCGCCATGGCGCACAATTCGAGCAGCAACCCGACCGTATCCTTGGCAGGGCCGGACAAGGACAAGGAGCAGCAGTTGAAGAGGAAATGGAAAAAGATTTGGTTACGGGGCCTATCCGTTCGTATTCGTCCTCGTAAGGACACGCCCCGGCGATCAACAGCAGAGGAAATTCCTCCATCAGCAGGAGGAGAAGGGAGCGGAAATTTGGACAGCATTGAGAGGGTCACCCAGACTTCGACTGGCAACCATACGCAAACGCTGCGGCAGTCAGAAACACCCACGCATCGAAGCGAGTCAGATGCTCTCACGGACTCCGACCCCTCGACCGTGGGTACCTCCGCCGCCCACTCGCCCGCCACATCCTCGACTGCTCAGACCACCGCCATCCCCTCCACCTCGTTGTCATCCTCTTCCACGTCCCTGAGCGTCAGCGTCGGAGCGTCCATCGGCAATTTCCCATCATCGTCCTCTTCCGCCCCGTGTCCCACATGTGGACAACGCCGTCACGTCGATCTCCACCGGCCTCCGACCCCGGTCAAACCGGAAGATCGGTTTCACTTTCGTTCGGGCGTCTCTTTCGGCCCCTGGACCATCACTCACCCCCCGCCCTTGCCACCATCGTCGGCCCTTTCACAAAGTTCACCTGAGACGTCGCGCACCTTAGGCGCGGTCGGCACGGAAACCGGCACGCTACCCCTCACCTCATTTCATCCCTTCTCTCGCCTGCCGCCGGAGCTGCGTTCTAAAATCCTGCGTTTCTACCTGGAGCGTCCACGCATCGTCGAAATACGGTGCATGAACGATTTGAAGAAGATCCATTTCGCACCGAATGCCTTGGGTAACCTCTCGTCGAACATCGCATGGAGCGCCGACAACACTCTCCCGGCGTTGATGTGGGTGAATCGCGAGTGTCGGGCTGAGACGAGGGCCTTCTACCGCGTGCAGCTGCCAATGCACCCGACTAACAAGATCGCGTGGCCCGTCATCATCAACCCAGACTTTGACACCGTGATCTTCACTTTTCCCTGGAGCAGCGAGATTCCCCTCGACATCTTCCTGAGCGACTGCCTGGCATTCGATCCCCTGGGGGTGGGCATTCGTCATTTCGGCACCCGTGACAGAGGCGGACCGGAGACGTGGGACCTGACACCCGTGCCGGGGTGCGCGCCACTTTACAGGAGCCTGGCGAACTTGGAATCCTACACGGAGGCCATCCAGCTGATGGACGACCGGGCGGCAGCTCGTTTTCCCGTCTGGATGATCCACGAAGGGTACCTCACGAGCGCCATACCAGCCAAGGACGCGTTTTACCAGGACGTTCCCCGGCTGCTCCTAAGCAACGACTACGAGCCCCCCGATGCCGCGAACCAGCGGGTCGCGCTCGAAGCCCTCCGAACGCAGCTGGGCGAGTATCTCCCCAAGGACGTTGCGGGAAAACTGGTAATGCAAAGGATGTTCTATCGCAAGTACTTCCGGCACCTGAGGATGAAGTGCACCAAGACGGACCTTGCGGGGCTGGGTATGGTTCGGCAGGTGCCCGGGTTTGAGACGGAGGAGTTTTTGCTCAGTAATGGGCGAGAGGTTGCCGGCCCCAGGAAGAAGAGAAGATCTGCGCTGGAAGTGCGGCCAAGTAGTAGCTGGCACTTATGGGATGATGACTGACTCTGCGGTCTGGGTCCTTGTTCGTGACTGAAAGTATGCGCCGTATTGAGAAATACAAGAAGGAAATGTACCATGGGCGTTTGCTGGCACCATATATCAACGGTACGACATCAATGTTTACGTTATTAATAGATTCCTGGGATATGGCGGAGATTCGCACATTGTTCATTTGTCGTCGAGTTAAGGGATCAGCAGAACGTTTTACTGTGTAAATGTAACATTTGTATCCCCGTGCTAGATAGTTTGGTGTGATGAAAGTTAAACACACAAGCTCGAGTTCAATGGGCGAACCATCTTTTTGCAGATATGTATGCTCTTTTAAATTAGTTACAATCTCATTTGTAGTGTCAGCCATCCTAAACAAGGTTAAACTACCTTTGGCAACTCGTTAACTTCATCAGCTGAATAACATCCCAAGAGCACTCAAGGTCTATCTATGTATGCAAACCCACTAACGAAGCCATGGGGTATCGAGCTCCGCTCAGAATTCCACTCAGGGCTTTGTTCCTCATTTTCTTACTATGCAAAATCATCCTTTTCTCGCATCTTGACCGGCGGCAACTTTGGAGGCGGCGACACCTTTCCTCGCAAACCACTCGAACCTGCGGAAGAACCGCCCTTGGAAGCCTTCCTATGTCTCAAGAAATCACGTATGGTGAGGGAGATATCGAGCCCCGAGATAGACGAGCCGAGGACAAACACTGTCGAGAGCCCGAAGCCGATCACCAATGCTATATCGAAGGGGATTATCTGCGTAAAGCAGAGAGCGACAGCGCTGAGATCCGCAAATCCAGTGACGACGGAGACAAATGCAAGGATGAGGAAGAGCTGGTTCAGCAGCACGCGGATGTTTGAAAGGCCGAGGAGAGGCGCCGGGGGCGCTGGGGAGGAACGGGAATTAGGGAGCTGTGGCGGGGCTCGGGCTTTGATTGCGAGGTGCATCAGTACGGCAGCCAGGCCGACTAATGTGGTGAAGAGGCTGACGATCTGTGATAGTGTTAGTCTGTTTATGCTCCTTGCGTTGAAGGTGATAAGTGGTTGGTGGACGTACCCCGTGCGCAGTGCGGAAGTGGGATGATTTTCCAACGGCG
Organism: Colletotrichum chlorophyti; assembly: GCA_001937105.1. Lineage (NCBI taxonomy): Eukaryota > Fungi > Ascomycota > Sordariomycetes > Glomerellales > Glomerellaceae > Colletotrichum > Colletotrichum chlorophyti. Next base: position 260,546 of record MPGH01000084.1, read on the forward strand.
GCCACACCGAATACGAAGACAACCACGACGGAAGGGGCGACAACGAAGAGCCACATGATGTTGTTCCATTTGTGGGCGTTGGGCAAGACCTGCGGGGCGTTGATGCGGATCATAATGTTGCGCAGATGCTCGAGGCCAATGGCGAAGGGGAGGACATTGATGAAAGCAACGATTCCGAAGAGGACTAAAAAGAAAATAAGAGTCAGCATGGAGATAGGCGCTCTCTGGACGTCTGAACATACTGTGAATCACGAGGAATGCGATGAACGCAGGCAGCTTCATGCCGTTGACTTCGATGCCATTTGTGGCCCCAAGAATGGAGCCGCTCAGAGAATCCCTGATTACTTGCCCGTCCAGGGCGTACGTGTTGCCTTCGTTTGCAAGCTTGATCTCGCCGGTCGGGATTACCTGTTTGATGATTCTCGTAACGTTGTCGTTCTTGCTGTTGAAGTCGAGAGCAATCGTCTTGCTCCTGATGAGGCCGAGTCCGATGAGCCCGAGACCACCGACACCCTGGCAAGTGAGAGCGTTGAGGCCGGCCTGGGCGGCCATAGAAACCGTCTGCGCGTTGATGACGACGGAGAGGTTGAAGCCATCGGTTGTATTGACGGAGACAATCGGGGGAGGATCCTGACGCGGGACGAGGCCCAGCTCGCGCCGGCTGGTCTTGGGGGCGCCGGCCACAGCTGCCGGTGCCGCGGCCCCGGCTGCCTCTGGATTTCCTCGCGGGTTCTTCGCCAACCCGTAAATGACGAGGACACCTTGGCCGCCGATGCCGGAGCCGAAACCGCTGGCAGCCCCGCCGAGCGAGTCGTCGAACTGGACCCTGGAGTCCGGAAGGGCCCCGCCGGGCATGGTGGCGTTGCCGTTGAAGAGGGACTCGACCCCGCCCATGCCCTGGATGGCGTCACCGGCGCCCTGGAGCAAGCCCCGAGCGAAGCCCTGAGCGACGCGGGCGACCTCGATCGACTGGCCGTTGAATTTGATGGTCGAGGGGATCACGCCGCCATCGCTTTGCGTCTTCATTGATCCGCCGACCTTGTTGATGAGCTCATTGGCGGTGCCATTTTGCAGGAAGCTGCTCGTCAGGCCCTTTGCGAAGGTCTGCGAGATACCGCCGAAGTCGATCTGGCCGTCGGGCATCTGCTGCATGGGCACATCGGAGTCGGGCTGGAGGCCGAGGCCAACGGTCGCTCCTTGCCCTAGCCCCTTTCCGAAGCCCGAGGCGGCTGCGGGAAGGATCTTCATGATCATCTGGGAGAAGTTGGTGTTGCCATTGGAGTTCTGGTCCTTGAGGAGAGCGTTGAAGTCGACATTGGACACTATCGTCTTGGTGAGGCCGAACCCAAAGGTCCCGACAACGTTGGGAATGCTTGAGTCGTTGACCGGTTCGAGGTTGGCAGTCGTCTTCAGTTTCAAGCCCGAGACCGTGCCGTTTCCGAGACCGGTTGCCAGTGACATGGCGATGGGTTGGAGTTGCCCGGAGATGCTGTTGCCTCCCACATCCGAGAAGTTGACGGAGGAGAGAAGGGTAGACGTGAGGCCGATACCGACGTTCTGGATGGCGGGGTTCAGGCCGGTCGCCTGCATGTTGTTGTCTGCCGCGACCTTTGATGCTACTTGCATGACCTTCTCCTGGGTCGAGAGGTTCAGGCCTTGTGCGGCCCCGGCACCGACCCCGATACCGAGGAACATGGCCGGGCCGTCGAGGTTGGCGACGAGCTGGTTTCCAATGTTCTTCAACCCATCGGTGAGAGGTGCTATCAAGCCACTCAGGACACCAGGCGACATTGTCTCTCCACCGGCACCAGCACCCGGTGCTCCTCCCCCAGGAAGCAGACCGGTCAGAGGGTTGCCGGCGCCGCCACCTGGCGGTGCTCCACTGGGGTTAGGGGCACCGGAACCGGCCCCAAAGAAGCCGCCAATACCTGGGAGCTGTCGCTTCTCGACGGTGCTCGGCTCGTCGTCCTCATCGTCCTGGAATCCCCGAGCCTCGTTGTCATCCAGGCCCTCGAGACTCCTTCTGAGTTTCTCCTTGTATGTCTGCAGAGCCTTCCTCGTCTCTCCGAGCTGCAACGTTTCGTATCGAGCGGCGAGGGCATCAGAAAGGTCGACGGAGAAGTCGACCATGGATATGAGGGTCCGCCGGAGCTTGGGATCGTTCCCGATGGCATCGACTGTGTCGGGTGTGACGATGGCGTCGAGTGCCTGGCCCCACGACCCCAAGTCCTGCCGCGTTATCGTCCGGCTGCTCAGGTCTGGCTTGGGATACAGGTGATCTCTGATTTCCCTGGCGACGCTAAAGACAGAGTAGACCATCAAGAAGCTGACGCAGAACGTCATCAACCTGCTTTGCCTCGGTGACTGAGGAGCATACGTCTGCGGCCTCTCCATGACATCTTCTTCTGATATCTTGTAGTTCATGTCCATGATGTAGAAGGGGAGGTTTTACAAGCCAGTGATAGCTAAGAACTAGTAATCTAATGTGCCATTAAGAAGAAGAAAAGCCGGGTATCTCGAAACAAAATAACTTAGAAAGGAAACGGCTGCCCAGCAGTCTTGTATAATGAAGAGAGGCGGTAAGGGTAGAAAATGTTTCCTTGGTAAGAACTATGACTTCAATGACAGACAGGGAAGGAAACAAGAAGAAACCCGAGATAAACACCGCAGACGAATGGAGACATATCTATAACAGGATTCAAGTCGATGATCTCGGGCCTAAAACATGGAGCAAAGATCTCTCCACGGTAGTGATCAAAGAATTGGCTGCTGGTTCCGCTACAGGGGGGACCTAGAGCGGGCGTAACCGGGGTGGACCGCCTCAACCGGGAGAGAGGGAATTCCCTTGCGAGGATCTCAGACACATCGTTATGAGGTTCCCCTTTAGTGGGAAATGCCCGAAGCGGTGCTACGACGTCAGGGCCATCAAGCAGTCCAGAGCGGTGGGTTGTGTGCTGGGGGGGGGCAACAACGGTTACGTCGACTCATTGAGGGCCAAACCGGGGTCGCCGATCTAGGTCTGCCAGTGACAATGCACAGCCGATGGACAAGATGGTTTCGAGGGAACACCATGACAGGGTGTCAAAGGAAGTCAAATGGCATTGATAAGCAAGACTCCAGAGTAGAGACGCGACTGATCAAGGGCCATGCCGCATGGAAGCACTGTAACAAAGCTTGATTCGGCAGTCCGCAGCGATGGGGATAATGATTGGAATGTAGGGGATGCATAGAAGTACGAAGTACAGAGAGAAGTCGGTAACCCGTCTCATGACACCTTACATAAGGCGCATGGTATAGGAGTATAGGCGCCGTGACTAAGTTGGATCTTTACATCAACCAAGAATTGGGCAGAGTTCTTGGACAGGCGCCATGGAGGACAGAGAAGCCATTTTTAGTGTGGTATGTTGTCAGTTGGGAAAGGTCTGAGTATGGGGGTTTCAGACGACCGAGCAACGTTGCAAAGGCTCTCTGATGATTGGTTGATAACGCTGGCTGTCGACTTCTTTGAAGAGGTTATGGCGATTAAGGCTGTTTGTCCCGTTCCAAGACTTTACAGAGTCGCAAGGAGCCAGGGGGGACGGAAAGAGACCCAGTTGGAAGATGCACCGGGGGGGGGGGACACGGGTAGCCGTGGTAGAGAACAGGGATCCGTCCCAAACTGCATACCAGAAATGGTTGATGCTGTGAGCAGATGGCAGCACTCTGACACAATGTGACAAGGAACTGCGAGCAACAGGGCCCAAAGAGGGAAGGTACTTCGCGACAGACTGTTTTATATAGGTCACAGCGCGGTTTGGATACCATGCCACAAGTATCTATCCGAATGTCCTCCATCTCTTTCCTCCTTCCATCACCAAGCCTCCCTTGTTAATTCGCCGCAAACCATTTCCCAGACCAGCAAGACCCTGAGAAAGCAAAATTAATGGAAAACAAATCAGGAGAAGCAGGACACAGAGACCACAGAGAGTTGACAACCCATCTTGCGTACTCGTATTTGTTCGCCTTAGTCATCAGCCAGTACCGCAGTGCATGTACAACTTATCTTACGTAGTAGTATATGGGACCCCGGCCAGACCCCAGCGTTAACCGGCACCGGTCACCTGACTCCACCGCGTCTCGGTCAGCTCTTCCGAAGGTACGTACCTCACCTTCCTAGCCCCCCCTCACCAACAACCTCCCCACCCAGAGTTGGTGCTCTTCCGCGCCGAACTGGTAACATCCCCGCCAGATTACCTCAAAAGGGAACCTTTTCATCATTGTCGTGTCCGCGTTCGTATCATGAAGCCTAGGCGCTACACACGGAGCAGCTGCTGCGACCCTAGACAGATCTTTTAACGTATCTGTCAAACACGCCATGCGTTAGTGTCACCGGCATTACCATCTCTCACCATCCACACTCAAGCATCGTTACAACTGCCTACATCACTGCCGATGACCAACATCATCGTCTGACACCCTTCAAAAAATCACGGAACCCTCCGCGGCAACGTCTTGCCGTCGATCGCGCCTTCGCGGTTTGCCATCGTCCGAGCGCCCACAAGCATTCACCGGCGAACCCGCCATAGCCCTAGTGCAGAGTTTGTTTGACAGCCCATCTTCCCTCATGAACCCAACCTCCCAAGTCGTAGACGCGGCTGGCTTACGAAGCCTGGGCACATCTTCTTCTTCGACTCCTACCCGCAGCGCGACTTCTTTTCACGTTGCGTCAGCCCACCCATCCGCTTCATCGCAACATGAGGACAAGCATGACAGCCATTTGTTTGAGACCGAGCCCCAAGATGGGGCCGACCAAGCAATGACCACCCCTGCTTCACCTGCCGTGCGAGAAAAATACCCAACACCCTGGAGGGCCCTGAAAGCGTGCCAAGGTTTTGACTTGCGTACTTGGATTGCCGCTTCGGGAAGCGAACCGACAAGTAGTATAGCTTCGTCCGTGTTAGACGCTCCCAACGACCATGTCGCGAGCGGCCTCTTTCACCGCTTCCCCGACCTGCCATACGAGCTGCGGTCAAAGATCTGGCGCATGCACCTGGAATGGCCGCGTATTGTTGTGATCAGAGGCGTCAAGGACAGCTCGGGCGAGGAGGTTTGCGGCAATGAGCTGGGCAACGTCGCCTGCAACGCTCAATGGTACTGTGAGAATAGGAGTCCCGTCCTCTTCCGCGTGTGCTCCGAGTCCCGGCGTGAGGCGCTGTCCTTTTTCAGAATCCATTTGCCCATGAGGTCATCAGAGCCCGACAGCCACAACTACCCGTATCTGAATCAGCGAAACCCGGCGTGGGACCGGATCTACATCAACCCTGACTGGGATCTCGTCCTGTACCAGGGGGCCAGCAGATCTCTGACAATGCCCATCCTTGCCAGCGACCTCCTTGCCTACGACCCCAAAGGCGAAGGCGTTGCCCATTACGGCTCCAACGACTGGCCACAAAGCATCTGGCACGTCAACCCGGATCCAGGCTTCGGCATGGCTACTCTCGACGAGTCGCTTGCCTTTCTCAAAAGCTTTACGCTCTGCACGAGGTCCACTTTTGACATGACCCGTCCGCTCGGCGAGGGCTATGTGCACGCCGTCACAGGCGAGGTCGGCCCGGCTGGCATGCAAATGGTCGATTGGGCGGCACATTCGCGCATGTTGATGCGTACGCCGAGCAACAGCATGATCCGGAAGGTCTTGGCTATTGGGAAGCAAGTCGAGCAGTCCGTCGTCGATAAGCTCGTCACCATCGAAATGACAACGCGTATTCGTAATGTTTCCCTGGGAAACACACTTTCCTCGACGACTCAGGGATGGGTCCTCCAGCTGGCCTGGCAACCTCCGGACAGGAAGTTCTCCCACATCATGCATCTAACAACGGCTCCTCCAGAGGTTTGAGCGGGTGGTGCCGCCACACCAGAGCAGCCAGCTTGGAGCCACTGTGGCCTCCTGCAACCACAGGCCAGCAGCCCCGAAGCAGCTGAGCCTCATGCGAGGAACGGGGGAGAGGGGGAAAAAGGTTTGATCGCCTTGTTTGCGTTGCGTTGGGACGATGTCCTTTTGTCAATGTTTTACACCTATGATACAACAGACGTCTCTCCTTGCCGGCGTTATTGCCTGAGTGAGAGCGGCTTCAATATTCTCTCCCTAATAACCCTACCTGCCACCTCCGCTCCGTGCTGGAGGACAACAGCCCCAACAATGGCGAAGACCGCCGAGTTGAGTACAATCTGCTGACCTGATCCGGCAAGGTTTTCAGGCTGCATCGCGGGTTAGCCGATAATGGTGTTCCTGCGGCACCTATGGAGACGTGGCCGAGCTATGAAGGCGACTTACCTTGGCCGGCTTCCACCGCATAACCTTATCGATGCCGACGGCAACGGCCAGCTCCTCAATCCGTTCCTTCGTAACTATCTTCTGAGGCTGCTCCACGTTGAGGTTGTCAACACTCGCAAGGGCGGTGTGTTCGAATGGCTGGCGGCCATGCTCGTCCGCAACAACGGCGCCATCCTTCGCCCAGGACGTTACTATGCTTCGGGTGGTCTCGAGAATGACAGCTTGTCGACCTGTAGTGGATGTAAGGACACCCCCCAGAGTTAATTCTGCTCGATCGGTCCGAAGAGGCGAAAGCCGAGAGGGAAAGAGAGAGAGGCCGAAGCGCGCGGGGACCTACCGAGATATGCAAGGCGGTCATTGAAACCTCTGCGACCCTGATCGAAACTCTTATGGGTGACGGCCAACCACTTGACCTCATCGGGTAGCAACCTATCTCCTCCGCGACCGAGAAACTGCACGTACATCTGATCCAACACTTTGGGATCAGAGTTCACCTTCCAGGCGCTGCGCGACGGGTTCTTGGTGATGTGAGGAGAAAAGGGCGCCTTCATGCCCTCGGGCGTGTACGACCATCTTGGGCGCTGCCTAACCTCGTCGGGCCGTTCAGATTCCTCGGTTTTCTTTGACAGACTGTCGATCTTGTCCGTGCCGGTCTCGGATCGGGAGCTCGTCGTCACGAATGTTCGGGTGAGGCTTTGCATGGGTGAGGCGACTCGAGGAGATTGGCACTGCCTTAAGGCATGCCTTGTGAGGCCGTATACTGAGCGGGTGCTATTGGTTGCCATTGTTCCGGCAACGAAAGCAGCACAATCGGGAGGGTTGAGGGAGGAGGAGAAGGAGGGGACGTATCTTCGTGTCGTCGTCCTTTAGCTGGAGCTCCTGGACGCTGGGGAACTTTTTCGCGATGGATGATGCACGGATTCCATTTTCTCGAGGTCACGTGGATGCGCGCGGAGCCACAATCATGCGAGAATCGGCGCTAGTCTAGGAGCGGACTGAGTCTCCACTTGTGAACTTTCTCCATGGCCAACGGCAGACCCCTGACGAGTCGTAGCTTCCCTTTGATTCACTAGTCTCGATCTCCACTTTCTGACACGCATGTGAAGAGCTCCTGCCACCACCAGTCTGCGACGCGTCTTCCCAAGCCAGCCAAGTCTCTGGCCAGTTCTTTGTTGGCCTTTGTCCTCTCCCGGTCAACTATCCCTCCCCCAACGATGCACTAACGATGATATAACAACTGCGACGGGAGACTCGATTCTCATCGGCTTTCTTTTGCACCTCATCCATCATGGCAACTCCTAGCAGAGCCAAAACCACCGCCCAGAGCAGCGCTCTCCTGCTGGAGAAGCTGTCGGCTGTTCTGCCCAAGGGCTACCGTTTCGGTATCTATCATCTTTCAACTCCTCCGACCAAGACAGACGCGCTCTACTCGGCACCGCCTGAGGAACGCGAGGACAAGACGTACTGTGAAAAACACTTCCTGGCCATCTCGATTGACACGCCCCCGAGTAGGACCACGACCGAACCCGAGTTGCCTGCGAAAGAAGACTGCTCGAAGAAGGTTCTTATCCTTGCATTGGAGGTTTTCATATATACGACTGCCTATTCGAGCACTTTCTTTGTGTCTAAGGCAGACTCGACCGGATACCTGCAGCTCCTGAAGCTTTCCAAGGGCACCCCGTCGCCCATCAAGGAGATCAGCAGCGCATTCATTTCCTACCTCATCGAGCAGCGCAGGCGCAAAGGTATCCAATCGGTCGTGAGCCTGTTCGCGCGCGCCCAAAACCAATACCTCTTCCCCGGCAGTGCCGAATACGGCGGCAAGCATGTCCTCGATGACAGGGGCCTCGTCAAGTGGTGGTGCAAAGTCCTTGACCCCATCGTCGAGAACCCACCTGTGGGTAGCAGAGCGCCCTGGGGGAGCGTGAAGGCCTACCTGGTCATTCCTGGCCTCGACAACTACGAGACAAAGGCCTTCTTGCCGAGGACACCGAACAGCGCCGCCAATTGGGTTCTGGGACACGCGCTCGAGAAGATTTCCCATTACACCAAGGAGTATGACTGGGTCCCCGCGCGATGCCTGATTCCACGCTTCCCCGATGACCCCAAGTCACGATTCCGAGATGAGCTCGACGAGGAGAGCGCCAAGTCTAAGCAGCTGAAGACCACTGGCGTATGGAAAAGTGTCAAATCCCTGGACACGTTTTGGGAAATGATGGCGTTCAGGCAAGAGTGCTCCAGTGGTCGACTAACCGGGTTTATCTGGGTTGTCTTCGATGAAGAGGCAGAGAAACCGCAGCTCGATTGCGCTGCCGTGGCGAATCTCCCGACACCCAATCCCTCTTTTGATCCAACAAATCCTCCCACAACCCCCTCCAAGACAAAGGCTGCTCGCCCAACCACTCCTATGTCCACCCCTCGAAAGCTGTTTCCAGTTTCGCCATCCGGCACGCCATCCAAGAAGAGATTAGATAAGGGTGGGGAGGAAAAGAAGAACAAAGGGAAGAAGAGAAAGAAGCTCAGAGGAGTCATCAAGCCTCGACAGCCTCGCATCAAAACCCAGCAACGCAACTACCTGCTTGACAAGCCGATCTCAAGCGCTTACTACTACTGGCCGGCCGAAGGACGAGGGCGCAAGATTGTTGATGAGAGTGATTACAAGCGAGTCAATGAGTTGCTACTTCATCTCGACTTCGCAAACCTTGAGCTTGCCACGGGCAGCACAAGGAGATGGATCAGCGAGGTCGGTATGGGAGAGTCATGGGGCCTGGAGGTGGTGGGTAAACGAGAGACTTCGGCACCGTCACCGAGCGAAGCGGCAGAACGGTCCTCGACCGTGGCGGTGAACAACCTGTCCGGGCTAATCAAGCGCAAACGATCACAAGATTCGGCGGCGAATGGATCGGACGAGCCAGCGAGCAAGGTTAATATTCTCAACACCGGTCTCATCCGAAAAAAGTCCAAAGAAGAGCCTTCGGTAATTGATGCGTCAAAGGCGAACAGCGAGGACGCCCCAGCGGTCAATGTTCTTGGCGCAGGGCTGGTTCGTAAGAAGCGCGATGCATGAAGTCAATAGTTTTGGGTTAGATCAGTTGAGAGCACGGCGTTGGAGAGACATCAGGTAAAACTTGCTTCGTATTATATGGGACGGTTGGCGAACTACCTCTAGGAATGGATTTGTTAGGATAGGACTTGTGGGACTTGAGCCGTTTAGCATACCCAGTTTGAATGTGAACAAATTGCTTTTCACTGTAGTGTAAAAGACAGTGTAATCATACCATAGTCAGATTTATTCGTTCTTTTCGTTCCTGTTCATGCCCCGTGTTTATTTACCGTGCTGTGGTTCAGGGTCCAAAGGCTCGATGTTCCTCGAAGCGGTCTAGGTTTTCAATTAAACCCCGAGAGTATTCTCTGCAGATTTGTGCAGCAAAATTGCCAAAGGCCCCATCACTTTGGACTGTTATAGAAGGTAGAATGCTTCCTCGTCACGCACGTCACTCCTTTCCGACCTTTAGACGGCCTTGCTGTCAGTCTCGGGGGAATCCCCGCGGCCCTTGTATGTGCTCTCCGGCAAAGCATTGAGGGCGTCTTCCTCCTTGTCAAGCTTTCGAAATGTGAGCCAAAAGCCGATGCCGCCCAGACAGCTGATGATGGTAATGCAGGTGTACAGCCAGACGAGCAGCGGGTCCGCGGCCAAGCCGACGAAGGCCTGGCCGATGGCGCTGGAGAAGGCGTGAACGAACAAGAAGACGCCGGTCACCAGGCCTCTCATGTTGCGGGGGGCTTTTGTGAATGCTGGTAGCTTTGGTTAGTACGGACGCACTTGTAGTGTACTCTGATATCGTCCCATCTCGGAGAAGGAAAAAAAAAAATCGATCTACTTACCATACTCGAGACCGGTGATGGAGGCAAATATCTCGCTGAGGGCGATGAGGATGTAGCACGGCGTCTGGATCCAGACCGTCATTTCCGGGGGGCCGTTCTCGCGAATGCACTCTGTGTCGCTGGCGTTGTACCCGCACGGGGCCTGCTGGTAAATAAAATGTTGGACGATGGCGGCGACCATCATGGACAAGGTCGCGCACAAGAACCCGACGGTGATCTTCTTGATTGGCGTAAACCGAATTCCGGCGCGCTCGACGGCGGGGTAAATGAACTTATCGCAGATGGGGATGAAGATGAGCAGCGCGAACGGGTTGAGGTTGGTGACGATGTCGTTGGGGATGCCGTCGAGGCGCATCGTGGCGGCCTGGTTGATGAGGTTGTTCGTCATCTGGCCGTACGCGAGCCAGAAGATGGGGAACCAGAGGAAGACGGTACATGCCATGAGTCCGCGGCGGACCTCGTCCACCCAGGCGTCGTCGAAGGTCATCCACGCGGGGCGGGCGTGGGGCTCGACGCGGGAGGGCTTGATGCGGTCCCAGAAGGAGTCCTTGCGCATCTCGCCGATGCCGCGGCCGCGTTTGAGGCCGTAGCCGACGAGGGCGAAGGACTTGCTCAGGACGGAGCCCGTGGGGGGCCTCCTGGCGTACTGCTTGCGGCACGCGATCATGACGAGCGGGCAGAAGAAGAACATGATTGTCGGCAAGAGGTAGGAGAGCCAGAAGCCGACGTACTTCTCGGCGTACACCATGGAGACCTGGCCGACGAGGGCGCCGACGTTGATGAGGAAGTAGTAGCGCATGTAGACGCGGGAGATCGTCATGACCGGGTCGATGATGACGCGCTCGCCCGTCTTGGGGATGACCTCGACGGTCTGGCGCGGCTGGGTGAGTTCGTACTGCTCTGCGATCAAGGGGGAGATGTTCGCTTTGAACCAGCCGACGCCGGTGCCAAAAAAGACGAGGCCGATGATGAAGGCGCCGAGGGCCCCGTTGGGGTTGGAGATCACGGCGGGGATGGCGGCGACGATGATGAGGATGTGTCCGAACGTCGCGATCACGATTGCGTACTGGATTGTGATGTAGCGGCCCCAGTATGTGTCGGCGAGGTAACCTCCTGCTTAGGTGTGAGCGGACGGCCCTCCCTTTGTCGCTCGTGGGGATAATACTCACCGACCAGCGGCATAAGGTATGACCAGAAGGAGTTGAAGAGCGTCAGCGCCGTTGATGCTCGTTGGCCTAGACCAAGAGCGCCAGCCTGCTCATGTGTTCCGCCTGCGCCCGTCGTCGAGCCAGGCGGTAGGGGATAGGCGATGAAGTTGACGACTGCACCAGAATGAAGCGTTAGGAACAAGCCCGAGTGACAAAAGTGAGCTCATTCTTCTTCGTTGACTTACAAACTGCCGTCGTGCCATAGTATGCGAAACGCTCGCACATCTCGACGAAGCCGATACTGTAGATGAGCCAGTCCACTTTTCCGTGGGTGCGACGGAGTGTGGCGAGGTCTTCTTCCGTCGGGTATATCTCGCCATTGTGGCCGGAGAGAGTCTCGTGGGAGTCTCGGGCGTCGGCCAAGTCGCCGATGTAAGCGGCGGGCTTTCTTTCCGCATCGACGCCCTTCTCGACGGCAGGGTAGTCCGCGCGCGCGGCTTCCACCACGTCGAGGTTCGGAGCGGTCGACATTGTTCAACACGGACAGCCTCACCACGGCTCTTCCTGTTTTTGGTGTTTCGGCCGTCGCGTCGTCGGAGAAAGGAAAAGTAGATTGAGGAAGAGTCCGAGTATCGACCTGCGCGGTAACTAGACGGAGGGGCTGGCTACATTTTCTAGCTGTGTTGCTGGCACAGTATCGATCAAACGGCCGTCTCCTCTCCGGTTATGCGTGCGATCGGTGATAGGCGCGCAAGACGGTGACCTGGACAACCCTCGAAAAATCCCCTCGTCGTCGTGGTTACATCCTTGGATCTTGGCGATGTGTCAGACAGCAGGCGAAGCGACGCCGAGAGATAAACATGGCCGCATCTGCTCCGAGGATGTCTGCTGCTTGCCGTTATCTGTACGATAGGCAGAGGACAAGCAGGGCGACGACGTTGTGCGAGGTACGCTTGCGGGCAGAACGCTGAGCCAACGGATTTCGAAAACTTGGCGCGGAGCAATTGGTACAGACGACCAATCAACCACGTCTAGTCTACCAAGTACGACAACTGGTAAGGCGTCACTGATATGCAGCGCATACGCAGAGCGGCTATGACCTACCTCAGGATAAGAGTTTTTAAGAGGGGGATAAGAAGCCTTGGTGTCTTGTTGGGTTCGTTGGATGGTGATGTTTGCCGGGATATCTGATAGGACCGCCGCCGGAACCCCACACCTTGGCCGACCTGTTCTAGGACGCTTAGGGGCAGGACCGGCCCGTTCGAGGAGAGATTGCTGGATGGGCTCCCTCTTGGATTGTTCGGGAGATGGAAACGTTTCATCTTGGCGGTCTTGGCCACCTTTCGAAAAGGGCAGGCGGCAAGACTTTTCTTGATCATGGGGAGGATAACCAATGTCACCCTGGCAATGCCACAGGTGTTTACGGGGGTTTGGCAACTGGTTTGAACTGCTGCTGTTTGGTCTTTCGGCATTTAGCATCGTGTTGTCTGACGATGCTTTGCTGTGGGCATATCGCACGCTGCAGTAATAGCTCTACAGTTATAATCCTCAATTGGACTCCACGGCGGCCTGGATACCACCAAACCCTGTCTGCTAGACTCATTGGCTGAAAAAATGTCAGAACACTGTGGCTCTAGTTTCTCTAAAACGCCACAGAAGCATGAGAAGATACAAAGTTGCTGTAGAAGTCTTCATGGAGCAAGGGGGCTTGATCTGTAACTAGGTATGTTATTAGGGAGTTTACAGACAAGAGATGCCTGTGGCCGAGGGTGAGGTACTGCAAATGAATACATCTACCCACATCTCTCTCGTCGAGATTGCTCTAATTCCGATGTTCAGCTTGAGAGATGAAATGATGAGACAAAAGCAGGTGCACAGAGGCCATTTGAATTAGAAGCTAGGACAAAGTATTCAGATTACTATCAATAACCCTGAAAAAGGAGGGACAAAGCCCGATAGGAGCTAGTGTCGTAAGTAACGCGATTGACTGAGCAATAACCTTAACCGTATGCACCTCTACTTAACCGTACCCAAGTGAGGTAAGGTTTAGATCAGCGGGTTTTAAAACGTGTTGTTCGGGTCCATTGTACCGTCTCATAATCTGCCATCGTGATAGCCCCATGATCCACGAACCCGAGGTCATTCGAATATCATAGCGTAGAGTGGAAGGAAAATACCCATAGCAAACAGGACTTTACGTAGCTTGAGGTAGTTACGTGCCAGATCCTGCACCAAACTGACTGTCTTGCCGATCACAACCACGAAGGACATTATGTAATTAGTTCGAAAGATTGAGCATCATATATCCGACCTCTCCCAACGGACTTTCCTAATTTTGAATCTTACGCTTGGTGGCAACAATGGTTTGGATCTAGTCTAACGCGACCCAACCACTCCCTCGGGACGCTATTGGGTCTTTCACGAGTTTTGGACTCGGACATAGCACTGCCATCCCACGGCTCAGCTCGCTAGCGAACAAGACCAACACATGGTACGAGAACGACTCCACGGAAACCCATCAATCATTCCATACATTGATGTGTTTCAAATGAGATACTTCGTGCTGTCAAACTCCACAAGCAATGTCCTGAGCGGTGAAGCTCATATGTGCTCCGAGTCCCCGCGCGACCTCGCCCAGCTGAACGAGTGTCTAATCAGATTTCGCCTCAGGTGAACGCTGTTTATTATAGCGTCTCTTAAGGATTCTGTAGCCGGCACTCGGATCTCGCGAAATCATGCTTACCGCCGAGTCCCAAGCGCGTCACGCTTATGAGGCTGATATTACCGTCAGTCTGGATCGTGCGGGGAAAGTTCCTCGTGGTTTCCGCGACTTACACCGACCACCAAGCTTGGGGAATTTGGGAGGCTGGGCGGCCAGAGCAATCGAGACCCCGAACCAGCTAACGGTAGTTTCCCAAGCTGACTGAGTCGGGTCGTATCAGACCCCGTTCGCTCCGCCCATGGCGGCAAGCCTCGAGTCTTAAGCGAACCGAAAGGGGGAATGTGCCTAAGCGTACTACTGACAGGAGGCTAAAGAAAGGAGTAACGTTAGTCCAACCAGGCGTGGAAGTCTCCCTACTGAGATTAAACTTTGATTTAAGAATTTCCGCTTTAGGTGTAATGAAATGAGGTTTCAGGGGGGTAGCCAAGAGATTTGACGACGCCACCAATGCTTATGTCTAGCCATGGGATCGGGTCAAACCTCCGGGACTGTACCAAGCTTTGCGACTACCTATGTTAGCGATGAGAATTAATCCAAACTGCACTTCTCAGTAGCAAACAACCACGTTTTTGAAAATGCCGACCCTTCTTGGCTATTCGCTACCGAGGGGCTGACCACTAAGCATAGTCTCGATTGGATAGTGGTGACCGGCATCTCGTAAACTTGATGGGCTGAGGAGCCTCAACCGCTTGCACGTGCAAACACCGGCAAGGGACTCACTCATGAAGCTCTTGGGTGTCTTTTCATCTCTCTAAAGTGTAGAGAGCTTCAGTACTTAAGCTCGCCATTGCCGAGCCAGATATGCTTCCATTCTCCATCCTCCTCATCACCTCTTCTGCAGTCGTCTACAAAATTCGATAGCCTGCTACGAATTCCTCCTCCGAGTCGAGTCCATCCTCCCCATCTCAGCAACCATGCACGTCTCCTCGTACCTCTCCATCGCGGGCCTCGCGCTCGCCGCCATCACCTCTGCTCAGGATAAAATCCCAAACGGCGCGGTCCTTGGCGCCGAGAACCCCATCGATGTTGATTCGGGAACTCCAGCTGAAAAGCGGTCTACCGAGCTTTACTCTCGTGGCACATCCGTTCAACGCCATGTGCTCAAGCGTGCCGTCAACGGCATTTGCGATGCTCTGCCTTCAAAATGGGAGTACAAGGGATGGTAAGTTTACAACCTCGCCAAACACAGGCTGTGGCGTCTTGTTCAGTAACTGACGATTACCGCAGCTTCGTCGATACCCCATCCAACAGAGTCCTCCCCGGAGCCAGCTACAGTGAGGACGGCACCGGCTCCGAGGGCCTCACGCAAGAGAAGTGTATTGCTTTCTGTGACCAAAGGGGATACAGTACGTTCTTGTTTTCTCTGCGATTGGCGCTGGGCATGAGCTCACTATTCACTTCTAGGCGTGGCCGGTGTCGAATGGGGCAAGGAATGCTACTGCGGTTACGCGGTGCCCCCAACAACCGGCAAGGCGGCTGAGACTGACTGCGGCAAGCCGTGCACTGGCAACGGCGAAGAGGTTTGCGGCAATGGTGGGCGCATTAACGTCTTCACCAACGGCGATGCCGCCCCTAGTGAGTTGCAAGCATCTGGAGATTTCAAATCGATTGGCTGCTATTCCGACTCACCTTCCGCTCGCACCCTGACCACACGCATGTCTCTCTCCGGTAACGTGAGAGTCAGTGACTGCACAACCGCCTGTGCCAGCAAAGGCTTCCCGTACGCTGGTCTCGAGTTCGGTCAGGAGTGCTTCTGCGGTGGCAGCATCCAAAACGGTGGCCACTCCATTTCGGGCTCTCTCTGCAACCTGCCCTGTACCGCCGACCACAGCCAGCTCTGCGGTGGCCGGGACGCCATCAACATCTATCAAACCACAGTTCCTCAGCAAGGTCCTAGCACGATCAATGACGGCTGGAAGTCCAAGAGCTGCTACACCGATAGCCCCTCCGGCCGCACTCTCTCGTTCAAGGTGCCCGACTTTAGCAGTTTCAGCGCCGCCCAATGTGTCTCCAAGTGCTTTGGAAGCGGTTATGTGAGTGCTCTACATCCACCCACCCTGCCCCCTCGACTCAGGAACTAACTGAACCGTAACAGCGGTACGCCGGTCTGGAGTTCGGCTGCGAGTGCTTCTGCGGCAACACCCTCGACAACAACAACAGCCCCGCCTCCAGTGGCTGTGACATGGCTTGCGCGGGCAACCGAGCTGACACCTGCGGCGGGTCTGGACGCATCAACATCTACGAGGCCCCTTGCGGTGGCACCAAGGGCTGCCACTACAACTTCGGTCTGTACCAAACTAACCTTGTCAGCAATGTGCAACAGTGCTCGAATCTCTGCCAGTTGGACAGAGCCAACTGCAAGGCGTACCAATACGGCAGGGATATTGATGACAACGGCGAGCTGGTCACGTTCTGCAACCTTTTCAGCAAGTCCATTGCTGAAATCAAGGGGTCGTCCACGACCGCTCGCTGCTTGTCTTTCAACTTCTACCCCTCGGTTTGCGCGCTATAAGCGGACAACGATAATCAGTGTGAAGTCCTTGGCGTCTTCAGGCTATTGCCGTCGGCACTGATTACTGGTGTGCAAGATGGCCTCGGCGATGGCTGGAATCTGGGAGGGTTCATCGGGGACAAGTATAAGTAGATCCTCTGACTACCTTTTAATTGATTAGTAATTCTTTCCGAGTCTGCGAGCCGCAAAGTAGCGTTATGAGAATCTCCTTCGCCATTAGATGCTTTGATCAGATGATGCCGGATGACTTTTCGTAGCCTGCAGACGTCCGATATCCGTAAAATTGACAAGACTGGCAGCTCGTAAGCGTCTACCTTCATGGACGAGGACTTGAAAAGAAGGTTGCTCATCACTTGCTGCACTGTGCCATGTTCTTACATCTGGCGACGACATGGCTGTGCTGATAAATTATGTCAGTCATGTTATCTTGAGGAGAACTATTGTACGTTACCACTTCGAGGTATGTAAGGCGCGATGCTCTAGGAGTTCAAGCATATTTCATGAAATACGTGTATTATTCTTGAGTGAGCAATAAACGATAATAGGGAGCTCAGGCTGCCACCCACACTTTTGATCGGCAACCCACTTCCGAGCTTGCAAACCCGGCCCTTAACCATGCCTATGCATCAGTTGACTGGTGGCTTGCAAGCGATAGTGATTTCGTTAACAGATTGAGCGAAACCCAGGCCATGTGGGTACTAGTAACTATGTTGAATTTGCGTCTGCCGGAACTCTACTAAGCCAAGACATCCCCCAGCGGCGTGTACTAAGCCATGCGATACAGGGGATATGGAAGCCTAGCGACTGGGTGCGAAGCCTAGAGCAGCTGTAAAAGCTTAGGGTGTCGCATTTCAGTATGTCTTGACAACCCGACCGCTCATGTTGTCAAGAATCGGTACTGCTTGTTCGCGGCTACTTCTAGCCAGTACGTTTCTACATGTTTTACCATCATCTCAGCTGCTGTAGTGTTTTAATCGAGGATTTTACAGTTCGAGACCCTTCTTGTCATATTACACCCGTCTGTTGCTGATTCTTTGTCCCTCCCTCCGCCTGTATACCCATCTTACTTCAGGCTGGTCTCCTCTGAAGACACACGGACACCCTCGGAGACCAAAGCAGCCAGATGTTGAAGGTCCGTCAGGTCCATTTCTTCCATCTGGTCTCCAACTCGCGGAGTATTTTCAGGCGAATCTTTCGAGGGACTTTCCTCGCCTGCAGGACCGAGCACGCCAGTCGACTGCCCGCCAACGCCCAGGTCCAACTGGCTCACGTCGTCCATTTGATACACAGGTCCGTCGTCATCACTACCGAACGAAACAATCTCGTGCAACTGGCCGCTGGGCCGAACGGCTGTTCTTCCAACCGTCTGCATCCTCTGTCTGTTGTGGAGCCTCGAAGCCCCCCTGTCTCGTCTTCTGCGCCTGAAAAGTCTACGGAAGTAGTCTCGGAAGGCGGGCATACAAGAGCAAAAGATAAAACCGTTCAACTCGAAGAATGACCAGTTGGATATGGGCACAATATCCCCTGCCACGATTTAGACTTTATCTTGGCGGTCAGTCAAGCTTTGGGTAGCGGGTTACCTACAGGTTGGGTTGGATGTTTTCATAAAGGCGCCAATGGTTCTTAGCCTTGCTATGGACACGATGGTGATACTTCATAGATTGATGGGCGGTCAGAAACATGTATGTCTGCCCGGATCATGTCCGGCGCGAAGAAGAAACGCGGAGACGAAAACTCACAGGAGTGCCACTGCAAACATCATACCTGCCCCGAGCTTCTGCCTCCAACGCCAGTTGAGCCTCAGAATCTGCGATAGAGGCATAGATACCACGACTATGTCGAGGATAATGTTCACGGTGGCGTGCGCCCAGGTCTGCAGGTTTATGTCGTGGCAACGGCCTTGGTGCTCGCCGTCCCACCTTTTCCAGGTGTAGCTGATCGGCCAGCATTGAAACATGGTCGCGAACATGAAACCAGAGGCAGAGAGTACGCAGATCCAAATGACTGCCCACGTCAGTCGACGGAACCGCTCGTCCGAAAACAGACGCAGATAGAAGAAGAGAAAGTTGGTCTTGGCGAATATGACCGTGAAGGCGTAGAAGTGCTCGCTGATGTAGAAAAGCTAGCGCAACTCAGTCCGCATGAGCATATATCACGAAATACTTTGGTTCTTTGTCAAGACACGCCGACCTCGTACCTTGAAGAACTCGTCGATTTGATCGCGATTAAGAGTCCAGATGTCTTTGCCGAGACCACTCTGAACAGCTACAACGGTGCTCGGTTAGGCCTAGTCAGCCCGAAATATCAAGCATTTTCAACGACCGATGCCTTACCGAGAACAACAAGAATGCTCATAGGCAAGGAGAGCATCTGTTTAATGTGTGACAATTAGCGCTTGGAAAAGATTCACGACCCTTCATACATACATACCACAGTGAATATCAAAGCGTAGTCGTCTAACCCTAGAGTGTAGTCTATACGCAAGAGCTGAGCATATTCGCGTATGGCAACGCTGACAAGCGCAACCAGGGCACCGGCAACAGCACTGGCGGTAGCTGATGTACCAGTATCTCTGGTCGGAATGTCACAGATGTCGAACAAGAGCCTCTGTGTTTCTGGTGCTCCCGGTCAGCACTAGTCTACGCGCAGGCTGATGTCAACCGAGCGCTGGAAAGCTTGGAATCCGTACTCATGCCATCTAGTACGGAGCAATTTTGATAGGCACAACTGACTGCACCAGTCAACTGTGTCACAAGACACAGATAATTGGTGGGCGAGTTCGACGCAGGTGCCAAAGCCAGAATATCGGTGACACAACGACTCTGGGATTAGATGCCTGTTAGATGTACGAGGACAACAGCGATAATATTTTCCAACGCTGTACTGAATCGGCCGTCAAAATCACAGCACTGTGGGATGACTTACTGAGCACTCAGGCAAGAGGTTCTCCAAGCCAAGATTGCTAGCCCTGGTATTGATATTCGATGTCAGTGACATAACGAGCGTTGAGAACTAGCCGTTGGTTGATTTAACAATACGCGTCGACGTGACGTTCTCGGGAATTTCGGCACACTTAGACCACGAAGCTGATTTGAGGTTTTGAATCCGCAACGTCCGGGTACAAAACTGGGTTATATGGTTGTCGAAGAATTGCCAAAGAAAAGGAGGGGTTCTACATCGTGAGAAGTGCCGAGTGAGCAGCTAGCCGTATACGGATGGCGGTGGGCGATGGCGGTGGGCAATAGCGCATCGCTGACTCGCTCTTTCGCCTGATCTCGATTTTTCTGCCTCTGGCTGAGCATGTGAAGTAAAAGTCATTGCTGGCATTTAAGTTCACCGTGTATGTGATGGTTCTGTGTATCCAAAGTTTAAACCTATTTAGAAGCCTGCGAGGATTCAGCCTACACCAAAGTGTAGGTGGCAGCAACACCGGCATTCTCGGTCTGAGCGTACATAGCTAGTCGGGGTGCAAGAAACAGTCAATGCAAGAATAACAGATAGAGGTCTGTCTAGAGTTACGATGAAGATAAGAATTAGCATAATGTCATTATTCGGATCATTTTTGCGGCTGACACCAAGAGCACAAGCTTAACGCAACAAGGGAGTCTCCTCATCCGTGGCAGGTCTGCTTCCTTCGTTGTTCTCGGGGCCGGTGGGATTAGAAGAGAACCAATTTTTGAGATGCTCGCGGATTTCGGAGTCTCTGTAAATCCAAGCAATGCAAATACCAGCACCCGGGCCGAGAGGAATCGCTGCAAGGACCGCCACCAGGGGGACCTTCCATCCCGTTTCCACAAAGAGCCAGTACAAGACCGTAAGTCCGATGAAGGCCATGTCGATTTCGACGAATTTGATGGTGGCCCTGGTCATCTCTTTCCGATCGTCCCATTGAAAGAGGCTCCAAATGAGCAGTATGTGAGAAACGATAGAACAGACGACGGGGACGAGGTAAACGAGCAGAAGAGAGACGGTGTGTGACTCGAGATGAAAGCTGCGGCGCTGCCGCCTCTGAAACCGTAGAACTACCCACCGGACGGCCTGACGCAAGAGCGAAACCCATATGGGGAAGACGAGCCAAATGGCGATGGTGGTGGGGGAGTTATGGATGAGCATCAAGATCGACGGCAAGACGAAACCCCAGGCGACACTGACGGGGATCGCAACGATCTCGGCATCAACGAGGAGATTGCGAGATTTCTTGCCGAAATCAGGATCTTTGGAAGCCGCAGCTTCGACGACGCCCTGACCAGCCTTCTTCCTCGCGAGCAGGATGGAGCGCGAGCGGTGGAAGAAGGCTGGGATAATCACGAGCTCCCACACCACAGCCCCGCCGAGCAGGTTAAAGACCAGCCAGGGTCCCGTTGGGTTCGCGATCAGGATGTTGGGGGCATTGCAGATGCGAGCGGCCTCGACGGTGGTGACGGTTATGAGGCCGGCCACGAAGGAGAGAATGGCGGACATGCTGGCGAAGGTTCGCGTTGAGTCGAGCGCGTTCTGGAAGAAGCTGATGGCGAAGCAGACCGGGGTGCCCAGCACGGGAACTCGGCTGATCGCGGGCAAGCGAGAGCGAGCATCGCATTGCGAGTAGAGAAGGGCAACGTTCACGTCCGAGTGGATGAAGAGAAGGGCGAACGTGGCAATGGCGAGAAGGACGGGCACCACGAGGAGGACGCGGTATGAGAAGGCGTGGATTGGCGCGCGCCATCGCTGAGAAGACGCCATATTGGGCAAAATCGAGATAT
Source organism: Colletotrichum chlorophyti (assembly GCA_001937105.1). Classification (NCBI taxonomy): domain Eukaryota; kingdom Fungi; phylum Ascomycota; class Sordariomycetes; order Glomerellales; family Glomerellaceae; genus Colletotrichum; species Colletotrichum chlorophyti. Next base: position 281,868 of record MPGH01000084.1, read on the forward strand.
TCGGCATGAGACGGCCAACTCCGGTGCGCGATGGACTTGCGTCTTGAAGCAGAAGGATGCGTTGACCGATGAGTTCGCGATGGAGTCCTGCCTTGAATGTTGTTGATGGGCAAGGTCAGTTGAGCGAAGTTGAGCTCATCCCGTCTCACCTGAGGTACTACGTTCCTATCGGATGGGAGCTTGGCTGGAGCTCGTGACGCCAAAGCGGCGCACGTGCCGCCTGGCGCGCTTCAGCCCCGCTAAAACTCATATGGCTCCCACAGGGACATCACAGTGACCCAAGCCCCCAATTGTTAGGGGACCCCTCTCTTCTATCTCTCTTCGGATCTCATGTGAGACCTTTCCCGCCTTCACTCTACGGCTTGTCAGGATACCCATAGAGTTTGATGTGATCTTGGAGAAATAGTAAAATTAGGGAAGCAAAATGGAATAGCTACCTTGGGCGAGACGAAATGAAGCCTGGCTGCAAGCGAATAATAGCCAGTCAGTACGTTCCGCTCCGTCAACCAAGGTTTGTTTCCTTGATCATGCGCTTATGGCTTGTCAGAGACTAGCTTTGGGTATGCTCTCCTATCAGATTGTCCTCAAGCCCTCAATCGCGACTTTTTGTATTATATAGCGGCATGTTCTCTCGAAGCGAAATTCGGATGGAATCAGATGCAACAGTCGGGACGGTTTCGAATTTAGAGAAACTAGATGAGCTTCCACCGATGACTTGCCTTGCCTGGTCGAAACAAGTGGTCTTTCGAGCGGGCCTGAAGAACTCCTGGAAAGATCAAAGGAACCGTGTCAACCGCCATCAATGTCCACCGCGTAGCCTTGCATGCCCAGTTCTAGGCGGAGATCTGATCTGATGCGCGCCTGTACTTACGATAAATGTGGATAGAACCTCTTGATCTGTCGACAGTACAAGCACCCCGGTGTTTTCCTGTGCAGGCGTATAGTGTGCTTCGACGCCACACACGGATGCTCCTAATACCCTACCTTGGCAACTGCCTTGTTCAATGTGACGCTGCTAACTGTGAGTGGATAATTATCCCCTATTAAGGATTATGTTAACCCAGTTCTGTGGTGGCTCTTTGCAATACCCAAGCTTCTTTTTTACTTCTGGCATGAGAAGCTGTAGTCTTATTACATTTCACCATGCCCTTCGTTCTTGAATTGTAATTGTTGGCGAGTGTACAAGTGGTTTTGAGTGCTTGAGTCTTTGTTCGATATTATGCTTCTCACTCAAACTGGACGCTTGGGCGACTACCGATCATATGAGAGGTACCTGTTCGATAGAGCGATCCATGCAAAGGGCTGCTCAAGTTATTACCTTTGCCGGGAACGGTATCCTCTGAGGAAACCATGACGACCACGAATTCTATTGGTCTAGGGGAGACATAAAAATAGATTTTACTTTGGCCTGAGCATATTGAAATCAGAAACAACTTATCAGCAAAATATACCTACCGTTGAAGGTAGACGAAGTCTGGTGGAGGACGCCCTTGGGCCATTTAGAGAGGGAGTGACAGACTGCCAAAATGGAAGCCTCCACAATTGCAGTCTCGAAACAAACCCGGCAGTGTCTGTTTCCTGATGCGTCAAAAGATGTGCTTTTTTTTTTTTTTTCGCCGAACGCAACCTCACCTGCGCAGAGGTGCTGACTGGACCCTGGCGATCACAGCTCTTCGTTGCAACGTAAGCCTTTGAACGGTCTGAAATGAGATTTGATAGGACAATTCTGGGAAACGTGCTCAAAAAGCACCTTGTTCACATGTCTCAGCCAGTCGAACAAGACAACTACATGAGCGGCACCCGTAAGCCGTAGCTTTGGTTCACCGGGAGGTCCGGGGTCAGGCCCGGTGCTTAACTGACGCTCGGACATCGGGGCAGTCGGAGCCGATGTCAAACCAATACCCGGAACACTTACCGCGTTGTTCCTGGTAGTTGTGGCGCTGGACCGTCCCGTCCCAACAAGGATACTTCCGAGACTGGGAGCAACTCGCGAGGGTGGACGATGGATTCGTCGCCAGAACTGGCGACTTAAACTTTGACAACCTGTTTGGTTTGGTAATGAAGCACGCAACCATTTTGCTATCGGGACAACTCCACCTACAGCAGACATGCCGGCCTGAAAACATCGGCACCACATGAGCTTTCGATGTTCCTTTCTCTCGGGGCAGTCGTCACCGTTAGCTTCTGCATGCTCGCAAGGGGCGGGAGCTCCCCACTCTTGGACCGTACCGACGCCGCGTACTAAGCCATCGGAAAGGGACACTAGCAATCCTCTGCAGCAAAGAATGCGAAGGAATTGTCGGTATAACCAGGTTTGGCGCGATTCCGCTCTGTATGGAGTCAGCAACGGGATCGCTCGCTTCGAACCCATCGTTCGCAACAACCCCGCGTCGTGCTCTCGGTGACCTCCGCACCGTCTGGCGGGTCTAAGAGAACCGAGGTTAACCAACTTCCTGGTCCTGGCCTTGCTGTGGGACTATGGAGATCGGCGCCGTTGCAGTGGCGATGGACGCTTCCTGGCTCACGTGCTTCGGTATCGACGTGGATGTCGGGCGAAGTTCGCCCAGGGGTAAGGTTCTGTGCCGCTTTGTTGGTTACCCTTGCGTCGTTTTCCTGCCAGACTAGCAGACAGAAAACAAGAATTCAGCCAATACATCCAACCCTGCCCGGGCACTTTTCCGAGGATGATTTTGAGAGGCATGATGGATAGCCCGGTAAAAGCTCGTCGGCCTCCATTCCCCGCCCTCAGCATACTTAATTAAAAATCTCCCACCTATTATTACCCCTGGATAACCCCAGACACCCCCGCGACGAGAGGTAAAACTTGTTACTCCGTACATGCGCGCCAATGGAACGTCAAAGGCGTTTCCATTGACGTTCAAAGGTAACCGACGCGACGTTGCGCAGTATGTTGTATAAGACTAGGACCGGCCGTGCCCAATTCTTGGACGATCGCTTGGCTGCGCCGCATCTCTTGGCTTTCGCTCTTGATTTTCTTGGCTACCGTCGAGCATCTCTTGGCATCTTCTTGACCTCTCTTGGCTCTGTCAATCATCTCATTGGCCCAGACACCGTTTGAGCGCGACACAGCGAGCGAATCCCAAAATGTCGACAGGTGTCGTCGAGCCGAAGCACGACGGGCATGACGCCGGCTTCGTCGACGAGAAGCACGAGGGCGCCAACCACGTCGACGCTGCGAACTCCAAAGTCTTGGGTGACTCGGATCTCATGAACGATGCCTTCGACGGCGAGAACGAGGAGCATGAGCAGGGAATGTGGGATGCGGTGAAGACTCACCCCAAGGCTTGCTTTTGGGCCTTCATCATGTGCTTTACGATTGTAAGTCCATACCTTCGCCCTAGGGGCCCTCCTACTTCAACCATGCGAGCAGAACACCCGCTAACGTTTTCCTCTACCAGGTCATGGAGTCATTCGACATGTTCTTGAACGGGAACTTTGTCGCCCAGAAGGCTTTCCAAAGGGAATATGGCGTATTCGTTGAGGGAAGTGGTTATGTAATTCAAACCAAGTGGCAGAGTGCCCTCTTCCAGGCCGGCCAATGCGGTGCCTTTGTCGGCGTCTTCTTGGCCGGCCCTGTCGTCAACCGCTTCGGCTACCGGTTGACCACCATCTTTGCCCTGATTCTCATGAACGCGACGATTTTCGTGTCCTTCTTCGTAAGTCACTCGCCTTAGGCCTGTCGTTCGATTCCCTTGCCTGACCAAGTCAATCTAGGCCGACTCGCTCGAACTTCTTACGGTCGGACAAGCGTTGGAAGGTGTCCCTTGGGGTTTCTTCATCGCCATCGGCCCTGCCTACGCCAGTGAGATCGTTCCTCTCGCCCTTCGAGGTGCCTGCACAGCCACTTTGCAAATGAGTTGGTCTATCGGTTCAATCATTGTCGCCGGCGCCACCCTGGGTTACAACAAGCGAGACGATCAATGGGCTTGGCGAGCACCTCTCGCCTTGCAGTGGATGTTCCCCGTAAGGCCACCCTCTTGCGCGCCCTGCCTCAACCATACACAAAACTGACCTCGCCTAGACACCACTCATGGTCATCCTTTGGTTCGCTCCCGAATCTCCTTGGTGGCTCATCCGCCGTGGACGTAAGGAAGAGGCTCTTCGCTCTGTCAGACGTCTCGGCCCTTCCGCTGGTACCGAGCAGCAGGCTCAACGAAAGTATGCCATGATTGAGCGAACTGTCGAGATCGAGGCCCAGATCGGAGGTAGCCCCACCCTGCTTGACCTGTTCAAGGGTGTCGACCTGAGACGAACAACCATCACCTGCTTGATGTACGCCTCGCAGAATTTTGCCGGTAACTTGATTGCCAACCAGGCAACATTCTTCTTCGAGCGTGAGTGGCATTTCCCTCTAATGACTTCGACGACGGAACATGGATGACTGATGCCGAAGTCTAGAAGCCGGAATGTCCCACGACCGAGCTTTCGATCTCAACCTCATTAATTCATGCCTCCAACTCTTTGCCAACGGCCTCTCCTGGCCCCTGACTGCTTGGTTCGGTCGCCGAACTATCTATCTCTGGGGCACGTTCACCAACGTCACGCTGCTATTTGTCCTCGGTATTTGCGCCTCTATCAAACAGTCCACTGCAACCAATTACGCCCAGGCCGTTCTCGGAATCTTGATCTCCTTCGTTTTCGCCGGAACCCTCGGACCGATCTCATACACCATCATCGCTGAGACGTCCGCAGTCCGTCTTCGCGCCCTGAGCACCGCCGTTGGTCGCGCCGCCTACTACGTCGCCGAAATTCCCATGATCTACCTGGCCTCGCAGCTGCTGAACCCCACGGGATGGAACCTCGCTGGCAAGTGCGGTTACGTCTGGGGAGGTACTGCTGTCGTTTGCTGGGTCATGGCTTTCTTCTTCCTTCCTGAGCTCAAGCACCGCTCATACCGTGAGACAGACATTCTGTTCAACCGCAAGGTTCCTGCCAGAAAGTTCAAGTCTACTGTTATCAAGGTGACGGACAACGAGTAAGGAAAGAATACGGAGTGAAAGGAATAGAATACAGACATTTCTCAACACGCTTTACTCTGAAGAAGCAAAGAGAATGCCTCAGTGTGATGGAGATAGGGTTCTCCTTGAGACACGGCCGTTTTTTAGCAAGCCGAATAGCGTGTTACTTATGATAACGAATGCCATCTCACTCATAACGCCTCGATCTCAGCAAAATGGTTTTAAAGTACACGTATTATTGCGAACTGTATATATGTATGTACACAAACATAGCTCTTCGACGGAGCATAATCAGTTTGAACATAAACACTTTCTCAGTCGCACGACATTTCCCTAAGCAATGTAGTTTGCCGTGCCGTTTAGACTCGCATTCAGTGTTGCACCTTCGACTTGGCTGTGAAAATGTAAGAATCTAGCTCTCCAGTGCCTTAACAGAACGCACGCCAATCGATAGCATGATTTCGTACTTAACTTCACTTTTCCCTGCGGCGCAGCTGCCGGGCTGACCACTTAACTTTTCCGTATATGTAGAGAAACACATGCGGCTTCATCTTATGCGGATCTCAGACCAAATTCAAAATCACCTTCGGAGACTTTACGGCACCCGGCGCTGAAGCCTTAGGGTCAAGCATACAAACCCTTGCGAATGACATCTTCGGCTGACTGGTCCAATCCTTCCATATATATAAACGCGAAGTAAGCGGGCGTCCATGGGGGCCAACGCAACCCTCCTGCATATGCCTGATGCACGCCACCATCCTGAACAGCCACAAAGCCAAGCCTTATCACTCGCAATTCACGCAATTCGATGAGCTCAAGTCAGCCGAAGGCCGACCCCACCTCGCCAACGCCTGTCAGCATCGGTCCACTTTTTCCCGGACGCTACGAGCTCATTGTCTTCATCATTTATCCCCTCCGCAAGAATCTACCATTCCGGCGACCTTCAATCCCCATAGCTCGCCATTCCCGGAACAGTTCGCGCATCATGGCGGCCGAGAGTGTAGGCCTGGTTGCCTCAGTAGCTGGGCTAGTGTCGTTGGGTCTACAAATCACCGGTGGTGTAGTCAAATACCTCGATGCCTTCGAGAGCCGCCAAGAGGAGCTGACGTTTGTCAAACAACAAAATGATGCGCTCACGGCCACGCTGCTGGCAATCGAGGCAGCATCATCCAGCTTCCAAGACCAACCTTCGGGTTTTACTGCTGCAGTGACGCAGAACCTGGAATCCTGCAACAAGCAGCTCGCCGCTGCGAAGGTCGTCTGGGACGAGCTCGCAGATTCCGAGACCAGTAGCTGGGCGATGCGCCTGGAAAACAAGAAGAAGAAGTTCGCCTACGCCTTCCATCGATCAAAAGTCCAGCAGCTTGGCCAGAGATTACAGCAAGCCAATGAGTTCTTGCATCTTACCCTGACTGGGTTGGGGCTGTAAGTTGGTCTCCATAGCCTCCACCTTCCGGTCTCTTCTAATGCACAAGTAGGGAAATCTCGAGATTGAGCACGAACAAGCTGGCTCGCATCGAGTCGTCTTCTCGAGATCAAGTATCAGAGCTACAACTTCTTCGTTCGGGAGTAGTAGCGATAGGGATACCTATTACCGAGGTCTGTGACCGGCTACCCCAATTGCATGACAGCATCGATACTACCGCTCAACTGGTCGTTTCGCGCGCCGAGATAATCACCCAAGGAATTCATGAGACCAGTGAGGTTGTTCGACAAGACTTTCAAAAGTCACATGATTCGATGCAACTACAGATTACGCGGCAACAGGAGACACTCAGAAGGGTTGAAAAACGTCTGGAGAAACTTCTACGAGGTAGCGAACCAACTCAGTCCACAGAAACCTTCGTTCGTAGAGCTGCCAGCAAACCGGCGGCACTGAGGGAATTATGCGATAGTATCGCAGCGTCAGAGCAGAGCCAGGGCCTGGCTATCCCGCTTGATATGCCCGCCCAAAACTCACAGAACAGGGCCGTAAGCCAACTACAAAGCTCATGGGTGACTTCAGTTACAGGGAGGATATGTATCTGTCATCGCCCTTATCGACTGAAAATGAGAAAGGGGATACAGCTAGGCCACACTTTCCTCTCCAGTGACCAGGAAGCCCAAGGTCACTGGCCCAGTTGCCCGCTCTCGAAAACAAAGCCAAGAGAAAGCAGGAAAGCACTGAGAGTGAGGTACACTGGGCTCGCGTGGATCCTGAACACGGCCATTGATATATCCTTCGCATTGACGTCCGGGGCTGGGGGCCTCAGTATCAGTCCGAGCTTCACTTACTTACCAACCGTTGACGTCGAATCGGCCCCTTCATTCCGTATTCTATGCTTGCTTCGTGATATTGGGTTCATGGTTCGCGATGCGAATCAGGTTCAACTGTTCATGGGATCTTGTTTGAGAAAGCTGGCCAGACTACTCGATGAGAAGAAGGCATCCCCAACAGCTATGAGCATGGGTAATGAAAACTTACTGCATTATGCAGCTCGGGTTGTACGTTAAAACCAATACCACTATTTAAAACTTACTACTAACTGTTCAATTCTTAGAACTGGTTCAGAAGAGCGCCCTTTGATAAAAGCCCGTTTATAAGACTCTTTGTCGAGCTTGTACAAATGCTCCTTGACGATGGCGTTCCTGGGCACACTTACAATATACTAGGTAGGTTAGCTTCAAAACCTCAATCGCGAAGAAATAGCTGACACATTTGCTGTAGGAGAGTCTCCAATAGCCATGTTTTCACCAATCAACCTCGAATCGGCAAATGAAGTCTTGGAAGTTTTTGTGCAAGCAAATGTAGATGGCCAACCGGCCGTCTTGAACATGAACGATGATGAATACCAAAAGCCGCCAAGTTGGCCCGTTTATATCCCACCAGCGTATCATTTATCTCACGGCTTTGCAGAAGGTAGGCTGAATCTGATGGTCTAGCCCTCACTTGACGATTTTACTGAACAATCAACAGCTTGTGCATGTGGTCCCTTAAGCATGGCGGTAATCCGCAGCGACGCTCATGAAGTAGCTCGCATCCTAGATCGGTTTCCTGCCTCATTAGCAGAGCTTGATATGTACCGTCAAACCCCGTTTCACCTTGCAGCAGCAAACCCTGGAATTCTTGCCCTCTTGGTAGAAGCCGCAGATACCAATCTACTTGACCAAGAAAACAATTGTGGCCTCACTGTGTTCGAGATAGCTCTGATGCTCAGCTCCACGCTGTGCGTTAATGGCTCAAAGAACATAAGATGCCGACGGTGCCCCTGCACTCAATGCGTCGAGATTCTTCTTAATGCCGGTTGTATGGCACGAATGCTTAGGCATTCTAGTCCTTGGCATTGTAATCCTTGGAACAGATTAAGCGCCATTCTCGAACCCGCGTCGGAGCTTGCCCGGCGCCGCTACGTCTATCATATGTCAAATTTGCGGGCTGCTAGACCTAAACATTTCTCGCCACGACAGTCTCTCCCGAAAAAGCGCGTAACTACGCGAATAGAACTGACGTACAACACGAGCGTGTTCGACTCAGACCACAATCAATCATCACAGTTGACACAAGCCTACTCTGAGAACAAGCGAGTCGAATGCTGGGATTGGGTTTACTGCGAAATCAATGATCAACACCTGGTCGAACTGTTCTTCCGACATGGCTTCAAACCACATCCTGCATTCTTCCTAAATAAGAGGTTCCCGATAACAATGAGCCATCCTTATTTTCACTGGTTAGTGGATCATGGTGTGGACTTGTTCCTGCGATCATCCTCTGGCCCCCCTCTTGTGGAGGGTTTCCCGAATGTTGGAGTGTTTGCCGCGCACCATGCATTTTACCTCTTGGATTGGGCTGTTGATGAATGGTTCGGAGAGGGATGGCTTGCAAAAGAATGGCCAGTTGACAATTCAGTTGCCTTCAACAATATCATTGCGACTGTTATCCGCCGCAACCTTACAGATGGCTGTAAATGTCACTGCTCGACAGGGGGGTGCAGTCCGTTTACATGGATGTTGAAAGGGCACCCCTCACTTTCCTGGGACCGCGGATATCTCGATCATTTCTTGCAAGGGATATCGTCGTACTACAGTACGTGTGGCTCGGCGGTAACAATGCTGACGTACGCAGCAGCGATCAGATATTTGACATTTGAGGCCTTGGGCCTCACTCACACTTGTTGCGATCCACATTTTCTCACGTCTCAGCAGGGCGAATGGGTCGAAAGAGACGACGTGAGTATCATCGATGAAGAGCAAGCCACTCTTCTGGACTTACACGGGAAACTCGTGGCGGAGTTCGAGGAGAAAGCTCTCAGTTTCTTGGGGGATGAACCAGATAGCCCGCCCTTTCTTAGTTTCTGGTCCTCCTACTGGCTTGTGCGAATGCAGGAGGAACTAGAACTTCTTGACAGCGATGAGTTGACTGAAGAGGAGAGACGAGGCGCGGAAGATATTGGTGTCCGATGGTGTGCGCCACCTGAAGAGCAAGAGGAGGAGAAAACGAACCCGTACAGTAGGAACGACTTGGAGTATTATTTCTGTGAGCTTGATTTGATTTGCCCAGAGTACAAGGAACCTTGGCCAGCGGGACTGCATCGGGTAGCCGAGTTATAGACCCTGTCTTACTGAAGACTGGGAGGCTCGTGGAGATCCTTAACGTATGGGGACAGTATGAGGTCATTAAATTCAACAACAAGCAGGATGAAATAGAACCCTACACTTAAGAGGTTCGAGTTACGTACCTTATGTCAGAATAAATTCCTCGTTGGTCGGCCTCCGTGATCTTCGTCAACGTTAGTACGACTCTGGTGTATAGACGTGGAACCGTTACATTCGAGCAGTCGTAATAGGGTTTTGGTACAGCATCTACTTCACTGGCCCAGTTCGTGAAGCTCTTATTGCCTACTAGGTCCCCCTCTGGAAAACAATAGGCTGAAAGCTAGGTAGAATTCGAAGTCAACGTGATAAATTTGGCTTGAGCTTGCCTGCAAGCTGGCCCCCCCTGGACCTAAACAAAGCCAGTTTATTGAGGCTTGTTCGGCATGCCCGGCTGATTAGTACGTGATACGTCTCAGACAAGCCAATCCTGCGTTCTCAGAGATGAGAATGACCTATAGCCGCCAATCTCGTGCACTTATGGTTGGCACGGGTATCATTTTCAGTTGAACGATCACGGTGCTTGCTTATACTATGTTCCCCGACTTCAATAAGCTGGGGTAGGTTAGACATAAGACTTAGTTAGCGTAAGTGGGACGTGCTTTGGGAGCGAAGTCGAGATTGTGTGAATTCCATCCGATTTGCGTCTCATTACTTCTTTCAATTTCTTTTTCCTTATTTTTTTTTTTTGGTCACCACATGTGATTGTTTGAAGTTTCGTCTGTTTTCCCTTTTTGTTTGATGAATTTCTGAGATGTATAATGGCTACTACAGTACATGACACACACTTTCAGAAGCTGAAGATTTGCAATCATCTCACATCCATAACCCTTGACGGAATTTCTGTCTCTTGACCTACCCTTTCCATTTTACAGCTTGCATTGTGGTTACCTGTGTCGTCCATTCCTGTTGGCTGGACGGGATTGCTTTGTTCGTATCCCCACAATCAAGTGGAATCATAATCATTGGCGTTGTGGCAGAGTGGTCTAATGCGCAAGACTAGAAATCTTGTTCCTTCGGGAGCGTCTGTTCNCAGGCCAACGTCG
>MPGH01000084.1:299640-358839 GCA_001937105.1 Colletotrichum chlorophyti
TCAAAAGTCTCATAGGTGCCTTCGCACACGGGCGGAAGTTCTTCATCGTCGGGATTGGGCTCGTACCCTTCAGGATCTTGGCTCTGTATGAGGAACTGGAGCAATGTGTGTTAGCACTTGAGATTCAGGCCTCGACATTCTGCGCGGCTGGTTGAAACTTCTCACCTCTTGGAGATCCACGGCCCAGTCCGAGGTCCCACCAAAGTTGAGAGACTTGTATTTCTCTGTCCGCTTTGCTTTCGTGTCGTCGCTCATGTATGCCACCCACTCCGTACCTTGACACGCGGATGTTAGTCATGATGCGCCCGACATACAGCAGGTGACTGATTTCAAGCATACCTTCGTAGACCAGGTAGTCGGAGTCCGTATCATCTCTCCATTGCTTGATAGCACCGCCAGCCTCGATGATCTCGTTGATTTCGGCATTTGCCAGGTAGCCCCCTGTGCCGGTACAGCGACCAACCTTGGCCGGTGAGCTGAGGCGATCACCCAGGAAAGTACCTTCAGCTTTGATTAGCAACTTTGGTGGTTGTTGAGAACAGTGCGGCTGCTACTCACAATCTGGGCCGCGACAACTGGCACTGGACATTTTAAAGGAGCGTCCATAGCTGGAAACGCCGACAACTACCTTGTGAGAAGGAACTCCCGCTTTGGTGATCATGGCAAGAGAGTTGTACGTCTCGGTGTAGTTGACGTGACTCCGCAAGCAGCTTCCACTCGGGCATCCCGGGTTGGCCCACAAGCTACCAGCGTCCCATTGTCCTGAATAAGCAAAGTCAGTGAGACGGGCTCATGGGAGCGGATGGAGAATTCCTACCGTGAAGATCATAGGTCATATAAGTGATGTAGTCTAGGACCGGGGCCATGTCTTTGATAGGGAAGCCCTTGAGGTACCAGAATGACGCAGGAGCTGCGATAGACAGCGTCATGTCCTTGGGCATCTTCTGACGAACAAGTTTCAAAAACTCCAAGTAGTTCTTACCGTCATCCTTAGTGCCTTTAACACTGCCCTCAATGTCGTCTTGTCCAGGGTATTCCCAGTCGAAGTCCAGGCCGTTTAGCCCGTTGGACTTGGCAAATTCGACCACGCGGTCAGCGAAGAGCGCTCGATTTGCGGGTGAAACACTGGCGGCGAAGATGGGAGAAGTGTCGTATTCCGTTGAGAAGGACCAGCCACCAAAAGCGAGAATTTTCTTAGGGCCGGACTGCTTCTTGAAGTAATCCCATTGCTCTTTGGCCTCCTCAGGAATGACGACTTGGTAGTCCTTGGAGATCTCGCCAAACGAGAAGTGAATATGTGTGTATGAGTCGTCAATTCGCCCAACGTGCATGTTCAGACACTTTCGGTTGAAGTTCCATGCCTCAAAGTAGCCGACCTTTCGGAACGTGGACGGTGCCTCCTTGTTGTTGACAATTTCCATGCCGCAGTTGGAGACGCAACCGTGAACTCCCGGCTCCGCTGTGCCCGGGTTCCCGGTCTCGGACTTGGACACGGTACAGAAGTCCTTCGTTGTTCCGCACTGGCCCCATATGTTGCAGCATACGTTCAGGACGCAGGGGTTAAGGTCGGCAAGTTTTTCTCCATCCTTTGGCGGCTTGGTATCAAGGACCGTAGGGCCACAGACAGCGTTTGAGACCGGTGCAGGCATGGGTGGCTTGCCCTTGCTGACGCAGATACGGATGCCAGCCTGCAAGTTCTTGCAGCCACTCCAACCCCAAGTCTCCTTGTTGAACTCGTCGAGGTCTTTGAGCTCAAGACCGTTGCTGCTGGCAATGAGCTGGCAGTACTCGTCCGTTTGAACGGCATGAACAGCACAAGTGCCGTCTGAACTTGGCTTCGGGCGGATATCAGGGAGTGTACCCGAAGAGCAACAGACCGGCTGCCCGACTGCAAGCGTGGCACAGAGGTTCTCTTTTTTGTTGAACTGCATGAATGCGGTGGCACCGATGCCGCATCTGGAGGCCAGCGTCGCGCAGGTGTTACCGGAATCCACTCTGATTGTGCGACAATCGGCGCGAGGGCTCAGAAGGCTGGCGAAATAGGTTGAGCGCTCTGAGATGAGAGGAGCAGCCTCCTTTACAGACCAGACTTTGGTATCTTTCCAGTCGCTGGAGCCGTCGGCACCCGAGACGCAGACGGCGTCGTTCCACCCCTTGATGATACGTTGCACGCTAGAGAAGTCGGCGGTCGTGTCAGCAACAACGCCGAGAATGTTGCTAGAGCTGAAGTCCTTGCCGCAAACCTCAGCGGTCTTGCTTGTGCTGATACCGTCGGACTTGATGTGGTCAATGAACTTTTTCAGGACTGTGGACGCGGCTCTGCTGTTATCCATGCTGGAGCCTGAGTACACTCCGACAAGTGAGCCTTTGAAGAACCCAAGAATAACCTTGCGGTCGCAGTTGTCAGCGTCCCTCAGATACTCCTGGATCTTCTCGGCGGCAGTGATGACGTTGCGAGCCATCCCAGAGTCCTCGGACCCCCACCAGGACAACTGGGCAGTGGCCGAAGACTCAGTCGAGGCGCCGCACGAGGACTCGTCTCGACTAGTGAGTTCGGACTCCATAATTGGAGTTTTCCTGTCGTTTGAAAGCTCAGGGTTCGACTTCTCCGCATCAGGAGCCGTATAATTGGTTTGTTGAAGGAAGTTGAGTTTGGTGTCTGCGTCCCCCAAAGTGCAAGCGCGAATGGTGAGGTGCGTTTGGGGATCATCGATAGGGTTGTATAGGTTGAAGTCAAGGAGAATTGGCTGGTCGCAGACATCTAAGCGGGTGGTGTCGTGATAGAAGGTCCAGTTTCCCGGAGTCTTCCCCTTCTCGCACGCGGCAGGGCAAGGATTGGCTACGGAGACGAACTTCTCGGACAAATCCACCTCATCGGCTGAGCAGAGCTGCTGCAAGAGCAGTAACGGCACAAGTCTGAAGATGAGCCTCATGATGGGCCAAGTGACAAGTGCGACTTACAACGAGGTCAAAATTAGGGTGAAATTCGAAAAGAGTGACAAGATAAGTGAAGGGCCAAACTGAGAAATACGTAAAAGAATGGACGAGACAATGAAGCCTAACGAGTGTGTCTGCTGAAGACTCTGGGGAGAGGAGGTGAGTGCCAGTGATGCTGTCAACGGACGCAGTATTTGACCTTCAAGGCTGGTCCCGTATGCTTCACGATCAGGCGGCCGTCTGTCAGCCCGAGAAAACCCTTTCTGCATTTCGCTGCAATCGTAGGAGGCGAGAACTTTCTGGCTTCCAGGGGTCACAAAGCTAGCCAGGTCCAGACATGATTCCGTTGCCATCCTACGTTCCGGCTCTTTTCCAGCTGCCTAGCTGATGACTGACCTGGGGGCCGAGATTTCAGCGGCACATATCGACGCGAACGCACAACCCCGCCGGTTCAAGGTAACCATGTCCCTTGACCGCTTGAAGGATTGTGAGTTACCTGGAGTATGCTTATCTCCAGCCAGCCAATCCGAGTCACTAGATTCGCCTATTTGAGGCAAAGGTCTCAGCCTTGACGGATCATGATCCCGGAGTCTGGCGCGGGCCTGGCCGTCGCCGAAACGCAGGTACGGGGCACAACTTCCATGACCCCCAACTTCCAAACAAGGTCTAACCTAATGAGAAATTCCGCGCTCAATAAGCGCTAAGCAGTCTTTTCTTCGTCTTGTGATGGGCCCGTCTAATGTATCTTCTCCCTGATGTCTTAAAGTCACCTCCCCGATTCAGAAGTGTTGGCCGAGCATTGCGACTCTCTTAGAGGGCTTGGCAACAGCCTAGCCTCGCGGGGACCAGAACTTCAATTGCAACCTACCTCGGTATGGCGCCCGCAAGAATCTTATTAGCCGGGTAATCAAGTTCACATGGGCAAAGCAGTGATCGGAACAACGTAGCTATCCACGATCAGGGGTAAAAATCGCTGAGGCGACCAACCCCAAGTTGCCATATTCCTAAATCCCGATATGGGCCAGGAGTCGAGACCATTCGGGAGATTAGTTATTGTTATAGGCCCTTGAAACTCGCGTGTAAGTCAACTGGTCAGGCAGGCCGACGCGCGATGTTCAGTATTAGCCCCAGGGATGGGTTTTCCTTTTTTTTTTTTTTGGTGGTACGAGGACCGCATTGCTTCAACATGTGCCGCAGGCCCGGTGAACCAGAGAAACCGCTTCATGCCTCATGAGAGTTGAGTTTGTCCCAGTCAGTCTTCTTCTCTATTTTTCCATTTGCACCCTCTTTTTGACCATTTGATATTTCCCCGCTCGCTGGGAATACACTCTCTTTCTCTCCTGATCGTTCTCTTATTGTTTCTCGTTGTGTCACCTCCATATCGAACATGAGAAACTTCTTGAGCTGGGCCTTCTTGGTCCTAGGCCTACTGGCAGCTCGTGTCATTGCGGAGTCCGAGTGGGCACATGCCTGGGAACGTATCTATTTCTATGCTCATTATCGGATGGAGGAGGCAGCTCAAGGACACGATCCTGAAGGCAAAAACCTCATTGGCACCAAATGTAAGGGCAAGACTAGGGCGGGCGGACGCTGCAACTTCAATGAGGTGAGTATGATATTTATGTTCAGTGGGTCAGCTTAGACTTTGGTCTTGCACAGCGGCTGACGAAATACAGTTTATCAGCTTCATCAGTACCGGTAGAGTCGATTCGAACGTCTTCCTCGACGGCCTCAGCAGGGAGTTGGACCTTTCCAAGCCCGCAGAGGTCACCAGGGTCGCCAAATTAATTGCCGAGAGTGGCATTGCCGATGGAGATATTGAACCGAAAAGGGTCCAAGCAAGGCGCAATGGCTTCAACGGCCTCTACGACGACATGGCCAGGGCCTTCAGCAACTGCATGAAGGCAGCCAACGCAGAGGGAGCGGATCAGGCGATGAAGGAGAGAGTCCTCGCGTACAGCGTTCCCACCAAGAACATCCTTCTCACTGTGCACACCCTCCGCAACGGGGCTGCTCAGGAGAAGCTGCTCGAGGAGTTGAAGACGGCCTTCCCCGATGACAATCGGTATCCCGTGTACGATGTTCCAGCTACCGAAGAGAACCCCAAGCCCAACCCAGCAAAGTATGCGCCCATCAAGTGGCAAACCAAGCCAGTGACCGCCGGCGGGAGAACCTGGCAAGAGATTGACTGGCCCAAAACAATTTCCGCCAATCCGCACGTCAAGGGGAGTGCCCTTGAGCCAAAGATCAACGCCAGGAAAGCCATGTTTTGGGCTGACGACAGGAAATTGGTCACATTCGATCCCAAACACCCAAGGAGCAACGGAAATCACAAGTCTGTTGTTGACAAGATTGCTGAGATAGGACGAAAATGCTGGCCTGCATCTTAGGAGACGGTGCGTTGGACGTTCGCTGTAACGCCAATCTACACAGGATTTGCAAAACGCCCACGATCTTGTGATATTTTGTTTGGCCTTGGATGATTGGCGACAATGGTTTTACTACAACTGAATGTTTCGCTTGGGTTACATCTCGAGGCTCAGACTTGGACACCGTTTACACCGTTGTTTTCCTTTTTGTTAAATCTCTTTTGTTCACTTTAACTTTTCAAAACACTTCAATAACATTGGTTTGTTTCTTCTTCTACTATAACGCCTTTGATCATAAAATATTCACGTTGAAAGAGAGCATAGACAAGGGCTACACCGTGCTTCTTCGCACCATGAAAGTGGTTCATCTATGCGTATGCAATTATCCGACAACAATTAAATTCTCGCCACTGCTGTGTTGAGTACGTACTGCCCGGAGCCTAGCAACTTACTCAAAGAGGATTCAGTTCCGGGGCATGGGTTTGGCCTCATTAACGCTCTCTCATTCATATTCACAAGGCACCGTCGTTTGTTTGCTGATCTTTTAGTCCTTGACTGGTCTACAGAATTCATGATATCGCAATCCTCCATTCTCTCTTCCTGCTGTTCTCGACGATCCACCGACTTTGAACAGCAGCGATCCGTTACATTCAAGCAACACATCTTCTCGCTAGTCTTCCGCCTCTCGTGCAACCCTCTGTTTATTTTAACCGCTGGCCATCCTTGTCGCGATGGAATCTGCAGAGGCTTGGCCAGAGGCTCCTGGGTGGGGGGAGGAACAACCTGCACCTGCTTGGGGTTCTGATAAGTTTGGAGATCCCAAGTGGAAGAGATTCTCCGAGGACGATTGTCGTGCTGCTATTCGCGGCGAAAAGGTGCCAGATGACCTGGATATGTGTCCGTGGGTAACTCAACTTTGCGTTCTTCGTGGAATCCGTCATAATCACGGTTTTGCCACCGAACTGCGCAACATGCCCGGCCACCCCGAGTTCACTCGTGCCCTGAATGCCCGGCAAATTATGAGCAACATCATTCCTGAAATGATAGAAGCCGAGGAGTTCCCGTACTGCATCTGGTATCCCGACGTTGCAACAGAAGATACATACCGCGCACTCAACGACCGTTACCCGCAAATGCGCTACCAGATAGGGCGTGCATGTGCCGTGGCCGGTTACGCCGATTTCTATAAGCAACTCGACATCCTGCCCGAAGTTTCCATTGCTGAGGAAGCGAGGGAACATCAGAATAATACCGGCAGTAAGCAGATCTTTGACGACATTGTGCGTCAGCATGTCAGATGGGCTGTCATGGACGATTACACACGCTCGGTCAACCTTGAAAATCCGACGCCAGCAAGGTATGGCTTGAACGGAGACACGGCACTGCGGTCGACGCTGGAGCTCAAACGAATGTTTGAGAAACCGGGTTACACGTCCAGGTTCCAGGACGGAAAGTATCGCCCGGTCTCCGAGGTACTTTGCGGCAGGGAGCCTGCGCCCTTCTACTTCAACATCACCGAGGACTGGAACATTGACGAATTTGAATCAACACTGGACGATACTCGAGATGACTTTCCCAAAGTCCGAGCTGTTGAGGACACAAACACGTCGGAAATGCTCGAGCTCCTCTGGAATCCGCTGCCGAGGGACTTGCCGGAAGGCAACAAGGACATCCTCATCTTGATGGCTGCCTACCACGGCGACGTGGATAGATATCAAAGACTGAGGCGTCCCGGCCACTTTCTCAGCAAAGAACCTGTGTGCGTTATCCGCGGCATATACCACAATACCCTGTTCGCCAGATGGTGCTCGTCTCAACCAGAGCTGCAGGAGGATTACCGTTACCAAGCGGCGGTGAACGCCCGTTTCATCATGAACAACGACGTGTCACGCATCAATGAAGATACGCATCATTGGGCGCTACCGTACCAGATTTGGTACCCGGGCCGTGCCAGCGGCGCAACGTACCTGGAGCTTGCTCGGCGCAGACCCGAGATGAAGGAGGCAGCAGCTCGTGCGTGCATCGTCGCTGGCTACAAAAATGAATGGGACCAACTCGATGTTGAGCCTTCACGAGAGCTCTTTGCAGAGGCGAAGGCCAGCGTTAATCCGCATTACCTGGCGGACCTGCGCCGACGCTGTGCGGATCGGGGACTTGAAGAGTTTCAAACACACGACCCAACTCAGCCAAGCCGTCTGGTTCACCATACCAGCAACTACTTGGCGGAACCATCGGCTTCTTGCGTGTCCTCATCAGTGTCCACAGAAGACATACACGAGGGTTTCGAGTCATATGGAATCTACAACGGTTCTACAGTCAACGCAAGTACCATTAACCTCTTCGCATCTGTTCCTGAGCATCTGCGACCGACGGACAACTACAGCCTGGATCTTGAGGAACTTTACTACGAAATAGGCAACCAGCCGCCGTCAGAAGAAGAGGCGCACTCGAGAGCTTGGAGGCCATCCCATCTAAGGTATGGGCATGGGGCGGGGAAGCGGGTTCCATGGGGCCATCGAGGATGGGATGCCCGTACCAAGTGAAGCTTTAGTTATCCTAATTATTTCGAGCTCTGAACAAATACCGCATATGACTTGACTTCAAGTTCGACCACGACTAAGGCAAACCCTGCGGCCGATCCCGAATAACCGTACTTAGTTGCGGTGAAACTGTCTTGTGAGGCCACACGATGCCCTATAATCGCTCGCTGTAGCTACTGTAACGTTCGTGATCAAGACCCAATCGCGATGGTGCCAATTTTACCATCTCGGCAACGCAGATTTCTCACCTGCACGCGGATATTATGAGAGGCTCCTGGCCGCCACTTCACCCTCATCTGACCCGAGCCTGCATTCCTGCCTCGCTAATTGATTATTTCCTCGTGGTTGTATCGCAAAGATCAATATGGCGGGGGCGAACGAAAAAGGATCTTTTGTCCTGTATGACTGCGCCTCCGGGAAATCGTTAAGCTCCACCTTAGCCGAGAAAGTCAAATCCTCCCCAGGAAGTTCGATTCCACAACCGAACCTTAACTTGTCCCTGCAGTAGTCTCGGCCTAGCCTGGCTGGATAGCCAGGGTGGCGGCAACGGCTGTTCTCGAAAGTTGAGGAAACAGACCTTTCAAATGAACGAGATAAGCTAAAGATGCCTACCGTGGCAAAACGCTGAAAGACAGAAGCGGGAACATCGCATCGACAGGGCCTAATCCAAATCCTGCCCGTCTATATTCGATGGGCCCTGTAAGCGTGCCTGGATCTAGACAGGCCCCCCGAGAGTGGACGCCGGTGTTCAGCGATTTGATTTCCGCATCCGCGTTAAGCATCTTACGCTCCGCTGTGCCAAGGCGCCGAAATGATACAACCCTCAGGAGGGCCTCAGGAGGGGATGAAATTTTCGAGCCGTCCATGGCTTGTACGTGCGTGTTGCAATTCCACTGTCGAATCTAACCCCGATCTACCCATCGCGACTGAACTACTTATGGCCAGACTACCTTGGAACGGCATAACGACGTTCTGGCCCCCCCCCAGACCTTGACGCTAGTTGTCAACCGATGTCCTGCCTCCGGTCTTGTACAGACCTTGAGGTCCTACTATACTACTGGGGCCCTAAATGACATCGGTGTAACATTGAAGCCAGGGCTGGCTGGCTGGCTGAAGAATAGGCGGACGTTCAGTCACTGTGTGATCGGGATCTTTTTCAGCGAATGCAAGTGACCTTGCTAACATGGGATGGGAGAGCAAATGGATCACAATTGACCCATGATAAACTAGTTGTAATAGGAAGGAGCACTCTTGGTAGTTCAGAGCCGGACGATGCCGTGTTCCACGGTGTTCGAGAGCAGGCGTCTTAGTCGAGGTTTAGCCACGAAGGATTTTTTGCCGCACCGGCCGTCATTCACTGCAGTAAAATCGAGATTGTCTAGCCTACGAGATGGAACGGACTTGGAGAATCAATGCAAGTATATAGTGTCGCAGTCAGGCTTTCCATTTCAACCCAAGATCATCATCCATCCAGCAACCCTCCGCAGAAGGCTTCCAGCAGCCTGTCACTCTTTTCAAGCAGTCACTCTTTAACAGTCACTCTCTCTCCTTAGAAAAGATGGTCGCATCTTCCATTCCTTTCGCCCTTGTTGCAGGCCTTCTGGCCAATGGCCTGACCCCTGTGATGGCTGCTCCCGCCCCCGCTTCCCCTGCGGCCGAGGAGTTTGACATGAAGCTCATGGGCGATGTCCCAAGCTTCCCCTCGGATCCGAACACCACTCACTACTGCTCTTGGTGGTGGGACAATGATGGTTCGATCCCTTGCGCCAACATGCCTGGCGAATGGGGCATCTCTCTCGCGGACTTTCTTCGCTGGGTGAGTCAAATTTTTGTTCTGGATATGGCCACTCTTGTCATGCGAAGTCCTTGGGATGGAATGCTGACTCTGCTGCAGAACCCTTCGATTACCTCTACTTGCGGTAACTACATCACCAGCCGCTCGTACTGCGTCGAAGCCGCCGGTGAGCCTTCCCCCGGCCAGCCTGGGGCCTCTACCAGTACCCCTGCACCTGTCGCCACGCCTACGGCTCCGAGCAACGGCATCGAGACCCCCCAGCCCACCCAGCCGGGCATGGTCAGCAACTGTAACAAGTTCGACCTCGTCAAGACTGGGGATGGCTGCAGCTCGATTACCTCGCGCAATGGAATCACCTTTTCTCAACTCCTTGCCTGGAACTCCGGTGTTGGTTCCAACTGCGAGGGCCTCTGGGCCAACGTTAACGTCTGCGTTGGAGCCATCGGCAGCACTCCCGTTGTCACTCCCACGCCCACGCCCACCAAGCCCGCCAACGGCGTCACCACCCCCCAGCCTACCCAGCCTGGTATGGTGAGCAACTGCAACAAGTTCGACCTTGTGAAGACAGGCGACGGCTGCAGCACTGTGACTGCGCGTAACGGTATCACCTTCGCCCAGCTTCTCCAGTGGAATACTGGCGTCGGCTCCAACTGCGAGGGCCTCTGGGCCAACGTTAACGTCTGTGTTGGAACCATCGGCAGCACTCCCGTTGTCACTCCCACGCCCACGCCCACCAAGCCCGCCAATGGCGTTACTACCCCCCAGCCCACGCAGCCCGGCATGGTGAGCAACTGCAACAAGTTCTACCTCGCTAAGAGCGGTGACAGCTGTGACAAGATCGCCTCGTCCGGCGGCATCACCTTCGCCCAGCTCCTGGCGTGGAACTCGGGTGTCAAGAGTGACTGCACCGGTCTGTGGGCCAACACCAACGTCTGTGTCGGCGTCATCGGACAGACGACTACGCCGCCAAAGCCCACGTCGACCATCAAGGGCAACGGCGTCGCCACGCCTACGCCTATTCAGAACGGCATGGTCACCAACTGCAGGATCTTCCACTTTGTCAAGTCGGGTGAGACGTGCGATGTCATCTCCAAGGCCAGAGGCATCACCGTCGCCAACTTCATCAAGTGGAACCCCGCCGTTGGGAGCAACTGCGGCGGTCTTTGGGCCAACACTTACGCTTGCGTTGCTCTGATTTAAGAAGACGAGGGGTTGAGACTAGATGGTGGATTGGTTCAGAAAAGGGGCTAGGTTAATATGTATGAGTCTGCCAGCTTCTTCGTTTCTGTCTCGGTCTTTCTTTTTTATCAAATGAATAAGCCCAGATGGTAGAGCATAGTTTAATGAAGATAAAACGGTCCATGTATGCATTCTTGGTCAGACATGGCGCGGTAAACTTGGCCTAATAGTGGCTTCAAGTATACCCGAGAAACAAGTTATTGACCGAGATACGATTCTTCATTCTACAACTTGCAAGGCTGGCAACACACCCCAAATGCCGAGACTCGCGCGTTGAATTACAAAAGGCGACATCTGCAGACTACAAATGTGATTGGCCACTTGAGGCACAGCGTCATACACAGCCGCGGCTGACATGCAGCAAAACCAACCCCCACTGCCGACGACGATGTGTAGTGTTGCGTTATTTTCAACCAGCCTCATCCTGAACCCTATCTGATGCCCTTCAAGAATCTCCAGACAACTTTTATGATTCCGCATTACGCTATTCTAGTCCATAATTAATTTATAGCCAACAGGCTGGACAATGGATTACTTGCCGTACCCATCTCGTCCTGGCGCACCACCTATAGTCGTGCCTTATTTACCCGGCTTCAAGCTCGAACAGGATGAGGCATTCCGCGACTTCGGAAGTCGTATGGGGCTCGCCTCATCTGACGCAACATCACGGGATGAGCTGAGTTCCCGCCTGAAACTTAAATTGCATGTCGATGGACCGGCGCGTCAGATCGCTGCTCTGGTACAAGAGTGGCTGTTCTTCGGTCTGATCGATGCGCTCACAGATGAACCACTCAGCCGGGCTTCCTTCGTCCGGCAAGGTACGATCGACGGCAAAACCTGCGACATCATCGACGCCTCACCGGTCACCCAACTCATCAGTCGTCTTTCCCAGAGCTTCCGATCCGGAGAGTTGCCACAGGCTGTGCGTCTTTCTCTACTCGGCCGACTTGGGATCGCCAAGCGTGTGAGCGATTGCTTTGAGCTCGTCCGAGACAATGACAGCCCCAGCATGGCTGTTTTTCTGTCCATCAAGATCCTTATCGAGTTCCTCGTCCAGTTCCTGCAATCGGCAGCGGATGCCGAGGCTGGGCCACCCAGGTTCCCCATCCTTCTCGAGGTAAACAGACACGCGGTAAATCTCGGGTATGAACCACCGGTTGTGACTGCGTCTGACGTGGCTTCGATGTCGCCGCTTCCAGCCGTCATGGCGAAACGGATGCTGCAGAACGGTTGGTGCGAGCACCAGATCCTCGAGCTCACGTGCCGTGATTCATACATGGTCATGTATTATTTGTCCTCCATACGCAGAGACGAAGGAGTGTCGATCTCGCATAAGGACTGCACTGCATCAAACTGCAAAGCCTACGGCACTTCTGATGACACGTACCAGACACGGCATGTCGAACAAAATTGCTGTTGCGACTTCGTTGGGGTCGACGAGGGAAAGTTGACTGAATTGATAGCCAGAGGAGACATCCCGCTGGTATCGATACGAGAAAGCAAAAGCGGGCATGTTGAATTGAAACTTGTACCCCTTACGGGAAATGCTGAGTACACGGCGATTTCCCACGTCTGGGTCGACGGCCTCGGCAACAAGAAGTCGAACGCTTTGCCGCTATGCCAGCTCCGACGCCTCAACGAGGAGCTCAGATTGCACCGATCGTCGCCGTTTATGAAGCTGCCAACACCGGGTTTTCTGGGTCGGTCACACTTGCTTCGAGAGCCGGACGTGCTTTTTTGGATGGACACACTCTGTATACCAGTGAAGCACGAGCATGAAGCGCTTCGCAAGAGATCCATCGGTCAAATGGCTCTCATCTACTCGAGTGCTCAAACAACACTGGTCCTTGACCAGGAGCTACGAAATCTCAGTCAGCATGATGAAAACTTGGAGAGCGTTTGGGCACGGGCGCTGTCATCGAAGTGGAACAGCAGGTGCTGGACTCTCCAGGAAGGCCTTCTGGCACGGCAATGTGCCTTCCAGTTCAAAGACGCTGTTGTGAAGATCAATCCTGGCTCTGAAAATGACTTCTCAGCCCCGTTCAAGGCTATATGGAGAAACAGGGATAACTTCCCCAGAGTTTCTGAAGCTTTATGGCGCCTTCGGGGTCGTGATCTGCGATTCATCGAAGCGAAGAGCTGGGTCTTTTGGAACTGTACGATCCCCCCGGCAGTACATGTGCTTCGCGACAGATTACGTCGTGCTGTCACCGACCAGTCCCTCACAAGTACTCTCGGACTCACAATCAGAGACGACAGGGTAAAGCTCTCCAGGGAAGCTGCTTTCTCCCACTTTACTTGCGTCTGGAATGCCGTAGGGAAACGGTCGACGACGAAAGACGAGGACCTCCACGTCATCATTGCTAACCTCACAGACTTTAATGCCTTCCAGCTTCAAACGATCCCTAAGCTTAAGGATCGCACCAAGGTCATGTTGCAGTGCCTGGAGGCATTTCCCGCGCCGTTGATGTACAACCGCGGACAACGGCCCATGGCAGCAGAAGACCATCCCGACCGGTGGATACCAAAAGTTCCAGGCCCCGACGCCGTCAAGACGTCGTCTCATGCCGACTTCTGGGCTGCCCGGTACGTGCCGAACGGAGAACTCGTCACAGTATGGAGTCCGACACTGGGCCACTCTGGCGACGGCATCTACCTACTCGAATCCGGACTAGGAGGCATGACGGTGAATCATATAAGGATCAAAATACGAGATAAACAGAAGACGTGGCTTTGTTCCGTGGACTTCCATGTGCCGGACGGGGATAGGCTGCCTCGCGACGCGTCTCAGGCAGCGTACCTCATGTTGAAGCTCACCGGGACAGAAAGTGGAAAAGCAACTATCCAAGGAGGCAGGCTCGTACTAAAAAGGTACGCGGATAAGAACGAACACATTTTCAAAAGTAGGATGGACAAACTAGCCATCTGTCGCTTTGACTGCCCTTTATCCGGGACTTGCTACCTGCTGGACACCGATAAGGTAGGACAGTCGGAAATAGGTGTTGTCGAGTTGGAGCCGGTCCCAGATGAGCATGTAGTAGCAGTTCAATGCTGTAAGGCTTCTCCCTCACATACTTTATCTTACCGTTGTGATCGTGTCCGCTTACCATAGATAGCACCGACGCCTGATGTGGGAAAGATATACTCCTTGCGCAGCAGAGATTTATGTCTCAACTCACGGTCGTCCGAGTTCAGAGCCAACATCCTCCCCCATACCTGGCAGCTCTTTCCCATGTCTCTAATCCCGCTGTACTACCTTTGGCTCAGAGACGTCACAAAATGGTCGGACTTGTGGTACGCTTTCTTCGTTCTGTGTCTGACATTGGTTTGGCTGCCCCTGTCTTTCATGTTTATCGAGAGGCGCAAGAGAGAAAAGTCGTTTCAGGCATGGCTCAGAACTCAACGAGAAGACTGGGCACCAATGGAAAAGGTGGCATGAGCCTGATTTGACAGTCACCGGGGAAATATTACGGACAAAAATGAATGAATGATATCGGTCGGAGTTCAATCATCGCTTGGCTTCGGTGTCCGTCTTTGAGTAAAGCTTAGTTGATTTACAAACGCAGTCGATATTGTATAGAATATGATCACTACTGTCTGACCTGAAACTCGTTGACGGGAAACCACGAGGAACTCGCTATGTGACGAAAGCAAAGAGTAATTTTTAAATCGATCGTGATTGGCGGCACATGCGGAAGGCGGTTCGACACCACAAACTGGTTGACGTTGAAATGGTTCGAAGCCCACTTGACAACTTCCGTGCACCACAAATTGCCTTAACCGGCAGGATAGCTTCGGGATTTTCATATCGAGCAACGGGCAGTACGTCCATTATGCCGCGACCTTGTGTACTACTGCGATCTCGAGCGGACGTCGATGGGGTGGAGATGGTCCAAAACACTGGAGCATTGCAAAGCTAATATCCTGCAATATTCTCTATCGCCTCGGCCTACAGGAACAATAGCAGCAAGAAAAACAGTTACACGGCAGATATGACAACGGGGCCAGCAACAAGGCTTATGCCTGCGTGCTAGCGTCGGGAACGCAGATTAACCACGATGGCATATGCAGCCCTAATCTTCTAGGCGGTCATAAGGAGTCGGTATTTAACGGAATCCCCGTACGCTGTAGGGATTGCGTCAAGAGGTCATGTGTTGGCTGACGGGTCTCACATCCACGGTGTGTGCTGTCGCGGGGACGGCATTGGCTGACTTCCAAAGACTCGGCGCCTTCCACGTGCTGATCAGCCTGTCCAGACAAGCCGAACGGCCGCTCCTCCACGCAAATCGCGGTGTGACACGAAGCGACCTTGACCTCGTTTTTGCCGTCTTAACTTTTGTTCGTCTGTGGTCCCGGAACGGCGAGTTTAAACATCCAGGAATGTGGTTAGGCGGAGTATGACAGCTCACAGCGATCTGGGAAGAAGCAAAAAAAAAAAAAGAAATAAAAAGGAAGAGGCCCGCTGAGAGATTCGGCGCAGAATGCGCGGGATCCACGGCGACCTGCTACACTTGATAGGCGGGAGGAAGACGGGAGTGGACGCACGGTGGACATAGGGCGGCGGAGCGAATAGAGAGTCAAAATCTAGAGAAAGAAACGTGATTGACTGACAAATCTGACGTGCATGAGACGAGCGCTCCGCAGGTGGCCAGGAGCGGGATGGAGAGGTATTCTGGTTTCAACACCGGCGTCATCAAGGGGCGGATATGCGGCTGTGGCCTGTAGTACAGGATTAACGTGATACCGGACTGGCGGCACGGAATGGCTAGATCGGTCCGGCTGGGTGGTAAGAGGCTATCTTAGAGGCCTGAAATCCGACTGATTCGTTGGCCAAAATAAAAAGAGGGCATAGCGATCGGTAGAGCAGGTATTTTGATATCGTCAGACGGCGCTTGATCCTGAGAGTGTATTGGACGCTGTGCGCCGCCCAGTTGGTTCACACTACGTGCTGGGCTGGAGCTGAGAAACACACAGCCTCCCACGGGCCGTAGTGAACAACGTCAAGGCGAGACTGGGGCATACTTGTGGCAGATGGGGTATTCTAAAATGGCAACCAGAGCGGCGGTTTTGTTAGTGGCGGATGCGGAAAGGACGGCGGTGCTGTTGACGACGCTGAAGAATGCGAAGCACATGGTAGACAATACACGTTGGTGGGAAGGCTTGTGATGGGGATGAGATGGCGTTGTGTGGTTCTGAGGTGTGGTTGGGCTTCCGGGGGGGAGCGGCTCGGTAGTCGACGATTGGCTCCAGGGGTCGGTGGGTTTGGCGATGAGGATGAAAATCCGATGGTGAAGCATGGCTGCATGGTGTGTGGTGTGGGTTGATGCTGGTTGGGCTGACGGGGGGTTGGTTGGGCCCTGTGATGTGTTGGCATGGCGTGCGTAGCTCTCGTGGACGACGCAGATTGGATGGCGGACGACAGGGGATACCCTCACTAGATGTATGCGGTGGCTCTGAACAGCAGACATTAACGCGCTTTCTGGGCCCCAAACGGGGGTTCACTGCTCGGGAGGGCATGCTGCAGGACATCCATCTCATGTAAAACAAGAGAACCAAAGGCCTCCAAGCAGGCCGTACGGATGCTGTGTCATATGCATGCCAACTCATACAGGCGGATAGAAGCAGAGGCAATTTTCGTCCCCGCCCTCCAAGCCCCAGTTACCCTTGGTTTTCGATGCGTTGTTATCCGGGCTGGTTGCCTTGTTGGTACTCGACATGTATGGATGGCCGTGGCTGTTGTCGCTGCTGCAGCTGTTGCCCGTCGGTGAAGCATGGCTTGCCTGAGTTGTTGAGGGACAAAATGAGGTGAGAGACGGCGAGGCGAAAGAGGATGGACTAGATGACAGGGTAGGTTGTTTGTACACAGAATGCACTCTCGCAGACCGCTTTTCCTCTCGTTCAAGTGCATCAACGGGAATGCAGACAGATGGGGTCAGCAGAGCACCGTAATCTGCCAAAGAGTCAATGCTCAGATGGACGAACCATCTCCGTGTCCACGGCGATGCATGGTTGGTGGATATGTGGAAGGCCAATGATAATTAACACCGTATTCCGAGAATGACAGCCGTGTCCGGCGGGCGTGGTGGGCAGACGCTGCCCCAGGGCGGTGGTATCTGTCGTGCAACGGTGAATGAGGCGACGAGGCCATCAGCTCGTTGTTTGTGGGAGGCAGTCCAAGGGAAGCAGTGCACTGTAAGACCAGTTGGTGTTGACGATGCAGCAAATGAGCATGCGGGAGGAGATGACGATGTCATGCAGTCGTTTTGGTTGGCCGTGTGTTGGTCTGGTAACCCCAGGAACTGGTCAGTAGCGGTGATTGAAACAACAACAAGAGCAGCTCGGAGGTGATGGATGGCCTGTCTAATCTCTTTTTGTTATTGTATTCGTTTTTTTTTTCTTTAACACTACTGTGGTGGTGACAATCACAGATTCGACCAACTCCAGAACATCAACGTACCTTGCTTCGGTAGGGCTGCGATCTGCGCTTGTATGATCCGGGTGTTTGGCTGTGAGATGTTCATGTGAGCGTTGTTGCAGTCTTGTCGTCTCATACCTCTCCCCCCCTCCTTCCTTCCGTCTTTTCTTCCCCGCGGGGCTTTGTGAGGTGGCGGCGCAGGTCCAGGTGCAATACGGGAGACGGGGGATGATTACCTTAGTGAGGCTTGCCCCGTCTGTGCCTTTTTGGGCCCGTTCGGTCTAGGTCCGTACTTTCCGTGCCCTTAAGCCGTTTCCCCACGCTGCTTTTCTCGCCTCAGTGCCGCTCTAACATTACGGAAGGTGGTACCTTACCTTAAGGTCGAGTTCGTGTGGAATCTACGATTGTTACTCGCTCAGTACCGTACGGATCAATAACAGGATTTATTTCATTGTGAAAAGCCCTTATTATTCTTTTCCATAAACAATTCACCAAGTACTACCAGAAACACTTCGTGCTTCGAAGTGGCAGGAAATACCCAAGGTAAGTGAGATACGTTCGGGAGGAAGATCTCGCACCTGCCTCGATGAGCCGTCTCAACGGGCGAGCTAACTTCCCATTATCTACCTAGGTGGCCATGTCGTGTGTACCCGGCGTTGAGTGAAATGTCGCTCATTCACGTACGTAAAGTACCCATCCTAGAGGTACCTCACCGACCTAGACGGGGATGGACTCCGTACTGAAAAGGTAGGTACCGCGTTCTGCCGCTAGTACTTCGTCACGGGTACCTTCCTTGGCCCAACTCATCGTGTTGTTGTGCCTGGCCTTCCTTGTTGCTGTGCCTTCCTTCGCCTTACAACCCCCTGCCTTCCCTGTCCCGTTCTTTTCTTCCGAAATACCTTAAACGCCAATTGTGACCAGACCTCTGGGTGCTCTGCTCGGATTTCAATCGTTTTTTTTCCTCTCTTGAAATTTCTCCTTCAGTGGCATGAATCTAGCATTTTGAACTTCCTTTCGTCTACTAACCAACGTCCGCGCCACGAACGTACCAAACCTTCATTTCCTTCCTCAGTCCCTCCTGGCACGGGCAGTTAGCTACTCACTGAGTCCACGTCTGCCCCGCAACAGCGTCAACCGTATCGTATCCACCTTTCGTCCCAACTTCGATCGTCTTGTCGGCAGCGCAAGCACTGGTCCCAACGAGATCGGCTGATCGCGACAGCACAGCTTCCAGCTTAACAAGAAGCTGTTGCTGAGGCTCGTCGCTCTTCTTTCAACCTTCCTCAACCCATGGTTGCACTATGATTTCCATGCAGCGGTCCCTTTCCTCGCCTGTTCGCATAGTATCTGCCCGTACGTTGCGCGCACACCTAACCCATTCTGTCCCCATGAGCTTCCGCCCCTCCATCTTGCCCGTTCATCGACTGACTTCTGTCGCTCGCTGGTCATAGCCGCTCCTCAAGATGGCGCGAACCTGCCCCGATCACCGACTCCTCCCTCCGAAACCTACAATACCTCATTTAGGTCTCGTCGCCAAAGGACTCCAAGCCCGACCCTAAGTACAGAAGCCGTGATCTTACCCGTCCGCCGTGGCGAAGAAGTACCAAGGAGGCCAACCTCGTATCAGAAGCCCGTGATTGCCCAAGCGAACACACCGAATGCTACATCTCCAACCAAGACCACCATAGACCCTGACACCGAAAATATTGCCGCGCATGCGGCTGCGCTTGCGACCGAACAGACACCTTCGCCCTCGCTGCCTCAAGCTTTGCTCCCAGACCCTTCGATGTATACGAACCCCCACATGGCTCCTGAGCCTGATACCACCACCTTGGAGGAGCTTGCTCATTTGGTCAGGCTAGCCAAGTACCAGGAGCGCAAGCGCGCGACCACGAGGATACGTCTCCAGAGAAATCTCATCTCCACGGCACTTTCTGCCCGGTTGAACCGCTGTGGTGATATTGCCCGGAAGAATTTGGTTGATTGCTTCCGTACAGATGACAAAAAGACGTTTACCTCTCTCTTCAACGCCATCCACGACGTACGCAAGAGTTGCGATGAATTGCGACGCTTCGCCCTTTTGGAACCTGAGATGGACTCTCTCCAATCACCAGCGTTGATATCCTCTGAAAGTCTGGAAACACCCCCTAGTTCGTCTTCGGGCTCCAAGTCCCTAGGCTCCATAACCCCTTTTTTCTCTGAGCTCCCAGCTTCGATCCGAGAAATCTTCTTAAACTTCCTGACCCAGATCAGGACTAATCCCGATTACCTCGCCACAAGGCTTTCTTCTCTAACCCCGACAGAATTAAGTGCCTTCACCAGCTTTCACCAGGGACTGGAGCCTGTAGAGTCCGTCCTGCCCTACCACGGCCGCTCTACCGCCCGAGGTCATGCCGGTTCAAGTAGTCGGGCCCCTGCCCATTTACCTACCTCCGTCGAGCGTCTTCTATCTTTTCAGCGACACGATCCACTTTCGGCTTTGATCCATACTTGCTTCGCCAACTCTGCTGGACCCGATAGCGCTGAGGACCGAAGACGGACCGAGATCTGGGGCACAGCTTTGGCCAGGCTTATCACGGAATCCAAATCCAGCAGCGAGACCATGCTGATATCAGTCCTCAATATCTGGACCGCCATGCGTGACTGGTCTGGAAAATCCAACATGGAATGGTATCTAATGAAGATTCTTGAGGATGGTGCTTTCCTGTTGGACAAGGCCGAGGACCAGCATGGAACCAGGTTTAACCTCGCCGACTGGACAGCCAAGGACAGCATCGCGGCCGAGGAGTTCTATGATCGGGCCGTCAATGATCTTTTTGAGATCATCGATGACGAGGACGCAACCGGCATCCCCGAGGGCTTGATCGAGCTCGGCAATGCCATTTTGAAAAAGCTGGACAGCAAACTTGTTGACGGTACACGGAATTGGTTTGTTTACAAGTGGCTTTTCTCCGTCTTCCTCCTTGGCGTTATCATCCACCCGGAAAGCCATGGACTCATGGGAGATTATCACATTACAGAATATGGGCGCCAAAAGATCCTCAAACAGGTCGCCATGAGAGCACAGCAGCTGGTTGTTGAGATGACGTGGAACAAAAAGGGGTCCGTTTCGACACCGCCCAAGGTCAAGCAACACGTTGAAAGCATTTTGAACCGGTTCAAACGATCTCGATCCCAGCGACCACTGGCCAAGCTGCTGCCCGCTCGCTCCATCACCTCCTTGCGAGAGACTGTTGAGGTCCATCCCTATTTGGTCATGAGCCCGGCTGACCTGGTTACGTTGGTTAACGCACTATTCCCTGAGCGACGGCCCATGTCGCAATCCAGCGGTCTGAGGTCCGGAGCTCCTTCCATTTCTGGCTTTTCTACTATTTCGCAGCCCATCTCAGTGGGCGGAAGCCGAAACAACTTTGAGACTGCGTCCATCCTCAGTACCAGTGCATCCTCAGTTCTCAGTGACGCGACAACATCTAGGGAGACTTCTGTGGATGATCAAAGGACGGGCTCTCCTTCGCGGTACTCGCCGCCGGTTCTGGATCCTCTCGCTCAGCGACGTCTGAGCAATTACGAGGATGACGGTTACCGCCTTCGGTTTGCACTACGAGAAATGAGTGCACAAATTGGAATGGACGTTGTTCAAGGCTCTTGTCATCCGTGTGCGGAACGATGGGCTGTACTCTTCATATCTGCAGACGGCAACAGCTTGTCAAGCCAGATGACCTATGACCCCGACGACGAGGTTGAGGAAGAAGAGAACTCTTCGACAAGCGATACCGACGATGAAGAGAATGACGAAAAGCCGGAGCTGGACAAGGACTACCATCAACTGAGGGATTCAATTCTGAGGTTGGTCGAGGATTACGAAATCCCACAGAGCAATGAACCGTTAGGCAGTCGCGCACAGTTCAGCAACAGAGCTACCGGCATCAGAAAGTACCGGTCAAAGAACAAAATAATCACTGCCGAGAAATCGACACCGAGTAGGAACCCTTATCGTAAGCGCGACGGCGAGGCTCCAGCCGGCCTGGTGCAGGATGACTCCCACGCCCAGGATGTCTCATCGATTAGAGATGCAGAGAAAACCGGAGGAGATGAAGCCGCGGAGCCGCCATCCGTTCTCATCGCCATGCTGACCGCTGCTTCTGCCCAGTCACGGGCGCAAGCAGACTATGTTTCTGCCCATCTTTATTGGAAGACGTTGCAACAACTGAACGCTCTCAGCTCAGAGTCGTTACGGCGGAATGGATTCGCGATTCTGTTGAACATCTTCTCCCGCGGACCACGAGACTCCATCCGCCGTTGTGCTTCCGCCATTGAGGAATACGACGCCTGGCTAGTCTGGCTTAAACAAAGTCAGGAGCGACATGAAGGTCTCATTGACACAATGATGAAGCGTCTACGTGCACTCCGCGATAAAATGTGGTACGTGACCGACGTCCGCAATTCAGCGCCGTACGAACAGAGTCGCAACATCTGCGCTGCCCTCAAAACCATGGGCATGCCTCGGCGATACAACTCATATCAGCGGAATCGCGCCCATCTTGCTCGAGGGCCTGCGTCTAGCTATCTGTACCGCACCGAGACACAGATTATGGACCTTCTCGCAGCATCGGAAGAGCAAGGAGGTCCCAACAAGTTGAGCGACGACCAGGCAGATAAAACATCACGCTGGCTTCAACAGGCAGGCGTGGAGAATTTCTGTTGCGGAGAGGAGAGAATACACCGGTTCTGTTGCGAGGTCGACACTTGCATTTCGAAACTGATTGGCGAGTCGATCATGGACGGTCCGGTATTGTGGTCTAGCGAGCTCTATCAACGAGACAGGCGGAACCTGGAGACTAACAGAGGGCCTCGAGAACGAGACCATCAGTTTGATGATGCCGCCAGTGTCATGAGCGACCCCGATCGAAGGCTCATGTCTCTTGGTCGGCCCAATTCTATACGGGACCTCCGGGCCATGTCGGCTCACAATTCGAGCCAACAATCATTCGATTCCGGTAGCTACCGATTCTCGAAGGCTAGTACAGTCTTGTCCGATATCATTGACGGACAGGACTACTTTGGCGTCTCATCGCCCGTTCATACTATCGATTCAAGTTCCACGTTTTGGTCGCCTTTCCAGTCGGCAATATCCCCAAGTTCGGCTACGTCCCGAGCTCAGTCCCCGACAACTAGCCTGTCGAATCTCTCTGGTGTATTTCAACAACATCACCTGCACCCGCCAGGATCGCATGCGAGCCACTTCTCGGGCAGAACAGGCACTTCTGCGTCGTCAAACGAGACAATTCATCAACGTTTGTCAGAAGAGAAAACTCGCTTCCTCAATGATTTACGCCAGACCTTGGTTAGTCTCTTGCTTTCTGATCTAGGCACCCTAGTCTTTTCTCGAGGCTCGGAGACAGACGACTGGTTTTCCACTCTGGGTCAAGAATGCATCGAGAGGCGCGATGCCCTCGACAGACGCGCGCGCAGATCGGCCAAGCTGGGCAAGATACCATTGAGGCCTCGTGTCATTGAGAAGAAGAAGAGCTTCGGAAACTTGCGAGGCGCTGGCGAGACGGACAGGAATTCCGAGACAAGGAACTCTGAGACAACGGAGTCAACCAGCGCACCTGGAAACGATAGCTCAGCGACAAGCGACAACGTCTCTGCTCGATCCAAAACCATTCAGAAGGACCCGACGCCCGAATTTCCCTTCAAAAAGGCATTCCAGCGCTTACTTCGCATGTTCAGCGTCCATCCAAACCCGCACGCCAAACTTGGCGCTTTACATGAATTAGAACAACTCATCGTGGCATCCCTGGCTACTAGCTCGAAAAAGTCGAGGCTTGGTTGGAATCGGTCGGAGAGCAGGTCAGCCCAAGGCGATGAACCCACTAGCACTGGCCGTTCGAATCCTTTAGAAGAGGCGATCGACAACGTCAGGGGTAGGCGCTCGCATGCGCTTTCACAGTTACCTCTCACATCGCCACCAGCCGCCGGATCCCATCAAATGCGTCCCGGAAATTACGAGTCCCGCACTGGGGGTTCCTACAATCCTGCGACCACGGATGCCATCACGAACGTGCTCCGAACGCTATTCCGGGATGCATCCATTCGACCAAAGACGCTTTTCCGAGATCTGCAGTTCATTGCAGCATTCACCAACCCAACCATCCTTGATAATACTGACAAAGGCACGGCGTTCTGGGATACAGGCCTAGCGGCATTGAGTCTCAAGCAAGAAGTGTGTCGCACCATGATTGAGGTAGCAGATGAGGTCCAAGGCATGTACACGCATACACGGAAGGCGACCAGCGACCTGCCAACGCAGGATTCAGAGCGACTGGACACGGACTCGCCACCTCCTGCCACAGCCGCCTACAGTCTGGCACAGGCAGGCAAGATGTGGACTATCACGGCCAAAGAGGGACTTCCAACGGCTCAACGGGAGCTGGCGATCTTCTACCTTTCCAATCCCGAGCTTGTGGAGCGAACGACATTACCGCTCTCCAAGCCGCGTGAGGTGTTCAAGCAGGCTGTTATGGACAAATACGCCGGCACCTCTGGGCGTACTGGCTCCAATACCAGGCTCTACGCTGGAGACAGGAACCGCGCGTCTGGTGGCCCGTCTGTTCTTGGCGGTACCATTGGGTCTCAACATCCGGGTCAGGACTCAAGCTCCAAGGATGGAGACGTTCGCAGCGACCCAGCGCTCATGTGTGTGGCCGTTCACTTCTTCCGAGCAGCAGAACAAGGAGGAGACGAGCTCGCGACGTCATTTCTGAGCCAGAACGAGTTCCATGCCATGGGCTAAGATCGTCTGGTTTAGGTATCTACCTGATCTGTCGCCATTTCAACTGAACGTTCACAAGTCACGCCAGGGGCGTGACTTGGACGTTGATTTATTTTTAATATTTGATGGTCTTACTTGAACATCGAGCTAGTAGACGCTTACTCCTATATTCATGGCATATATACATCGAGCATCATACACCTTATGGGAGGTCTTTCTTGGATCAAGTGTCATTGATCAACAAGAGGGTAGCCGGACATGGTTTGTTCCGTCTTAAAGTCCCTAAAGAGGACACTCTGCGTAGACAAAGACGGGGAACATTGTTTGATAGCGGGCACACTGGTTTACTTGGGAGGATATACCACTTCATGTTTTTTCTACGATCATGACTGGCTGGGAAATGATACACGAGAACTGGAAATTAATATAGACTATTATTACCTGCGCAAATGACAATGCTTTCTATGGGCAATGGCTTGGACGATAGCCTCCTCGCTGCTCGGCTCTCGTTATGCACTTGAC
The DNA here is from genome assembly GCA_001937105.1 of Colletotrichum chlorophyti. NCBI lineage: Eukaryota > Fungi > Ascomycota > Sordariomycetes > Glomerellales > Glomerellaceae > Colletotrichum > Colletotrichum chlorophyti. The sequence continues at coordinate 324,233 of MPGH01000084.1, forward strand.
ACAGCTGCAGACCTATGGCACTATATGAAGCTCGGTATGGGCAGTGGCACGACAACGTCACGTAGTATGTAAAATTTGAGTACACTCATGTCGAATAGATATTGTATTTTCTGCCTCTCTCGAGAACACATGCATGAATGTCAAAGTAAAGACAATGAATCAGATAAGCATTAGCTCACATCGTCTTCGACCAAAGCCGGATCCCCCAAAAGCCCAAAGAACACTCATGTGCTTCTCCATAGTGCACTGCCTGGCCCATGCGGACGCAATGGATGCTGTTCTGTTTTTTCAACTCCTAAACGCCCTCTTCGCCCCCGTTTTCCCAATCCGCTCGTATTGACGTCAATCGTTTCTAAGTTCGATGACACCTCCCGGGCCAAACCTTTATGACCATGAAACCCAAGATTGTTTGGGAGAAGTACCGTCACCAAATCGTGTGGATAAAATAGAAAGATAAAACCAGACGCGTTGGATCCAGTTACTGCCCTCTTCCGAAGCGAATGTCAAAGTCCTTGAGCACGCTCATGATACTCGCCGCCTCAACCTCGATGGGCAGGCGAGAAGGGGAGGGCAGCGTCTGGCCCGGCTTGGGCGCGGCGCGGAGCTTGGGCAGCCATGATCCGATGTCGTCGGCGGCCTTTTCAAAGTTTCGGTGGCTGGCCAGGGTCTGGTAGGCCTCGGCGCAGCTGAGACTCAGGCCGAGCTTGCCCTTGACGGGCAGGCGGGGCGGGGCCGGGGACTCGGACTTGCAGCATCCGCCTCCGGGGCCGCCACCGCCGCAGCAGCCGCCGCCGCCACCAGCGGCACCCGTGCTACCGCCGTTCCGCTCAAAGTTGGCGGACAACGCGCGGCAGAAGAGGCCGGACTTGGGATCCGCAAGACACTGAGCACAGGATCCAGGACCCTTGGGGCCGCAACCGCTGGATGCGGGGGCAGCGGGTTGAGTGGTCTGGGTACGAGGGCGGAGCTTCACGGCGCCATCGGCATCCACTTCAATTGGCATGGGCGGGGGCACGGCATCGTTCTCTGACGGAGGAGGCGTTTGGATTTGTTGCTGAGAGTAAGCAGGGGGGGGTCCGTAAGGGAAGGTGGCGGGAGCTCCGAGGGACATCGAGGTCTCGGCGCAAAGACAATATGTGCCATCCTTGCAGAAGCCACAGGAGTCCTTCAGAGGGACCGGGGGTAGCTGGGGTTGAGGCTGCATGAGGGAGAAGTTGGATTGCTGCTGCTGCACAGGTGCCTTCTTTGAGAACATGGCAGTAAAGTCGATCTCGGTCTCCTCCTCTGGAGGGGTAGGCTCGGCACGGTGACGTTTCTCAGTAGAGGTCACAGCGGAAGGAGATGCCGCTCGCTTCAAGTCTGAGATAATAGCGCTCCTGAATGTCTCCTCAAGGCATTCGCAGCGGCCTCCGAGAGAGCACTTCCCACATCCAGTCACCGTCTCGGAGAGGATGTCGTTAGCGCAAGCGCAGCCGTCAGGGCCGCATGATCCGCAACCAAACGGGGCAGGAGAGTCATCCATATGAGTTGAATCCTGGGGGGAGACGATCTGGGAGATGGAAAACGGCTGATTTGAGTGGCCGATGGACGGAGTAGGAGGGTCATTGTGGGTCATGTGCGAATCCCGGCGAGTCGGGGACGGCCTCTGGGCTGGGGCCTGCTCGCTCCAGCGTCTCCTTTGGCCTTCGAGTTCGGTCTCGGCCTTGACACGGTCCTTGCGTTCGCGGTCCAGGAGGTTCTCGAGGACGAGACAGCGAGACTTGAAAGACTGGAGTTCCATCTCGAGACCGTGAACTCTGTCCTTCAGGTCCTTTTCGGTCTTTTCGTGCAGCTCACGTTGTTCGTCCAGCTGCTCCTCCAGCTCGCCGACCCTGGCAGCCCGGCGCTCTCGGAATGCACGCTGAGCGGCTCGGTTCTGTGCTTTGCGCTTGGTGGGTGGCGTGTCGGTGGCGGGCTTCCTGCCGGGCTTCGGCCTCGGAGGAATGACCCATTCCTTGGTTGTCATGGACATCTTGGGCGCCTCGACGACGGGCGAAGGGCTGATGACGGAAGCCATGGACATTTTGTTCAGGACCTGTGGAGGCCTAACTGATATGGGCTGTGCGGCGTTCGGTCTGATAGCGGGTAGCTGCTGCGGGGCGTGGGAGGCATTTGTCGGACCGCTCGCGGTTGGAGTTGGTGCGCCAGCGGTCGACGTCGGGGACGCGGCGGAGACGGGCGTCGACACGACCGAGTTGGAACGGGATGCTGCGTAAGCGCTTTGAGTATCGCTCGGAGGCGAAGTTGCGCAAGAAAAGGTCGAGGAGGGATGAGAGGTTGAGGAGGAAACAGAAGTGGAAGTGGAAGTGGAAGTGGAAACAGCTGATGCAGCCATCATGAAAGGACGAACGAGCAGGGATCCGCAGGCGGGGTTCGGTATTGACGCTCATTCGCCGGAGATCGGATGCATGTAGCGTGACCAGCTTTGCCAGCTGGCGAAGGTGCAGGTTGCAGATGCCTGCCAGGTGGTAAATCCGAGTGTATGGTTCGGCGGTTGTGTTGGCTCGGCTCAAAAGGGAATGAATGAGACGGGCCTGACACTTTTTTGTCTTGTTCAGAAAGAAGTGATGTAATGGAGAATGTGAGAATTTGAGCAGCAGAATCGTTCTCGGTTACTTGTTTTGTTCTTCTTTCTCCTTTGAACACCAGTATAGAGCTGGGCCGAAATCGGTGCGGTGTGATGATCGTATTGCTGATGTAGTTACGTAGCAAAGGTGATCAGGGCTGATGCCGAGCAGGTTCGGGCAGATCCCCTGACAACAACTGCAAAGCTGATAGGTTTGGAGGTGCGTTTGTGGTGATGCACCTAATGGGTTTCTGGTGTGGTGTGGGCTGGGCCTATAGCGTGGTTGAGACGGATATCGGCCACGAAATGGATGGATGAGTTGGCTATCTTTGAGCAACTGTGTAAGTGTGTAAGTGGGCGATGTCGATGAGATGAAAAGAACAGAAGAAGGTGAATAAAGATCAAGTTCCAAGTATCTCCTGTTTCTCCCGGAAGTTCGGAAAAATAAATAAATTGGTGAATCAGGAAGCAGAGGTGTGAGTTGCTTTGGTGGGAAGGAAGCGAAGTGCGAGTGGGAGTGCACGTGGAATAAGAGCAGAGGGGAGGAGGGGGAGGGGATTGGAGGGAGGGATGCAACAACGGGCTGGAGGTCGGGGTGAGAGGGGATGCGAGATTGAAAAAGGAATTTTTTGATCTGATTGATAAGATTACCTTGCTCGTAAGGCCCCCACTCAGGGCCTGGCGCTAGTGCGTGTTTTTTCCACAACGTTTTCTCACCTCACCAGCGGTTCCCGGGCATCCTGGAGGTACTGTAGGTACTTAATCACCTCATCCATCCTGAACCGATCCCGAACCGGGCGAGCTACACGACATACCATAACACCGTATGTTCATGTTCATGACATGACTGGGTTGGGTCCGGGACTGTCTCTGTCCATATTATTGTGTGCATCTCCGAGTAAGCTATGTGCAGAACTACCCGAGATTCTTGTGCACAAACCAGTTGTCATGCAGGGCATGAGAGGAATCGTTCGATGGCACAAACTCCATCCCGGCTGCGATTTCGGATCCCGTCATGTTTTCGTTGCCTCCTCCCCCCTGACCCCGGACAAAGTGGCTCAGCCCGACTTCACCCACACAGCCAGATGCATCGCCGCCGTGATTGACCATCCGGTCCACCGATGATCACCTTTTCATGGCGTAAACTGTAACCCTCGCTCCATTGTCTCCAGCAATGCATTGGCAGGTCTCACCATATCCCGATGCTGCTCAGGGTCTGCCGATGTCGCAGGAATTCGAGGATCCGTCGCAGAAACTTTCTTGCTACCAGCGAGTGAAAAGTATCCCTAGCCCAATGACTCAACCTGCTGGTCGAGCAGCTAGCCCATGGGCTGGCGAAGTCATCTCAGACTCTGCTTTCCGGCATTGGATTCCCTACATATGTTGAGTAAGAAATGAGGTTCAACAAAGATGACCGAATGACATGGCCGACATCGTCTTCGTTTGATTAAAGCCACATGCTGTAAAACACTGACATTTGAAAGTAAGCAGATTCGGAAATGGTTACCTCCGAGAACAAGCCGTTGATGGGCGGAATTTTATGCCTCAATAGATGGACATTACTGGGACCTAGAGGTTGGTCACCGCCATTCGGCCAATCGCCTCGGGCGAGTTCATCAGTTTGAAGATTAGATCGAAAAGATACAGGAGGTACTTGATAAGATGTCACCACAGCCCATTCCCTCCATCCCAATCCGTATTACCGGACCAGCCTGCATGGCCGTCCCAGCTCCTCATCGTGTCATTGGGTTGCTCACCCTAGCCGCTATTGACTCTTGCAGGCTCACATGAGACGCTCGATTTTTGCTTCGCTTCCGAAGGGACGCGTGAGCCATGTCAGTTGGGGAACATTTCGTTTGCGTTATCAGATCGACCCCCTTTGATCCCACACGGATTGACTCAAGTGGAGGCCCTCATAATGTGAGATGAATCGATGACTGATGAAATACGTAGGTAAACGTCGTCTCGCACAATGGTCGGCCATGGACTGCGGGTTGCCTCGCTCTAACCGCTCGACCGACGGTAACTGTCGGCGCATCATCACGCTCTTTGGTGTGAAAGGACCCATGTGGCTCCGAGAACGCTCCATTCTACAAGGAACTCCCTTCCACCTTTGGACATTGGCCAAATCGGCCTCCGCACCGCATTGCCGTCATGGTCCAAAGTACGCTAGGAGTACAATGCACTCGAAGGAGAAGTAGTCATAATGAATGTGTTTTCGCTAATCACTGGAAAGTTTTCCTTCTTGAACAGCCGCCCAGAAAAAGTTTCTGGTGAACAAGCGCAGAAAAAGACACATGGAGACCAACGCGGGAAAACGATGCGCATCCGCCAGCCTCCATTGAGGCGTGGCAGAGGTCGGAATTGCCCAACTAAACTCAATCCAAGTACACCATCTTGTGCAACTGTGTCCACTGAGGGGAGCTCCACGCACGGTGTGTTCAGCTATACGCTACTGTGTCCCCTGCGCAACCCAATCCCAACCTCGAAAAGAGCTCCTCCAACTCCATCAAACAGAAACCAGCCAAGCCCAAATCAAACAGTAAACAGCGGCACCATCCCAACGATTCCCACATTCCGCAAATTGAGCTTGCATACCCAAGAGAGAAACAGAAGAAAGAGAGATAGAGAGAGGAAAAAAAAACGCATAGCTCCGAGTTCAAACGTTTTACGCCGAATCGTCGACCGAGCGACAGCTTAGAGTATAGCAACTAATCGGACGGACGGCTGCAACCAGCTACAGCCAAAATCACAATGGCCAACCCCGGCGTCCAATCCCCAACCCGCCAAACAGCCGCCTTCCAGCTCCCCTCCTCCTCGTCCTCCTCCTCCGCCGGTGACGACGATGACGCCCCGCTACCCTTCCCTGCCGCCCTCCCCCGGTCCGACTTCCTCGTTCCCGACTTCCACCCGGCCAACTACCTCTCCGCCCTGCCGCACCGTCATCAAACCCTCGACGACCTCAAAGCCGAGCTTCGCGACCGCAGCGCCGCCATAAGTGCCGAGCTTCTCGAGCTCGTCAACGCAAACTACACAGCCTTCCTGTCTCTCGGCAACGACCTGCGCGGGGGCGACGAGAGGGTCGAGAATGTCCGCGTCGCCATGTTGGGGTTCCGGCGGGCTGTCGAAGATGTAAAGGCGCGGGTGAGGACGAGGGGCGACGAGGTCCAGGGTCTTACTGGCGAGCTGAGGGACGTCAGGAGAAACATTGAGGCAGGTAGGAAGATGCTGGAGCTCGACGAGCGCGTGTCTGCGTTAGAGGAGCGGCTCGCGCTCGCGAGTTTGCCTGGCAAGGACCCCCAGGACGCAAATGAGGATGGCTGGGGCGCGGACGACAGCGACGGGTCCGACGAAGAGGAGGATCACAGCGAAGGATTGGTTGGGAGCAGCCCGGCGAAACTGGCGGGAATTGTTCAGGATTACTGCATCATCGAGGCTCTGGCCGACGCCATCGGCCGGCAAGTACAGTTTGTGGTTAAGACAGAGGCGCGCATGACGAGGTGTCGGAACACCATCATCCTCGATCTGGGGACGGCCATGAAAGAAGCACGGAAGGCGGGGAAGAAGGGCCAGCCGAGAGTCGTCAAGTACCTCGGCTTATACGGGCTGCTGGACGCTCAAACGGAGGCGATCAAAGCTCTGAAAAACAACTGAGTCGGACTTCCTGAAAGAACCGAGTTGTCCAGAAGAAGAAGAAAAAAAAAAGTAGCGATGCATATGATACCCAATTCCCCGACATGTTCTAAAGCGCTATGCCACTTTTGCTACAACGTGTAATAAACACATATGATACATTTGGTTCTGCTTCCCCGTTTCTTACTTGCTCACTCTCCCATTGGTGTCCCCTTTTTCATACATTACATGACATTGGACAAATGCTCCGGCGTCACCTTCTCATCCGTGGACTCAAAGTTTCCGTTGAGGCTGAATCCCGGGCCGTGAGAGGTGCTAAGCACCACCTCGTGAACCTCCTTGTGAATACCGTCGAGCTCCGCAATGTCAGACTTGATATGGCTGACGAAGGCCTTGACGTTGGACGCCAGCATCTTGGGCGTGAAACCGAGTTGGCCGATGGCCATGCGGATAGCGCCCTGGCGCTCGCGGTAGTTGTCGGCGCCCATGGTCTCGCGGATGGCGCTGATGACGTTGTCGGTAATGGTCTTCATGCGGCGGTTGGGCATCAGACCCTTGGGACCGAGGATGCGGCCGAGACCGGCCTTGTTGAGGGCCACCTCGCTGTCGCTGTGACAGATGAGACGGTTGAAGGCGATGGTGTCGTTCTTGATAGCCTCGAAGACAGACTCCTGGCCCGCGACGACGGCGCCGGCCTGCAGAGCCTGCTGGGCGATGGGGCTACCCTCGGGGCAGATGACGCCGACGCGAACGTCGGACTTGACCGGGTTCGGGAGACGGATGCGGTTCTTGACGACGGCGCCATTTCGGGGTGTCTTGAGGCGGACGGCGAGCTCGTACTTGATGGTCTGGGGAGGGCGGCCGACTTCGTATGCGCGGAGGTAGCTTCGCTCGCAGTTAGCTTCAGGTGCGGCGTTCAGGGGGGATTGATTTTTTTTTTCTTTTGCAAAAAAATACATACCGCATGGCATCGCAGAGGGAGAACTGGGGGCAGCCCTGGACGTTGTAAGCCTTGAAGTCCTTGGGGACCTTCTTCTTCTTCTTCGTCGTCTTCCTGCCTCCTTGGTTACTGGCGCATCGTGTCTGGGCGATGGAGGGGACGAGGAATCGGGGTATCGTGGAGGCCGTTGGCCTGGCGGCAGTCGAGAGGCTGAGCCGCGCCAAAGATGCCATGCATTGGGTTGATGAGGCCATGGTAGCTGGAGATACGTGTGAGATTGGCGGAGCGACACCAATCTGAGCCTCGAATGTCGCGTGTGAAGCTCTGGCCAAAGGCTGCAGAAAAAATATGGTTGCCTGAGAGATTAGGCGGATGTCTGCTATCTTATCAGTAAGCACACCTTATCAGGAAACCATCGGAGGTGCCTCGGTGAGAGGCAAGTCCCGTTTCTCTGGAAAACAAGGGACTATGACCGAAACGTTTTTACTGTGAAAAGCTCTAACTCGATGTTTCAGTTCAAAGAAAAACTCTTCTGTTCTTTCTTCATTCGCACTTAAAGACTAGTTATGCTTTTGTTTTTGATAGTTTCTTCATATCAGTTGTGAAATCTGGGAAACCGGCCGCAACACTTAGCCATAAAGAAAGACTTGCCAGTGACCGTTCTCGCTGAGCAGCCAATCAGACTCCACTCATCCTGGTCTCCCTCGGCCGAGTGCTCTCGGTGAGCTGTTCGACGGTTACCCCTCCATGATTTTTTACCCCACCACGAAATATCAGTCACCAACATTTGACTCACGAGACTCCAGGACTGTCCTGACCATCCCCTCATCCCCGTCCGTCTGATACCTCCAATTGGACCCAAACACCGCAATCATGAAGGCCGAGGAGCTCCAGTCTCTCCCCGCCGCTTTGAGCGGCGACTTCAAGTCCATCGAGCCTCACATCCGTGCTCTGGACAAGCACCTGACGCTGCGCACCTTCGTCGAGGGTTACTCGCTGGGCGAGGTCGAGACCAAGATCTGGCAGACCCTCAAGTCCAACAAGGTTGCTATGGGATTCATCCGCAAGGGAACTCTGCCGAACCTGACCCGTTGGTAAGTCTCGAGCTCTCCCGTCGGTTTCCGGCCTTGCGTCGGCGCTAATCTCAGAATTACCAGGTTCACCTTCATCGAGCTCACCCACCCTGAGATTCAAACCGAGACAAAGGCCGCCGATGCCGAGCGCAAGGCAAAGACTGTTGCCCTCAGCAAGAAGGGTGCCAGCTACTCTCTCAACCTCCAGAACGCCGAGGCAGGCGTCGTCACCCGTTTCCTTCCCGAGCCCTCGTTAGTCCTCCCCAGATCGACCATGTTGCACGTTCCCTAACCGCATGACAGAGGTTACCTTCACATTGGCCACGCAAAGGCCGCCCTCCTGAGCGACTACTTCGCCCACGAGGCATACAACGGCAAGCTTCGCCTCCGTCTCGATGACACCAACCCCGCCAAGGAGAGCGAGGAGTTCCAGGATGCCATTGTGGAGGATCTCGCAATGATGGGCATCACCCCCGATTACCTCTCCTACACTTCCGACTACTTCGACTACCTCTACGAGACCTGTGTCCGCCTGATCAAGGAGGGCCATGCCTACGCCGACGACACCGAGCAGGAGACGATGCGCAACGAGCGCACTGAGGGAATTGCGTCCAAGTGCCGAGACCGCAGTGTCGAGGAGAACCTGCGCATCTTTGAGCAGGAGATGAAGAACGGCACCCCCGAGGGTCTGAACAACTGCATCCGCGCCAAGATCTCCGTCGACAACGTCAACAAGGCCCTCAGAGACCCCGTCATCTACCGCTGCAACGTCGAGAACAAGCATCACCGCACCGGCGACAAGTGGAAGATCTACCCCATGTACGACCTTGCCTGCCCCGTCGTCGACTCTCACGAGGGCGTCACCCACGCTCTGAGATCGACCGAGTACACCGACCGCAACCCCCTTTACCAGTGGTTCATCGACACCCTGAAGCTGCGCCAGGTCTACATGCATGACTTCAGCCGTATCAACCTCGTCCGCACCTTCCTCTCCAAACGCAAGCTCGCCAAGATTGTCGAGCAGGGCACCGTCTGGGGCTGGGACGACCCCCGCATGCCCACCATCCGTGGTGTGCGCAGACGCGGCATGACCATCCCCGCCCTCCGCGAGTTCATCATCAAGCAGGGCCCCAGCCGAAACGTCGTCAACATGGACTGGGCGTCGTTCTGGAACACCAACAAGAAGATTATCGACCCTATCGCTCCGCGCCACACTGCCATCCTCGAGAAGGATGCCGTCAAGGTCAAGGTCACCGGCTCCGAGGCACCCGCCGCCCTCGTCACTGAGGACAAGCCCAAGCACCCCAAGAACCCCGATGTTGGCACCAAGAAGGTCGTCTTCTCCAACGAGCTCATCCTCGACCAGGCCGATGCCAAGAGCTTCAAGAAGGACGAGGAGTTCACGCTCATGGGCTGGGGCAACGCTTTCGTTCGCGAGATCGGCACCACCGACCCCATCACCGACATCACCGTCGAGCTCAACCTCAAGGGCGACTTCAAGACGACGGACAAGAAGGTCACTTGGCTGTCGACGCAGGGCACCAACCTCGTCAAGGCCGAGCTCTGGGAGTTCGACTACCTCATCAACAAGGACAAGCTCGAGGAGGACGACGTTCTCGAGAAGGTCCTGAACCCTAACACGGCGACCATGGATGTTGCGTGGTGCGATGCTGGCGTTGGCGAGCTCAAGAAGGACGATATCATTCAGCTCGAGAGACGTGGCTTCTTCCGCGTGGACAAGGGCTTGGACGATGGTGACAAGGTTGTTCTGTTTGGCATTCCCACCGGAAAGGCCAAATAAGTTCAGAAAATGTTTATTTGTAGGCAAATACATGTCATGAATGCCATGATGAATTTGACGCACGATCACCAAACAATCAACCATCAATCCTGAGCCCTGTGACCTACGTCCTTCTTTTTTCTCCAAAAAAGACCACTGCGGTGTTGTTATTCACCCAAGCATTGCCACTGATCTGGTGGTCCCATTCTGCATCGTCTCTTGCTGTACTTCCTAGGACACTAAATCCGACAACAGAACAACACATTCTAGACGTAGTATTTTTATATTAGATTCCAGGTAAGCAGAACGCTGTCGCTTCGCTTATATATTACCCTCTCCCCTGTATTAAAGTCACTCAGCTTTTCAAATAATGCAAATTCACCGGTGTGATAGGCTGGCCTCCGCCCAACACAGCCATGATATTCCTCATACTCAACTCCTCAAAACCCTTGTGAGTCTCAACCGTCCCGCCAGCATTGTGACAAGTCAACATGGCTTTCGTCCCCGCCAGCTTCAGCAAACGCGGATGGACCCTGGGCTCGTCAGCGTGCACGTCCAACGCGACAGTCTCAATCTGGCCCGCCTCCAACGCATCAGCCAGCGCCTCCTCGTCCACGAGACTCCCCCTCGCGATGTTCACAAACCGCGCCCCGGGCTTGAACCACGCGAGCGACTCCGCGGTGATGACCTTGCTCCCGGCGGGCGTGCAGAGGACGACGCAGTCGGACACCCGGAGGAGGGACTCGAGGGTCGGGTGGAACGTGGCGGCGAAGCGGGACTCGACGGCGGCACCCTTGCGCTCCACGTCGAAGTAGTGCACGTCCATGCCGAAGCCGAGGCCGAGTCGCTGGGCGATCTGTTGCCCGATGTTTCCCATGCCGACGAGGCCGATGACGTGGCCACGGAGGGTATGCGACAGGGCGGTGGCGCGGGTGTGGCAGTCCTGGAACGTTGTTGGCGAGGAGGGAGCCGTCATGCACCACGGGAGGTGGCGGAAGGTTGAGATTACGAGGGCGACGGCGAAGTCTGCCACCGCTTCGGCGGCGGCGAGGCCGGAGTTGCAGTAAATTATGCCTTTAGGGGGGTTTTAATCAGCACCTGTGGGAGAGGGGGAGGGGGTTTGGCTGGGGGAGGCTCCTGAACTCACCTCGCTCACCGAGGAGCTGCGTGTCAGCCCAATCGAACCCGGCGCCGGCACTTGCGAATACGCGACACGACGGCGGAAGGAGCGGCACGAGCTCGTCGTCCCACTTGCCCATTTCGCCGCCGGTGCCCCAGAAGGGCCGGAATACGGCGGAGAAGTCGCCCCACTTGCGGTCGCGGAGGGCGGCGGCGAAGGCGGGGCGTTGGCGCTCGGGCGTCGGAGGCCGGATGATCTCGCACTGGGCCGAGAAGACGGCGTAGGTATCCGGGTTGTATTTCACGGGGTCGCCGATGTGAAGGACTCTGGGTCTCGCGTGTGTGCCATTCGTGGCTGCCGGGGCTGTTACTGTCGGGTTCGGGCGGAGGACGGTCGGCGAGCTGTCGTGTGGGGAGGAGGCGCGTGGGGTGTGGGATTGGGGTGTTGCGGGTGGATAGGGTGTGTTGTGTGGTTCGGCCATTGTGCGCAAGGCTTGAGAGGAGATGAATAGTTTGGCCGTGGATCTAGAATTGCAGGGTGTCTTAAGGTCGAGCAGGTTGAGTGGTTTATCTTCAGGAGATGTGGCTAGCAGCTAATAGCTCCAGAAGATAATGCAAGAGCTCCACGTGGGCGCAGGTGAAGATCCGATAAGGTTACGTCGCCAACTAGGACCCTGGTGACGAGATAGGAGAAATGCTGCTAACTGGGCGGCATGGTACCACCCCCTATTTGAATGGCCCTGAATGGCGGATGTATTGGTGGAATCCAGGCTCGGTGGCCGGTAACGAGGCGACGCGAGACCAGACATGCCATGGTCGTTTGACGGGCGGCTGTCCCGATCTTGGCCGACAATTTGTCTCTCCACTTGGCCGGCCGGGGAGACATGGCCCCATGTGCTGGGCTGCGGTTTTCTCATTAACCAAGAGACAACGGCAGAGATTGGTCATTGGCACTGGTGTATGGTGTGTGCAGATGCTGCGCCAAACCTTCAACTAGGAGCGGGACGGCTGATTGATGACCGGTGAGACGCCTGGCGATCGGCTGTTGCCGAGCGATTAACATAGACTGCCGTTACACTAAACAGGCTCATCGAACTTGATACTACTCAGATTGGTTTTAGACTATATAACACCCTGATAAGACGAAAAGCTCAGGGCAGGCTCCATCGAGATGCTGCAAGCTGACGGGCGCTACTGACAGCATACGGCCCCGGCAGGCCCCGGATGGAGAATCCTTGCAAGCAGCATGCGGGAAGCTGTGGGCTGAGAATGACGACCGGTCTAGGCCTCCTGACCGCGATACGTCTTGGCCTTTCTCCAAGCATCTTGCCGCCCCCCGGGGACCACCAACCCCAGCCCCCCGCGAAGGCCTAGGGGGGGCCCAGGTTGGCTGATTGCGGCATGGCCTGATGGTCTTTCCACGTTGGCCAGTTGCTTGAATCCTTACACAAGCCACGCGCCGAGCGCCCAAGGTCGAGTGAGTTGAAAAGAAAGTCCATCAATCGGCCCAGTGCCATGAGCGCCAGGTTCAAGGCAATGGGTGCCGTGGGCTGGTAAGGATCTACTGGCAGCAAACGATCGACAGACAAAATCAAGTTTGGAACTCCTGTCGTACACTTGTTGACTTTGTGGCTCTTCCAATCTTTGTCTCTGGCTTTTCCGTCACCGAACTTTTTCCAGACGCTGCAATCACTATAGACAAGCTCTCAGATCTTGTAAAAGGTTTCTGTGTCATTCCAGCTAACAAGTATGGTTCTAGGCAGTGCCTTGCCGGGTGATTAGGAATCGGATACGTGCCTTTTGATCGGATTTACAACCTGCCAGTCCAGACAAATCTGTCATCAGGACTGATGCCCTCTGCTCATGTTGCCACCTAAGTGTTCGAAAAATCTCGACTCACAAAGACAACTAGCACAGCAGCCTGCCTTCTTCGGGTCAACCATCGTGCAGAAGCTTCGCAAGTAGACTGGATCTACACTGGGGTGGCGCCGAGTATCATCAAACTGACGCTTAAGGCGAACTTAACGATGAACCCAGCAATTACTCCGAGCTTACTGGCATCGTTGTTGATGAAGTGCGATGATGGACATGAATAGGAGAATAGCTTCTAGAGCGCGATGGTGAGGATGGCGGCCGTTGGAGTGATCGTTGTCTCGGTTAATCGTTCTCCCGCAAGCGGTTCATCAAGAGGTGGTTAATCTTATCGAGCCTCAACATAACGTTATTCACTCGGTGCCATTCATTGTCTGACTTGGGCTGGCCATATCTTCCGCAAATATTGAGATAGATGATCAATCTCCTGCGTTGCATTTGGAGCCACGAGGCCGTTGTGAACGTCCAGGGAAGACTTGATCTTCCCGCCGAGTGGATGGTCTCCTCCTCAGTTGAACCAGATCGTGATGGCCCCCAAACTCTTTCGTCTGGTTTCCGTAGCCTGGCCGTCTCTGCATGGAGCAGTGATAAGGGAATGGTCAGCTTGGATATAAAAACCTTAAGTCTGCTCACTTACGATGCACCTTGGCCTTTTCACGAAGTTGGCTTACCAGTTACTACGAGCTATAGCATCGGTATCGTTAGAGTAATATCTTTAGTCCAGTGTCTTTCAAATGCTGGCGATACCCTTTAAACCGATTTCATCATTCGTGGCATCCTTGTCGTCCACAGCATCCAGCTTTTGCTCCAGAGACAGTAGCTCTAGTTGGAAAAATGGAAAGTTTCTCGCAGCGAAGTCATCGAACTTGCGGAACACGAATGTTTCGTTGTTGGGATCCAACGCGATCACGTCTCGCAACGTTCGTGAAGCCCTCGGTAAGCCGTGCTACAGGCTCAGGACGAATAATGCTTTGCACTTTCATCGATCTATGCTATCAGGCAAGGACGCGCTGTTGTAGTGGAAGAACTGTGAATAGCACAGCGATCGCAGGTGTTACGGTTGGCTTTGGGACATTTATACTCACCTGTAAAAGTTGAAGAATTCTTCCGGAGCCGAGTGCCCCACGGGAGAAACCGATGAATGGCGACGGTATGCTGCAAGAGACCTTATACGTATCCTGGGTAAGAAAATATATGCGAATATGTTCAATCGCAATTCAGCGCCACCGAAAAGGCGTTGGGTTCGGAACGTTTGGCTTGCTGCGCCTTGCCGCAATTGATCCCAAGACATTATTGTATAAATACTACACAAGAGGGTCAATATCGGGTCAATTTCTCTTGCTCCAAGAGCAACGCCTTACAAAGGTCGAAATGTTCTTCAAGTCCAGGGATCATCAAACTTGAGTAACTAAAGTATGAAAACGGTAGTGTAATTCCAAGAGAAATCGCCTTTGCCAGCAACCAAGTCGACTGGCCTCATGTTTGCGGACACGGACTCGGAGTTTACGAATGGCGATATAAAGCTAACAGAATCAAGCCAAATCATGGTCGACCTGACAGACAGCACAATACCTTACATCAGCGTCCTCGTACAAGATGTTGTCCGTACTGTTGGCGACTGAACTGCCCGCCGCTACTTCTATCTAATCGAACACCTCGGCGTACACGTTGTCATTAGCAAGTTGGCCGACTAGATACAGTCGGGCAATGGTTCAAAAAGAAATGGCGAGACGTCGTCAAAATCACCATCGATTATTTTCCATGTCGGCAGACCGGTAGGAAACCGCTTGTCACGATAAGGCTGAGTAGGAACATCAATGTGCGGCGTTGACACAGAAGCATAGGGAAAAGTACAGAGCAACCACCACTCAGAGTAAGTTGATCGCGAACGGAAGGCCAAGCAAGTTACGAGGGTCGGCGACTCCATGTCATCGAGGTATCTGAGACAATTTCAACAAATTGGGCTTATACTCCAGTTTCTACTTCAGTTCAACGCACCCGCTACCAACGCTGACATAAACCACATGTTTCAAGTCAACTTCATGCGTAACATCATCTTGCAGTTTTAGCTCTGCTTCTTAATACAACGTATAGCGCCCTCTTTCTTCATCGCGCACTTCGTTTTGCCTCTTCAGGTTCCCCTGCATGTAGTATCCACGAGTAGCTTAGCGGCCCGCCAAGGGGGAGGAGATGTGGATTCAGCCCACCCATGTGTGCCGAAGATAAACTCGTTTGGCTACTGCCCAGGTTTGAAGATCCAACACCAACCATGCGCGGTCTTATCGAATACGATACGCCGGGCGCGGCGAGTGACACATTGAGTGTTGAACAGCTCACACAAGACCTCTTCAAACTATCACTAACTAGACACAACAAATCCAACATCTTCTCGGAAGCCATCGACCGTCTGGTGTTGGGCCGCGAGGAAGCAGAACTGATTCTCCACAACCTCCGGACCTGGTCTCCCGCAACCGCAGCCCACTTTCCGCGGCGCACAGCGGATGTCATCCTCGACACCCCCTTCCGCCTCATCTGCGCCAGTCCAACTGGCGTCCCGTTCGAAGGCAACTTTGGCATCAAACAATACCTAGCCGTCAGCTACAGCTGGCACAACCCAACCTGGCCCGGCACGCCCACTTCGGCGCCCGAGCCCGGCGGGATATGGCCTATCGGTAAGCGATTCGCGACCGCGATCCTGGCGCAGCGGGGTCATCCGCGAGAGGGCATCTGGATGGACCAGATATGTATCAATCAGAGCGACGAGGCTGAGAAGCAGCGCGCCATCGCATGCATGGACGTTATATATAAATCGTGCCGGAGGTTGCTGGTGCTCTTGGAGGACGTCGAGGTCACCCAAGAGGAAGTAGCAGTGTGCAGGAAGTACCATGACTTGAAGTCACCGTACGCTCTTGACAAGCGACCTGAGGACGAGGGGGAAATCGCATGTCTCATCTCCGTGTATGAGAAGGTGGCGGCGGCGCGGTGGTGGCAGCGCGCATGGTGTTTCCACGAGTTCGCCGTCGGAGAACCTTGGAGCGACAAGCGGCATTTGCCTGTGCATAACACGGTCTTCATCATGGGCTTCGGCGATGGTACTTTTGCGACCGAGTGGGCCGCTCTACACCTCATCCTCATGACGGTTTCGGTGCAGCTCGGCCACCAGAGCCCCAACAGCGTGAACCTCAACTCTATCCTCTCGGGTTTCGCACATCGCACATCGCCGCTGTTCGACAGCACTGACCGGAAGGCCGGAGCTACCAAGTCAAGCTTCATGGCACGGTTCAACGCCGTCGCGCAGACGGGATGCTCGGTTCCCGGGGACAGGCTGAGCGTATGCCTCAATCTCACCGGGCTGGGCCTCGCGTATTTCCGCAACGGGGAGCCGGATGCCGACGAGGTGTACTACCTTGCCGTACTACTGGCGCTGGCGGCGGGAGAAACGGTACCACTCTCGTTTACCAACATGGACCCGTTGGTGGTTGGCGGGCGGTATTCATGGCTGGCGCGGCCGGTCACGGCAGCGGATACGACGCTGGGGAAGTTCACTCTCGGGGCAATGCAAGGCATTCACGCCGTCTCGGTCGACAGGCTGACGCTCGACATGGTCTTCTTCGAGCGTCCATTCGTGGTGAGCACCGAAGAGGAGCTGCGCGTGACGTACGCCGTATTCCCCGGAGTTATCAAGAGCACGCCGCCGCCTGTCAAGGTACCTGGGTTGCAAGCGCAGCGTTACAGGCCCGACGAGGAAATGGACCTACCGCGCCGGAGCTTCCTGGCGGCTGTTACAGCAGCCGGGCCAGGCCTTGCGGGGCGTCTCTGGGCGCAGCTCGAACGCGAGGTGGTGCAGTGGAACTACAACACCGGCATCTTTGCCGACTTCGCCGTCAACGAAGATCTTCGTCCGAACGCAGTCAGGTTCCTGGCCGCTTGGCGTCCCGCAGGGGCCGACGAGGGGCGTGAATTCTCATGCGAAGCGGCCCTCGCGTTCCTGACATGGCTCACGGATCCGAGATCTATATACTGGATCTCGGTCTTCGCCGTGCGGATCCCCTGTTCCCGGGACGGCGAACAAGCTCTCCTCACAGGGTTCTCGCTAACGAAGAACTTTAGAGAGGGGTTGGACGAGACAAGGATGCGTGTTGCTGTCCCCTCTGATTTACTTCGCGGGGACTGTGCGTGGACGCGGGCGTGGTTGCTGACGCCGACAGACGGTGAGGACGGAGGGGTGACGGAATGGCAGGTGGTAGCCAAGACCATGTTACTGGGGGAGCCGGATCTGCTCAGGGAAATGAGCGAGGACGAAGCTGGGCAGGACGAGGCAGTGGTAGCAATGAGGGCAAAACAGGTCATTAAAGGTTAACATGGTATCAACAGACTTCTTACTCGTCTTTGGGGATGGTGATGCTCAGCGGCACTGGCCATTACATCACGCCCGCTTGCCCCATGACTCGTCCACCCTCCAGTTATTATCATTTCCGGAAACGCGTACACTCGTAAATCCTGGCCAACAGTAAACGGTCATGGATAGATTTTCTACGTTTGCATCCATAAGCAAACTGTAATCATGTTTGTAAGAAGGGCTCTACGACGGGAACTATATAAAGTTTGGGTACCAGGTTGTATGCTGTACTTAGAGCACCGCGAGACGAGCAATTTCGCCACCTCCACTATACACCAGCGGTATCCTGTAAGCAGAATCCACAGTTAATAAGGTTCAACTGCACAGAGTTTGTCACGAACTCTACGAGTTATAATCTATAGTACGGATTCGGTTTCGCGTCGACGCAATACGCATTAATTGCAAGGACCTTCTGTAGCGCAGATCCAAACAGCAATGAGTGGCGAATGCAATCTAAATGAGAACAGCACCAACTCTGATTCCCAGCAGCTTGTTGATGTAGCC
Source organism: Colletotrichum chlorophyti (assembly GCA_001937105.1). NCBI lineage: Eukaryota > Fungi > Ascomycota > Sordariomycetes > Glomerellales > Glomerellaceae > Colletotrichum > Colletotrichum chlorophyti. The sequence continues at coordinate 342,158 of MPGH01000084.1, forward strand.
TGGCGTTTTGAGTCATTACAGTAGACAGTTCGATATGGGCATTCTTCGTAGACTGCGGATTGACCCCATTAGCACTCCGGCCCGGTGCATCGACCCCGGGGGAAATGACTCCATATCCGGAATTGGCCCGTGTCGCCGAAGCCGCTGACGGTCGGTCTCTCGCTCGGCATTCACCCAAACGAAGTTGTCATGGCTGTTTCTTTTCTGTTCACAGCAGGTTGCGCCGAGCGTCTAACACTAGAAGCCATTGTGCCGAACGCCGGCCGGAACATGTGAGCACATTTGCGCAAGATGTCCTAATCCCGCGCCGGGAGGCCGTCAAGGTTCCCATCCCGCTCGCAAGCTGCCTGGGAAAGCAACATCATCCGTCCTCCCTCGTCCATTCAACTACTCGAGGAATCCCGAAAGCCTCTATCAGCAACTCGACTCATCGTGTTTTCCGGAGCTGGACCTCATCTCATAGGCCCCAATGACTTGCATCACATCCCCAGACGCCGCCATGCTCTCCCCGCGCGCGCTAAAAACTGCATCGGCCCTCCACCGCCCCTGGCGATTCGCTCCTTCACAGACCTATAGCCCCACGAACCCCTTGGGACTCATATCCTTCGCCACCTCGGAAAACCATCTCATGCATGACAGCGTCGCGTCCCTCGCCGCGCGCGTGCCCCTCCCGGCAGAGGTCTTCACCTACAGCTACAGCACGGCCGGCGGCGTCCGCGCCCGAGCCGCCTTCGCGGAGCATCTGAACCTCAGCTTCAACCCGCACGCGCCGCTGACGATCAACGACGTCCAGCTCGCGTCCGGCGCGACGGCCGTGCAGTCCGTCCTCGCTTTCGCGCTCGCGTCGCCGGGGGAGGGGATCCTGACGTCTCGGCCGGTGTACGGGCGTTTCGAGCTCGATTTCGGGAACGAGATGGGCGTGCAGGTGGTCTATGCCGACACCACGCCCCAGACGTGCTTCGAGCCGGACGTCGTCGACGCGTTCGAGACGGCGCTGCAGAGGTCACACCGGAACGGAGTGAAGGTCCGGGCTGTGATGATTGTGAACCCCAACAACCCCCTCGGACGGTGCTATCCGCGCGAGACTCTGGTGCGCATCATGGGGTTCTGTAACAGGCACAGGATCCACCTCATCAGCGACGAGATCTATGGCCTCTCCGTGTTCTCATCCCAGTCTCTGCCGGGGTTTACGTCTGTGCTATCCGTCGACCCCCAAAACCTCATCGATCCGGATCTTGTGCATGTGGAGTACGGTTTGGCAAAGGACTTCGCCGCCTCGGGCCTGCGGGTCGGCGCCCTGGTGTCGCGCAATAGAGTCCTGCATGAAGCTTTTGCGAGCGTGGCACGCTTCCACCCCCCCTCGGGCCCGTCCGTTGCGCTCGCGGCGGCGATGCTTGAGGATCGGGTATGGCAGGACCAGTTCATCTCGTTGTCTCGGCAGAGGGTCGCTGCGGCGTACAAGTTCGTAACCGGCCGGCTGCGGGCGCTGGGCGTGCGGTATCTGGAGGCCAATGCTGGTTTGTTCCTTTACGTGGACCTATCTCCCTGGTTGCCGTCCGATTTGGCGACATACGAGTCAGATCGGGCGCGAGAGTTTGCGCTCGCGGAGAAGCTGTTGGAGGAGGGTGTGTTCCTGCACCCGGGCGAGGAGCATTCGCTTGCGCCGGGATGGTTTCGTTTGGTGTATAGCCAGCAGGAACATATTGTGGGAGAGGGGTTGAACAGGTGAGTCATGACAATCATTACGGGCAGTATTACTGATCGGGACTATTACTGATCAGCGTAGGATCGCTGCCGCACTTAAAAACCTACCATGGTCAGTGCAGAAAGCTTAGTTTGCAGCGGCCAAAGGGGCGACACGACAGGTACGGCGCACAGCGAAGAAGACGTGAGATGAAAACGAATCTATGTTCATGTGAAAGAGGGATTGTGCAACGCCCCAAGCTACGGGATCAAGAAAATAAGCTATAAATCATGTACATGCTTGACAGTGACTCTTCATCGTGCGCGGCGTCTCCATGCCTGATCACGTCCGGATCTAATCTCTAAGGCGGCGGTTGAAGGTGCGGGGGCTCCTCGCGCGGGCGGCCGGCTTGGTCTGGTTGAAAGTCTCCCACTCGTAGGAGGCGAACATCCAGGGGCCGACACCCTTGTAGTCGTTCATGGCGATGGGGACGCCGATGTAGTACTCGAAGCTGGCATCGCTGTTGAGGGAGCCGACCTCGACGGTGCCGTTCCAGTTAACGGTGCCGTTGGCGTTCTCAACGACGAAGGTGGTCAACTCCTGGTAACCCTTGGCAGCAGCAGGGAAGTACTGGCGCTCGGGCAGCAGGCCGAGCTTGATGCCCTTGAGCCAGGCGAAGACGAAGAGGGCAGAAGCACTGGACTCGATGTAGTTGCCGGGCTTGGCAACGTAGGGGGCGTCCATGATGAGCCACCAGCCGCCAGTCTGGCAGTCCTGGGCCTTCTTGAGGCCGGCGGCGAGGGTGGTGAAGTACTTGGAGAGCTTGGCGACGCCGGGGTGGCCGCGGGGGAGGAGCTCAATGACTTCAAGGAGGGCAACAGCGTACCAACCGACGGCACGGGACCAGGTCAGGGGGGAAGCACCAGTGACATCGTTGGCCCAGACGGCCTTCTTGGTCTCATCGAAGCCGTGGTAGAGGAGGCCAGTGGAGTTGTCGCGGGTGTGGCGGTCAATCACGTCGAACTGGTTAACAATGTCGTCCCAGGCGGTGGTGTTCTTGGCGTCGAAGAGGCTGGTCCACTTGGCGTAGAAGGTGTCGGCCATGAAGATGCCGTCAAGCCACATCTGGTTGTCGTAGTCGGGGCTGCGGTGGAAGTAGCCGCCCTCAGAGGTACGGGGGTGGCGGTTCAGCTGGTCGCGAATGATGCTGGCAGCCTTCTTGTACTTCTCCTCGCCGGTACGCTCGTACCACCAGAGGATGTTGTTGCCGATGCGGTACTCGTCAAGGGAGAAGTGGTTAGGTCTCCAGTTCAGGATGCTACCGTTGGCCAGAACGACACGGTCGTCGATGCGGCCACGGTACCAGTCGACGAGAGCCTCGTCCTTGGTGAGCTCAATGGCAGCCTCAAAGCCGTCGTAGAGGACGGCCTTGGTGTAGTGGAAAGGCTTCTTGTTGTCGATCTCGTGCTTGGTGAAGGACTCGGCGGTCCAGGCAAGGTAGGGGCCGGCGGCCGCCGCAGCGGTGGCGAAGAAGAGGACGGACTTCATTATGGCAAAGGAATGACTTTCACAATCAGAGGTAAAGACGGGAGGGTGAGACGGAACCTGAGTCGCCAAGCTTCACAACATGCAACCAAGGCTTGGGGAGAAAGCAAGCCTTTTATCCAGATCGGACTTCAACCGGGCCAAGACCACTGCGAGTTCGGATTAGGGAGGTGAGAGTCGATGGTGTGCCGGCAGGGTCGGGGTGATTAGGGACGACCGGTGGGGGGAGGGGGCGTGATGGTTCAGTGGATTCGTGGTTTTTGGTCATTTTGCTGATGATGGAGATGCGCGGGCGAGGGGTTTGCAGACAGGGCCCTTGAGGATGCAGGAACACAACGAGGTCCATCGACGGCCGCCGTACGAGTCGTCTACGCAGCGGGCTATCACACGGGAGTCGTCAGCTAGCTGGGTGCTTGTTTAGTTGCCAAGTATCGTTGCACTCGCCCCCTAGGACAGTCATCTCCGCCCACGTTGACCGGAGGATGGAGAAATATCGTCCGGATCCAGTGGTTGATGAAGAAGAAGTGAGGCTCCCCGCTCCAGACTCTTGGCAGCTGTCTTGGCACGTCTTAGGAAGATGAGAAAAGGCTTCGACGGATGTTTGTAACCCAGTACACGCATGTTGCTGACTTGCTCTGTCAGATTAACCTTGTGGGGTTATTGCCGCATGTAAAAACCAACAGAGCAAGACAAGGTTTGAGTAGGGGATATTAGCTGCCGTTGGGATTTCCATGGTTTTTGAGAGTCAAGTTGGCGTGATGTGGGCGTAGACTGGCTGGGGGGTGGTTCAGCAGAAGCCTGACTGTGTACGTATTTGCAGGCTCGCAAAGGGTCGCAACCTCCTTCATCTTGAGCTAGTGCTGCCTACTCAGCTAAGATCTCCACATTGGATGCAACTCAGTGCCGGTGTTTCTGGCCAGGCTCGACGCGGCCGGTCTGTAAGTATGCCCGCTGAATTCCCATCAGTTATGATTGACCCCATCGACGAACCCGAACGTTGGAGCGCGCCGAGGCGGACAAACTTGCAAGCGCGTGGGTGTCGACAACCCCCGATAGTGATGGTATGTCTCGTGATGTATCCGTAGGAGATTGCGAAACGTTGAGGCCAAGCCAACGGCTGCAACGCTGCGAATTGCTCCGGTGGACTGGTCTAGGTTTTGTTCACCACCAGCCCAACGAGCGAGAGTTGATCCCCTACCGTCTTGGTCCTTGGAATGGATGGACGGTGCCGACGATGGTCTTGGCGATGCCAAGCATGGGATTGCAACGGGAAAACGTTGCTGCTACCTTAGGGGTAGAGATTGTGCTGAGCGTGACATGACATGACCCGTCCCAGCGACCCGACGAACGCACGTCAATCAAAAAAAAAAAAAAACGCTTAACCTGCGACGGTGCCGACAAGCAACGGAAAGATGAACCGAAGCTGGGCAGTCGGAACCCCCAGGAGGCAGGGCAGGAATACGATGTTTGGCCGGGTGGTTCCGAAAGAACAGACGATATTCTGTGCATCCCATTGTTCAGGGGCTGCTGTCGGGGAGTGGTATACTATGCACACAGTGGGATATGTAATCAGTATTGGATGCGATCGTCGCCCACACATTTCGGTTTCGGCCTCGGGTGATTTGGCATCCACCAGTCGTGGATGATCGTGGTTTTCGGAAAACCACCAATGCGTCGTGCGTCAGCCGGATGACAATGGACGCACCATTCTGACTTTTTGAAAGCCAGTCGTCGTGCAGGAAACGGACTATTAGACCGACGATGAATTAGACTACATTGTAGGGGAGAAATACGCCCCTAGTGAACTCTGCTGTGGACGGGAGTCCTTGTCGACTACGATTGAGATTGGAGCGTATAGTATCCGTTCAGTATAGTAGGACGGAAAAATATATAGACGTTAGAGAGCGCCGGACAGGGTTTGACTCTCACTTTGCAGCTACTATACCTACAAAGTATAGTACGTATAGGCCCCCAACTATCCTGCCAGCACAGACCACCTCCATCTTGTCAAAAAGGGTACGTAGTTCGATCTGAGCTGAATCAGCAGCACCGCTAACAGTGGGGTCGGTACGGCCGTGGAAGTACCTGGCGCGACATGGGGGAGCCCCCCCGTACGGGGCTGGAGCCTGGAGTTCATGCGATCAATTACGGATACGTCGTTCCTTACTGGAGATTGGTTTTGGCAGCATTTGCATGACCACGGGCCCAAGCTTTGAGTGAAGCATCTTTCGTCCTTTTAAACTCTTCCATCCCACCATGGATTTCATATCCCGATGCAGATATCCTAACTCTACGCCTTGCTTCATCTGACCGGTTCTTGCTTAGTCGCGTCGTTTCTGCGAACTTTTCCCCGTCATCTTCTCCTCCAAGCTCCCGCTCCACGTCCGCTGCTCCCGTCTACTTTGATAGAAAGATGTCGGCTATTTTCTATGCTGTAGTAGCCGGTCTTCAAATGAGTAGGTACCCGTATCAAAGCTCGTAACATGTCTCACTTGGATCTTCCATAAGGTTCATTTCTTGAAACCCACGGATAGGTCTTGTTATTGCACACGCTGCTTGCAACAGGGCTCTCGTTTGGTGAATGCTGGCATGAAAACGCACAACGGCCCAAAGTCATCGACCCAAAAGAAGGGGGAAAAAAAACCCCCCCGGCCCAAGGTAAGATGTAGTTGCCACCAAAAATTAGCAGCTAGATACCTGGAGGGAAGCATACCCCTCAATCGCGGGTCAGGAGAGGGGCTGGGCCAATTACACCCCCAATCTCACAGCTCTGTCTGCGCCAGTGACGCACTCCTACGTAAGGTACCTCACTACTAACCTTGGGTGCACTGTCGTCGCAAGAGGCGAACCTAAGCAAACAGACTACCTACCTGACTGTAAGTACGGTACCTGACAAGGCAGCACAACCGCCACAGAAGCCCGCAACGGTTGGATCTCTGAATGTGGCAAGGCTCAAGGGGCGGCTTTAACCAACAACACGTCCAGCCTGAACCAAAGACAAGACGGTATTCGTGCTTCATCATATCGTGACTTCACCCATCACCCCGCTTCTGCCTAGAGCTTCCCCCAGCACGCACCACTCATCGTCCGTCAAGTACTTCATCGTTGTGATTCATCGTCTCCATCATCCCTCGGTTCGTAACTTCATCAGTAAAAAACTCGAGGCAGCTCGAACCGATCATCATCTCGTCCTACTCTTCAACCATCGCCTCCACGAAGGAGACTGCTTCGCCACAAGACACAGGAGCCTCTGCCATGTCCCAACCAACATCGGCCACGGCAGCGCCTACCGTGATCGCGCCCACAATGAACCTGCAGTCCGAGTCTCCCTTCAGCAAGGTCCCTCTCGAGGTTCTCCTCCGCATCTCATCTCACCTCACAACTCCCGAGTTGGGCGCCCTACGGCTTACCTGCAGGTCCATCGAGCAGTCCATGTTCAACACATTCATGCGGGAATTCTTCACCAAGCGGCAATTCATGCTCACCGAGGACAGCTTACAAGCTCTCATCGATATCAGCAACTCGCGGCTGAGCGACTGTCTTGATCATGTCATCATTGGTCTCAATACCTTCACGAGGAAGTACTTTGCACCGGGAGAGGAGGCCTTTGAGACTCGTTATCGGATCGCTCAAGCCGACCACTACACCCTCGTCAACAGCGGCCAGGACGTCGTCATGCTCACCGAAGCTTTCCGGAACCTGAAGAACCTCAAGACCGTTGCGATACGCGATTACCACTCCACAGCGCGTCGGTACCGTGATGGCCCCGGCGCCACCTGGGCAAGCTACGGTGCTACTACTCTCGCGAGGGACATTGGCGGAAAAGATCTCTTCAGGGTTCCCGAAGATGAGATGCATGCCTACGCCAACAAGGTCATGGTCACTCTCTTCACTGCCCTTGGCAATGCTGGTGCCCGACCAAAGACGTTCGAGTTGCTCCGTCAAGGTCAGGGAGTTCCAACAGACGACGCCTTTAACCTATTCACAAAGTACCTCAAGGCCAAAATCACTCCCGTTCTTGAGGGTATTGAGACGTTTATCTCAGTAGCCGACGTCGCCAGTGGCCCCTTCCGATCATCGCCCGGCATGCCGGATGATGGCGGCAGACGTCGGCAGGATGATCTCTTCCGCATCTTCTTGGGCCACATGCCCAACCTCAAGCATCTCCGCCTCAATTTCGCTCATCCCAAGAGCAATCTGGATGACCTTGATCGATTTATCGACTGGCTGGCCACGCCGGCCCCCGCAGCGGCAGCGGCAGCCGCCCCGACGGCCAGTCCACCGCAACTACCATCGGTCACAGCGAAGCCGACGGTAACTATCACGGCGGATAGGACACCTCCCTCCCCACCTCCCGTGGCTTTCGCCCACCTTGAGGAGCTTAACTTGGGATTCGTTGATCTCGAACCCAAGAGTCTGGTCCGCATCGCCCGCAAATTCGCGGGGACACTAAAGAGGCTCGTGCTGTGGAGGGTCACCCTTTCCAACAGAGCTAGTCCACACGGCGGCAACCGTCATGACCAAAGAGGGACCAATCTGTGGGCCAAGATGCTCAAACACCTGGTACGCGACGTACCGCATCTCAACCTTGAACACATCAAGATCGGCAATCCCTCCCAACGCACGCTTCCTTCCCGCGTTTCGGCTTCCACGAACAACAACCGAAACATGGTCTGGTTTGAGAAGAAGGATGGGCCGCCCGGTCGGAGGTTGAATCAGCAGGAGTACACGGGAATTGACTGGAGGCATTTCGTTGAGGTGTTGTCATCCGAGGTCAAGGTGGATACCCCACCCGAAACTGATGAAGACGATGGAAGTGACGACGATGAGGATGATGATGAATTCGACGAGGATATGATGGACGGTAAGTTGATATTATCCCCTAAGCCTCATGGCTCAGCTGTGCTTTTCCCCCTTGTGTCTGCCCCTGTTGCACGTCACCTCCTTCTCTCTGGCGGTCTGAGTCGTCCCTCCCTCTGCCATCCGTCCCTTGCAGTCTAACACGCAGATTTCGCAGATGACGAGGCATGAATATGCACAATGATCATGGCTGACAAGTCCTCAACACAACCAGACGAGCTTCTGATGATGGATGGCTACTATCCTGACGACATAGCAGACGCAATGGAGGAATGGGAAGATGCGTTTCTCTTCGAGCAGGGTTTCCACCCGGCAATGATGTTTTGAAGACTGACAACATATACCTACGTTGGCAAGATGGACGGCATGAACGGGAGCATTACAGATACCCAGATGATGAAGATGAGAGCTTCTTAATGAGCCATGATGCATAGTACTAAGGGGTTTGACATGCCTCACGAACTCGGTCCTCAAGCTTGGAAAAGAACGGCACCGCAGAGTTTCGGTTCGAATGAGAGAAGTTCCAGCGTTGATAGTGATCACCAAAATACGTCATGCATGAAAAAGAATTGACTTCATGAGTTGGAATCGCCAAGGCACCATGCTCTACTTCCTTAGGTATTGTCATAAGGCACTTAGCAGGTCCGCAAACCGCCTTCAGAGCCAGGATGGCGGTCGGAGGATCAGAGCCGCAGGCTAGTGAAGGCGGCAACATCGCCAATTTCAACAAGTATTTTTTTTTGAGTCACGCATGTCTTCGTTTTTCGCACCATAATTGAATCAGGCAGGAGCTCCTCTAGCATGGATGAAGAGCAAGAAAGAGCCCTGGTTCGGGAGAATGACGGAGGCAGGTGTAGTCTCGAACACGTGAGAGCGCGACATGGGGGAGAGGCGGTTGTGGCTCGTGCGCCAGGCACCAGCGGCGTTTCTGCCTGCCGTACCATGTTGGTTTTACAACCTTTTTGATGAGAGGGCGCTGAAAACAGCAAGCGTGCGGCGCGATACCCCCTTGGCGCCTTCTCCAACTGAGCCTCTGCGAGCTATCTGTGTGGGCTGAGCTCACCCTCGCCTCAAGCCAAAGACGAGACACGAAAACCAAATAAAACGTCGCGGGTTCCTTCTACTCCTTTTCACTTTCTCCAAGCTTCAAATTCAATCCCGTTTTCATCTCTCGCTCGGGGCTTGAGGTCATCGTCGGTTTACTCGACTCCATCTCCAAACCAGTGCCATCCCTGTCTTGGCCCTCCTTTGTCCCTTGCTGTTCCCCGTTCGTCTGGACTCACGTCCCCAACAACCTCCGCAACAAACCCACCTGAGCATCGACAATGCCCCCTAGGAGATCGGGCAGGACAGCAGCAGCTGCTGCTGCCCCAGCGCCAGCTGCGCAGCCGTTGGACGGCACCGTTATCGCCATCAGCGGCACCTTTGAGAAGAAGCGCGCCGAGCTCGAGTCGTGGCTCTCGTCGCTGGGCGCTGGCATTGCCAAGTCCGTCACAAAAAAAACCACTCACCTAATCGCTACCGAGGAGGAATACAATGCAGTCACCACAAAGGTCTCTGCCGCTCAAAAAAACAGCATTCCCATCATCAGCCTGGAGTGGGCAGAGGAATGCGAGTCTCAGGGGTCCAAGGTCGCCGAGGATGATTTCGACTTCGCCAACCAGAAAAAACAAACATCATCCCAGAAGAAGAACCCTGCTCCAGCAACCAAGCTATCCAATAGAAACGGAGCTGCTGCACAGTCTAGTGCCTCCCAAGACTCCGCGTCTCAATCCCAGTCCCAGGCCGACGCTGTTCCCAAGGCCAATGGCTCGCGAAAGAAGCGCACCAAGGATGACGCCCAGTCCGATGAAGAGAACCACGCCCAGCCTAATGCGAAGAAGCAGAAAGTTGCCAATGGCACCAAAAAGAAGGGCGCGTCTACCACTCCCGCTGACGGCACCGACACTAAGCCCGACGTAAAAAAGCCTGTTGCTGCTGCCGCAGACGCGAAGACGAGCAAGCCTGTCGCACCCAAGGCTCCGGTCATTCCCCTTGACGAAGGCTGCAAAATCCAAGGAAATGTGTACATCGCCCCTGACGGTGTTATCTACGATGCCTCCCTCAACCAGACGAATGCAACGAATAATAACAACAAGTTTTATCGCATCCAGGTATGTTGGCGTGGATTTGTCGAAAATCCTTCAAGCTTCATTGGCTGACAAATGCTCAGCTCGTACAAGACGGCTCGACGTACAAGACGTGGACCCGCTGGGGGAGAGTCGGTGAGTATGGCTCCTGCGCTGTCCTCGGCAGTGGTACCCTCGACGACGCCTTGAAGCAGTTCGACAAGAAGTTCAAGGACAAGAGCGGGCTGCCCTGGGTCAAGCGTGCCGACGACCCCAGGCCTGGCAAATATGCTTTCATCGAGCGCAGTTACGAGCCAGACTCGGACGACGATGGTAGCGATGCTGAAGATGCCGACGATGAGGCCAAAGCCGAGGAGGTCGATGAGGAGCGCAAGCCTGTTGAATGTACCTTGGACAAGCCTGTCATGGAGCTCATGGGCCTCATTTTCAACCTGGGCTACTTCGCCTCCGCAATGACGTCCATGAACTACGACGCCAACAAGCTGCCCCTTGGAAAGTTGAGCAAAACGACAATTCTTCGCGGTTTCCAGGCACTCAAAGACCTTAGCGCCTTACTCAACGACAGCTCGCTTGCCACTTCCAAGTACCACAGTTCTGTCGCAGCAGCAACCGAGCAGCTATCCAATCTGTACTACACTCTAATTCCGCACGCTTTCGGCCGAAACCGTCCGCCAGTCATCTCTACTGGTGACATGCTGAAGAAGGAGGTCGACTTGCTCGACAGTCTCTCAGACATGAAGATTGCAAATGACCTTATGAAGGTTGATCGCAAGGCTGCCGATACCATTCACCCCGCCGACAAACAGTTCCAGAGTCTCGGTATGGAAGAGATGACTGCTCTGGACCACAAAAGTGACGAGTTCAACCTCCTGTCCGATTATCTACAGGGGTCTAAAGGCTCAACGCATGGAATCAACTACAAGGTTCAGCAGATCTTCCGCATCGAGCGACAGGGCGAGCTCGAACGTTTCCAGAAGAATGATATTCCGTCGATCAAGTCCAATCGGCGCTTGTTGTGGCACGGCTCTCGAGTGACCAACTTCGGTGGTATTCTGAGCCAAGGTCTGCGCATTGCCCCTCCCGAGGCTCCCGTCAATGGATACATGTTTGGGAAGGGCGTGTACTTGGCCGACATGTCCACCAAGTCGGCCAACTACTGCTGTTCTTACAATTCCAACGGAGAAGCGTTGTTATTGCTCTGTGAGGCGGAGCTCGGCGACCCGATGCAGAAGCTTACCCAATCGAGCTACGAGGCGGGCAGCACAGCCAAGGCTGGTGGTATGCTGTCGACCTGGGGCCAGGGTCGCACGGGTCCCAGCAAGTGGAAGGATGCAGGCTGTGTTCATCCTTCTCTCAAGGGTGTTCAAATGGTAAGGAAGTCCAATACGAACACAAAGGGGTCGATGCTAATATTTGCGTAGCCTGACGTGAGTGTCAAGCCTGGTGATACCAACATTCCCTCGGCGTGGCTCCAGTACCACGAGTACATTGTGTACGATGTCGCTCAGATTCGGCTCCGTTATCTCTTCCGTGTCAAAATGTAGGAAAGCCTTAACAGTGGTGTGCTACACCTAGACGGCCCTCCATTGTCTGTCAAATCAACACACACCATAGCTTCACCATGTGTTGGGAGCGAGACAGGATTTGGCCGAGATATGTTGTCTCATATTTTATCTTCTTACTCTGTGCAACAAAGAAACTCGTATGGCGTTGGGCGCAGGGCAGCCACCTTAGGCACCAAAAATTAGGCATGAGTTTTGACATTATGATTATAAGTGCCTGCATGACTTTGTAGTATCTTGCGACTGTCCTAAGTACCGACATGTTTTGGAACAACCTTGCCTTGACGCAAAATAACCCAAAGCTATATTTCTTCGCAAAACAACCGAGAAACCTTCGGAAGAGCTACTGAAGCTTCTACAGCTATCACCTTTTCCCATGCGCAATCCAAGCTTCGCACGAAATCATTGTGGACAATCGCACGTTCAAGCCTTTGAGCCGACGTCTCCAAGTTCTCCAAAGCTTGAAACTGGACATGAGGTTTCTGGCAAACACTACTCCCTTTCTTCACCCTTGGAGTTTAATATGTCCCTTGCTGGGCGACGGTCCCGCGTGGAGAATGACACTGTGAATGAGAATCTGAAAGAAGGCATGGTCAGGCTACTCGGTCGCGGCAACGATCCTGGAATTGCCTTTGGACTCAAGCCTGAACCCGTCTCGTTCTCCTCATCGGAATTGGTTGAGGGTATTCCATGACGGTCCCTCTGATGCTCTTCCAGATTCTTGTTGAGGGCTTATTCAAGTTCCTCTTTTGCATATTCGAAACTTTCTCCCATAGCTGGTTCGAGTACGCCGAAGGGAAAGCCGAGCTTTGAGCTATACCATTTCAGAAGACTTGAGTAAGCCAGAGCTTGAAGTTCAGTCCTTGCAGCAGGACACAAGAGTGTAAAGGCAATCTATTTGTTTGCCCCGGAATGTCTTTTTTTAATGCCCAGGCCTTGGTGATTGGCGGATTCAGTCATGACTTGGTTATCTGGTCAACGGGTCGACCCAGAAATATCCTATCTCTGCGACTTATACTCGGCGGGTGGGCTTATAAGTAACACCCCGCCGACGATTTCATCGAGGGCATTGAGGGCATTTCGGCTTGTTGATAATCAGAGTGACAGGCTTACGATGCTAAAACCTTTGTTTCAGTGACCTATGTCTCGCTTTGTTTGGTTTAACCAGGTAGGTCCTTTGCACCCACCTCCATTTCTGTCCGAGTACTACTGTCTTCCTAGCCTTGTAACTGATCAGGTTACAAAGTGGATTAAGAATAGTAAACAAAAAGTAAAATCTGTGGTCTGCATTTGTTATGCTACCTTGGCTATATTCCACCCACACGTGTTTGTGTTCTAAAGGGTAATGGCTAGATTAATGTTGCCGAGCCTAGTGGGACGACTTAAGAACAAGACGAGTACCCGGTACTCTGTATAGCTAGGCATTAAAAAAAAAGGTTCGGTTAGACTAGTAGGCGGAGTTTCGTCGGGAGTTGATGTTGATCCTCTAACCGTAGGCCATAGCCAAGCTGGCTGGATTCGCGTGTGGTCAGAGTGCTGCTTGCCTGCTTGTTAAGCCTGCTTTTCTACTGTTCTCGTTTCTGTCCCGTTCAATTCGAAACGACACCCGGGACGAGTCGCCGAAAAAACCGGGTTCGTCCTTCTACGAAAGTTGTTTCTTGGCATGGGTTTTGAATTTCACTGCTTCCCATAACAAGTCTTCAATTCCCACACAACTATAACCACGTTTCTGGGCGTCAACTGTCGTACCGATAACGAGAGTAAGAAGGCCCCGCAATTTACAACCTTTCGTGTGTACTTCCAAGTTCCAGGCCAAGTCACGTCACGTTCTTACATTCGCAAAATTAATGGACTAATGGAGTTGATCTTTGACCATTCCGGACTTCAATGGGATATTTGAGTGAAAGTCTATCGCACCAATAAGCACGCGTGACATTTGGCTAGATTACTTCTGCGCCAAAAACGTCCAGTGAGATCACTATGTTGAAGGGAACGTCCTAGCTTATGCGCCGTTTGTTCACCACACACTCTGGATAACCAGCTTACTTAGTAAATCCAGCCTTGATACGGCTACTAATCGGCTCATTTATACTTGGAGCGGCAACTTGTGTTTATTTCCATCGCCTGGTTCGAGCTGTCCCCTGCTTCAACATCTCTGATTTCAATTGTTCCCGTAGTGTTCTGCTTCTTAAAAAGTAGCTCTTTGAGTCCCAAGCCCTGGCTAACAAGGACACGGTACATCTTCATATGTCATCGTAAATGGAAGCCACTTATAATACTCCGTATCGGGTATCTTGTACCACGCAGGACGAAACGAATTACTGTTGCTCCCATCATCAAAGTCGTCATAGTATTGGAAGTCGGGAACCTGGAGTGACATTCCAAATCTTTCCGCGCCACCTGCATCGATAATCGAGCAGGTAAGTCCTTTGGAGCATGGGTCAGCGTCTTTGTAGCACTTGCCGAATGTGTACCCAGTGTAAAGTTGGCCCATATCCCTCAGGTATACCTCACCCCAGTAGTTGTCACTGACATAGGGCCAGTCCGTGCCCAAGATCAGCGACGGTCCGCCAGGGACATACCCAATCAGGTGTCCCTGTGTTGTCAGGTAGAAGGCCGCGTTGGTGCCATAGGGTGACTCGGGCCGGAACCCGCCGTATTCGCTGTAGCGGATATACTTGTCTTCAGCCCAGGGGCAGCCGTGAATCTTGATCTTGAAGCATGTGTTCTGCGTCGAGGGCGGGCATACAGTCTCCGTGGCGACGGTGCCTGGGATCGTGGCTGTCGCGAGGCCGAGATAGCGTGTGGATGTGACGGTGTATGTTTCGGTCACGAGAGGGCCCTGCGCATTTTCCGTGATGGTACCAGTGACAGTGACCTCGCCGGCTGTGAAGGTACTCGTGCTGGTGTAGGTGTTGGTTTCGGTTCCCGTTGCGACTTGCTTGCAAGCGAAGGAGATCTTGGTTGCGTCCCAGTCTCTCACCAAATCAGGCGCTGGAACGGCACGCTTGCCCACACCCGCTGTAGGTGCGGGAGCGGGATCCTCCAGACCTCGCTTGAAGTTGAGGTATGGAAAGGTCGCAGTCTTTGCGCTGTCCGTGACAGTGACGGTTTGTGCGGATAAAGTCGTTGTGAGGTAAGTGTCGTACTTGGTAGTGACCAATTCATAAATCGTTGAGGTAGTGGTGACAGTGGTGGTCGAGAATGTCGTGGTGGTGCTCGGCACAGTGGAGGTGTAGGTGACGTACGTGAAAGTCGACGGTGGCCTGTAGTTGATATACTCTGTGCAGAATGCCTGGCCTACCTGCCTCAATGAGGCTATCTCGTTGGTTGAAGGGGTGATGCCCGGGACAGGCAAGCATTGTTTGGCGTTGCCGGCTTGACCACTATACAGGTCCGCGGTTCGTCCCGTACCAAAGCCAATGGTGTTGGCGCTAGAAACGAAGTTGTTGACGGTGAGATGGTTTGCTGGGCAGCTGGGTGTGGCTGTGAAGGAGTACGAGGATTCGATGCCGGCCACGGTCATGGCTGTAATGAAGGGATTGAGGCGCACCATGCCATAGATGTTGATCTCGACTTGGATGATCCATCTCGTGAACGGCTTCAGCGTGACCGTCGAGCCTTGTTTGAATGAGGGAAAGGTGAAATCGACGGATGGTCGCCAGTTCCTCTGGCTTGTCACTCTGCTCTGCAAGATGTCGATGGTGGCGTCGGCATCGGTCCAAGAAAACCGTGCTCCGCCGGTGACGTCGACACTGGAGTCTGTAGAGAAATCGATCCCGACGCCGTATAGAACCGTGGGATTGATTCGAAAGGCACCGTCCATCTGAATAGGACCGAGGTCCGCCTGTTTATAGTTGTGATTCCACGTACCCGCCCAAGGGCCGTCTGACTGAAGTCTGGCGATCATGTTCGCCGTGCCGGATATTCCGGGTGTGACGTCGGCTTGCCGAATCTGGATGACACCGTTGGTGATAACTACAATGATCCTTCCGGTAAACGAGATTCTGTTGATTGTAAACCCGCAGTTTGTGCAGTACAGGGCCTTGCTGCCGGTGTTCGACCCGTACTTCAATACCTGGGAAATCGTTGGGTAGCTCATGTACCAGGCGTAATTGAAGTCATAAGTCATCGTTTTCGTGACGACGATCGTGACGGTCACGCAACCGCCAAAGAGACACTTGATCGCGTCGCGGTTGTCGTGGATGGACTTTCCAGCACATACTAAACCGAGCAGATCGCCTCCCGGGAGGAGGCCGACGAGCTCCGTGACAGTGTCATCGCAGGCAATGTCCCACCCATCCTTTTCACGTGCTTCCAGCCTGCTGCTGATCCAGTCGCCCAAGCGGCGAGCACGAGCCCTGGTCGTCTCGTGAGGAACGCCACGGGCGTTCCGTCCCAGCAGCATCCTCCTGGCCGTCGCTGAAGCGGAGGGACAGACGTTGCTTGCGATTGACCTCAAGCCGTCGGTCGCCTTGGACACTAGGTCTGAAGGCTTGCTGAGTCCGGCTTCCTTGAAGGCGTCTTCGACTGCTTCCTGCGCGGGTAGGTCATCTGGGTCGTATGGCTGGGCCGGAATCTCTTGGCCCTTTTGAGGTGGGACGTGGTAATCGATGTTGTCGCCTTCGATCTTTATATTGTCGAGGAAGAAGTCGTACAGCTCCCTCGCAGCCGGAGTCAGGTCTTCTAACGTCTCTGGAGGAGGACGGTCACCAGTTGCACTGGGACTGGAAGAGCTCGACGAAGTTGAGGACGACGATTCAGTCGAAGTTGAGGAACCCGAGGATGACGATTCATTCGATGAAATTGAGGAGGTCGATGAGGTTGAGGTGGTCGATAAAGCCGAGGATGAGGATTTAGTTGAGGATGATGATGAAGCTAAGGATGACGATTTGATTGAGG